>JAWNGG020000004.1:0-600000 GCA_036937485.2 Tetragonisca angustula | reverse complement strand
ATATAAATAAGTGTCATATCATATTAAGTTAATTTTTAGGTCGAGATTAAATATAAAATTTTTACTTAATTCCAGTTGTTTTCAGCATATGGGATGCTGCAGGTTCTCTTTTCTTTTTCTATAAAATAATGCTAGATTGTTCTAGCTAGTATATTAAAAAAACATAAATATACTAATGTATTGTGTTAATATATTTACAATGTAATACGATTAATGTATTGAAGTAAATATATTAATATACTATATATTAGTAAAAGTATGATAAATGTTGTAGAAACTTAAATTTGTGAATAATGTGACTAGTAGAAATTTATAAGCAGAAATTTGATACTGACAAGTATCATATCATATTAAGTTAATTTTTAGGTCGAGATTAAATATAAAATTTTTACTTCTTATTTTAAATTAAAAGTTTTAAATTAGAACTGACAATAAAAAGGAGATATTTTATATTGTTAATAAAATTATCGAATAAAATTCTGATTTATTACATACATTGAAATAATAAGAATAAAGCTTTTAACTTTAAAATTAGATCCACAGTTACCTTTATTTCTAACAAATAATAAATAGATATGTAGTTTGAAGAAAATGTATATATTATATTCCCTATTTTATACGAATATTTTATATTTCCAATTTTCTATTTCACATATATTTTGTACTTGCTTCTTCTTTTATTTTTTATATTTTATATTTTCTGTCTTTTTAATTTGCATTTTAATTTCCATTTTACGATACCTTGCGATACATAGTTTTGTATATTCGCGTGCGTTCTAGCATTTTTTTAAAAATAAAGTCGCATAAAAATCCGCAGGAATAAACCTAAATCTCGGTTGCACCGCAATTACAGAAATATTCTATATACGGGGTTGTCTCAGGAGGAAACTTTACTAGTGTGTTCCACAGATCGTTCTGAATAAAAAAAAAAAAATAGATTCACCTGTCTTCAATTAATTTCAAAAAAACAGATCTCTCAATCGAGAAGAGAGAAACAATCTTTTTTATTTTTCATATACCTTTTATATACATCGTTTTTACGTACGGATTAACCAGTTGCGCTGGGCAACTGATTGCGGACCATAACGAGTGACCAAACCGCATACAATCAATTCGTCGCTTCTTTTTTAAACTTGTCGGTATGACATCACTGGATAGAAATTTTTTATTTCTTTTGCCTGGATTATACTTAAATATACCTAAAACTGAGGAGATATTGCAATTTTGGGAAAAAAAAACTTCTCGACGTGCCTAGCAAGAGGTTTCGTTCCAGCGCAAGAGGTTAAATGTGTTTGAAACGACGAAACGTAAGATTCAGTTTCTCGAAACAAACGAAACGAAACCTTTTTTTTATTCGGGATAAAAATATCTGGGACATCCTCGATCAACCCTTCCCCTCGAAGAAATTGTTCGAGCAACCTCGTGCATATTTCTCTCAAACGCAGGAGCATAACATCGAGTAACATCACGGTCCTTCACTCAATCTTCGATAATAAAAATCAGGGAAACGACACCCTTGCGACAGTATCACTCGAACTGAGAGCAGCGGCGAGAGCAATCAACCAAAGAGAAAGAGAATAAAAGGGAGAAGGGATAATTCAACCATTGTTCTCCCGGGAAGAGGCGGAACTTGCACAACTTTTGTCACGGAATTATTACCTAGCTCGGTCGAACGTTTTCCTCAGGACGCGCTCGTTTCCGCGATAACGCGCGAACAGATGGACGAGCAACCGCGTTGAACGCAATTTCACGACTCTATACGTAATGTACACTGCTCGCAAAAATTGGGAGACATTTCAAAATGAATATGAAGCGATAAAAAAAAAAAGAAGCTTTATTTAAATCAATAATATTTATACGTGTTGGTTGATTTATTAATTGTGTATAAATGGTATTCAAAATTTTCGTTTTTATAAGGGTATGTATTATATTTATTCTATAGGAAGAATAATTATTATATTTTCTTTAATAATATCACGTGGATTTCCTTTTATTCAAAATTTTTATTTTATTCAAAAGATTTAATAATTGAAATTTATTTTCTCAGAAAAATAGGAATATTTTGTTTAATTATGTTATTATTTAGAACAATATTAACTATTTCTTAATCAATACGAATTGTAACTAATTTATTAAATAATGGATTAAATTTAATTGATAATAATAAATAAAATTAATATTATTAAATTTAATTTATTTTTGTATAATATTTATAATAATAACAATATTATTATTAAGAAAAATTATTTAAATTTATTAAAAATTTATAAGTATTTTGTTATTAAAATATTTATTTTAGATTTAATTTTATTTTTAATTTAATTTAATTTATTAATTTAAAAATAATTTCGGTTTTTTTTTAAATTTCATTTTTATAATTAATATATATAAAGTTATTGTTTTTTATTTAATAAAATTTTTGAATAAACATGAAATTACGTATGAAAAAATTTTTTATGAAATTATGTTATAATTTTATTTTCAATATTAAATATGAAATTAATGTTCAATAAAATTTCATTATATTTAATTATTTTAATATATTTATATTTAATATTATTTTTTATATTGTATTAATATATATATATATATAATATTTAAATAACTTATATATAGAGCATAATATTGTCTAATAAAGATTTTCTGTTTCTTTTACTATGATGTCTCCAGTGAAAATTTTTTGCCTTACTCGTCGGTAGTTCTAGTGTTAAACAAGAACAATTTCTTTGACTTGCTATTCTGATGTTCTCGTTTAATAAAAAGAAAAATTGAACGTCTCTTTTTTTGTCGCTTCATATTCGTTTCGAAACATCCCCTAATTTTTGCGAGCAGTATATATGTCTCTATATAATATTTTTCCCTGCGAGAACTGTTTCTATCTGCGACACTTATCGTTAATATATGTATATTTCGTTGCACTGGTTGCATACAACCGTATAGTCGGACGTATCGTGGGAAATTAATAATAAATCTGGTGGAACGTGGCTCTCGTTGGCTGTTGCCCGATGAAATTATCCCGTCGGATTCACGACAACGCAAACACCAACCGTGTTTCACCTGTCGTTCACGTTCTATACCTCATCCTCGCTAATGTAAATGTTATTTTTCGATATTTTTCGTCATCGTTCGTATGAAATATGTTATCACTGGACGACAGTGGACGGTGTTGTTCTTTTTAGAAACGTTTTCAGCGTTTCTCGTGGATATGGAAGATCGTTCCCTTACGATGTGTGTAAATTAATGAAAGTGACAGCTCGCTGTCGCGGAACTGTGTTCAAAAGTTGAATTTTCGACGTTCAAAACATCGTCGATATTTAATTCAATCTTTCAGTCGTTTTATTTTAGAACTTTTGTTTTTAATTCGGGTTGTTCATTAATTTCTTTCCCTGTGATTTTCTTCCCAGTTATCGGTAAATATTAATTATTATAGCGTGTTACATCGTGGCAGACATAGAACATTATGTGCATACAATCCTAAGTTCAATTCAGAGAATTAAAATGGGACTAGAGTTGACTTTCTCTTTCAAATCGAAAACCACAATTCCTATTTCGATGTTACAACTCGAGGGGCGAGGATGCACTGTGATTTTATATACAGGGTGTCTTGGCTAAATGGAATCTTCTTTTGTATAAGAAAATTTCTCAGGACAGAGTCGAACGATGGAAAGAAATCTTTCTCGAGATTTTTTTACAGTATTTACAGAGCGCGAAGAGACAAATTCAATCCCATTTTGCTTTGTTGTCAGATCGTTTATTTACGTCTGAAGATGTTACAAATTTTCTCCAACGAGTTAAAACCTAAACCAACATAACCCAAACCTAATCTAAATTGCTTTTTTACGACCATTTTCCACAATCAATATTTCAAACTTTCCCAACTTTCTATATATTTCTATGTAAACAATTCACAGTAGATCTACTAACTCTGTTTTGTTCCCTTTTTTTCTTTCATTTAGATTAACACTTGAACATAATTAATTCGAATAATAGAATTTTAATTGGAAAAAGTTCCATCGTATCTTTAGAATCTTGACGATTTCCTGACTTTTCTACTTACTATATTCTATTGACTTAACAATTTATCATTTTATGATTCTACATCGTGTATATAGAGGTATTATACCCATATCGTATTATAGATTATGTGGTATGTGGTATATAGCTTTCAGGGAGTGTCATAAAAGCGAAATTACGAAATCAAGAGGGAAAAAGAAACCAGGAGGCTTATCGAGAGGATCTTTCACGATATGGGTGACACACTTTGTATTTTTGGATGTAGGCGAATGGCAGGGTGCGTGAGATCATTGGTGAAAAGACAAAAAGAGGGTTTGTCCTTGGTTTAGGGGAATGTTGCGTGTCGTTAAGAAGAATTGCTGATCGTTAGAGAGAAAGAAAGAGAGAGAGAAAACTCCATCAACGTTCAGTTTGATTGCCTTCAGTTTTTCGTTGATTCTAGTTATTGTTTTCCGTTGATATTTGTGACAAATATACTTGATGGAACATAAAATACGCATAATGTAATTATATTCGACAAGTATGAACTGGGATATATAGGATGTAATGGGATTATTATGCATTAATAATACAACATAATTATATAATAATAATTTGTAACAGTAGATAATATAATAATAATATAATAAAATAATAGAACATAATTACATTACATAATAATTACAATATTACATATCGTTATTAATACTATATATTACAATTATTACATAATTATATAATAATAATTTGTAATAAAATACAATGTAATAATAATAATAGTGAAAGTAACGCAATAAAATTCTGAATATTCAAAATGAAAGCTGTCACGAGACATTTCAACAAATATCACACGATATATGCCAATATACCCTTCGTACGTAGCTACTGTAAATTGTCGTTCGTTTCCCGTAATGTATTAACCCTTCCACGCCAATATACATTTGCGCTAGGTCTTCGCCTAACCTAAGAGAAAACGAGCAAAGAAAAAAAAAAAAAAAACAAGCGAGTCGCACGACATTAACCATCCAGCGACAAAAAGGAAACAAAGTCCAGAACAGTTACGTGAGTCACGTCAGCGTACAACGGGAGGGAGGGAAACGTCTAATCGATTCGAGTGCAAAAAAAATACATCAATTTTATGCCCTCGCGGAAGGCATCGTGGCCGGCCATGTTGGCCCACAGGGTATATAGAACGTTTCAGCCGTGATAACACTAATTTATGCGCTACCGCGGTGGAAACACGCGCGTTACACGCGACACAATGTTGCCAACGTTCACGTTGGAAAACCCTTTCACCCCTTTGTTCGAACATCATTTCCCCTCTTCTCTTCTCTGCGTTGCAGAACGCTTACAGATCACCGCCGCGTAACTTTCGATCGTCTTCACATTTATCCCCAAAATCGCAACATTTCCTCTGTTTTAAGTATATTTAAGCGAGTATTATATATTTTAATTATATTAATACTAAATTTATTGCTTCTCAGTCATTTCTATCCAGCAGATATCGTACCGACCAGTTGAAGAAGATAGCGACGAATTATTGTATACGGTTTGGTCGCTCGTTATGGTCCGCAATCAGCTGTTGCCAGCGCAGGTGGTTAAGTTTTCAAGCTTTCAATCGACGTCTGGATAAATGTCACTTATTGTTACTTTTAACAGAACTTTCTGGATGATCATTGCACATTCGTGAAATCGTACGCAACAACCTAGTGGAAACATAATCGTCTTGGTATTCGACTGGCAACGAAACGTTTCGTACAAAACGATAGAAGGCGGTGAAAATAGGGTACAATACAACTATAACAATAATAATTAAGATAATAAATAACAATTAAGAACAAAAACTATGCAATGAATAATTAAATTATCAAGAAATTAATTAAGTTGCTCGCAACTCGGTACGGTCAGCCTCGTCGACTCGTTTACAGTTTGTAAATCTGTTACAAACCAGTCCTTTATTTTTTCAACAGGTATGCGTCAAATATAAATATTATTTATACATATAAATTTTGTGCAAATATCAATATTATTTATATATATGAATTTTGTGCAAATATCAATATTATTTATACATATGTAAATTTTTTTAAAATAATTAAACATTTTCATAATAATAATAATAATCTAAATAATAGATATAATAAATAAAAATATGATAAAAATTCACTTAAATTTAATTATTTCATATAAAAAAATTTCATTTCAATGCAAATCTAAATAATAATAGTGATATTGAAAAAATTAATATTCGTAATCTACAAATATAATTTAAAAATTTTCTAAAGTTGAAAATAATATATAATTCTCTAAAATTTAATTTTATTGATAATAAATAGATAATAAAATTAAAATTATAATAAATAGATAATAAAATTGAAATTATAATAAATAGATAATAAAATTGAAATTATAATAAATAGATAATAAAATTGAAATTATAATAAATAGATAATAAAATTGAAATTATAATAAATAGATAATAAAATTGAAATTATAATAAATAGATAATAAAATTGAAATTATAATAAATAGATAATAAAATTGAAATTATAATAAATAGATAATGAAATATAAAATAATTGAAATATTCACACTTTGTGCACGGTTGCCCTGGCCTTTACCGGTGCCGGAGGAATTCTAAAATAACGAACGAGAGGGTGAGACCTCGGAAGGCAACGAGCCGAGGAAGGAATGCATTTTCGCATCGAAGGATGCGGTATGACGTCACGCTCGAAGGTGAATTTGATCTCTGGAACGGTGGAGAGTTCGATGGATCGACCTCGTTTTTTCCAGGGGGGTGGAGGGGGCCCGTGTCGTGAAAAACACGCGTGATTGGAAATTCGAGATAAGCCGTGGCGTGGGTGTTAGGGGCAAGCCAATGCTCTTTAAATGAAAGAGAGAGTTCTCTCGCGTTGGTAATTAGAGGGTTGCGCGTGGCGAGATGCGGGGATAATTGGACCCAGTTTTTTTACGCATTCGTTTCACACATGTGAGAAGAAAAGTTGTAGAAAATTTTAAGAAAAGTGCAGAATTCGCACGTAAAAGATCTATAAGGGGAATTATATAATCCCCGATATTTTATGGGGAATTTTGAAGAAATTTCGTGCAAAAATATATATTGTTCGCCGCATATATCTGTCACCTTTCTTGTGTGAACTTCCATTTAGAATATTCTTGATATTCCAATTCTGTGTTATAAAAATAGAATAGAATAGAATAGAATAAAATATTTACTAATAGCAGATTACAATAGTTACTAATATTATATATATATATATATATATATATATATATATATATATAATATGTATAATAAATTTGTTTTATATATATATAATAAATTATCGAATTTTTGACAAAATTATATCAGTGTATATAAGTATAGAAAGTATGTAAATAAGTAGTAATATTTAACGAAAACAAATTGTCTAAATTAGTCTTTATTAGAAAATTTAGAAAATTCTTTTCTGCGAGTTTTTATGCATCTCTGGGGAATTCGAAGGAACGCACGAAACTCATGTAACGTATAAAAAATATATGAATAGTATAAAATAAAGTATAGTAGTTTTTAATTGTCACAGTATTTAATGGGAAAAACAATTTTCCAAGTTAATTAGACTACGAATTTTCGTGCATTTCGTGGGAAATTTGAAAAAAATACGCAGAATTCACATAGTGTACCGAAATATGCAGAGTATGGTACTTTTCAGTAGATAAAACAGTTTTCTAAGTTAATTAGACTGCAAATTTTCATGCACTCGTGGGAAACTTGAAAAAAAAAAAGATGAACAGAATTCACGTAATATATAAAATATGCAAAGTATGGTGCTTTTTAATGGTTGAAACAATTTTCCAATTTTCTAATTAGACTGCGAGTTTTCATACATTTATAAGAAATTAGAGAAATGAATATAATACGCATAACAACGCAAAAATATACAAAGCATTGAATTTTTTATTATACTTAATGGGTAGAACAATTTCGCAGGATCAATTCTTTTTCGTCAGACTGCGAATTTTTGTACATTTATGAGAGAGTTGAAAAATCGACATCATCGTACAGAAATATAAGTTGTCTATCTGTTTGTTAATTATACCTATTCCTCAAAATGTGGATTTGCATAAGTGCTGGCAAAGTTTATTAACAGTTCAGGTCAGCACTGCGGAAATGCTGGATGTTGGGTTAAAAGTTAGGGACATAAGGTTAGCTTGGAATTCACGAGCTGAGATTGCGGAATTGTTTATTGGATTAGAAATTTGGCGGACAGAGGAGGGCCGTTCCTCCGCCAATGACATTTAGAGCTTTCTCTATTAAATCTCTCTTGCAATTAGTACGAATGAAAGAATCGTGTGACTCAGTTCTGTTTTCTTCAAAAAATTCAAATGTTTCTTTCTCAAATTTATCTAATGTTGTCTGCGTGATCTTCTCGTGACAAATAAATAAGTTTGGTCACTTCTTTGAGAGAACTGAAACCTCCTTTGCGTGAACTTTTAGAATATTCTTGGTATTCGAATTTTGTGTCACAAAAATAGAATATTTACTAATAGCAAATTACATATATATATAATATGTATAATAAATTTATTTTATACATATATAATAAATTAATAAATTATCATTTTTGACAAAGTTATATATTAATTTTTCATTATTATTGATACAACAAATGTTTTTCCTCTTTTTTACAAAATCTACAAACTCTTTAAAATCTACCATTACAGCTATACCACATATACTAAATCTTAAAAAACATACCAATTCAATACACTATATGTATCTACAAAATCTCTACGAAAATTTAAGAATTGGCTATTTTCACTCTACTCTATATATTCTACTTATATTTTTATTTAAAAATTCCACTTTGTTCCATTTTTATTTCAAAACCACCTTCAGCAGAAAGTGAATTTATTTCCTGGATACTCTATACTGTATAAGATACTCTGCATCGGTGTTGTCAGATATATAGAATACCGTAAAACGTTTGTGTTCGTACCTGGATCATCCTTTTACAGGTATCACCGACAACCAGTTAGGTACGAGTGCGCGAATCGATACCGAGTTTCGTCTACCATTTGCTCGCGCTAATTGCCCCGTTCGCCGAGCTGCGAATTCGAGTGTTTATTCCGGCCTGTCGTTAAATTTTATAGAGTCGAAAATCGACGTCGTCGTTTTCAACAAGTTCTCCGCGCTCGAAAATTGCGACCCCGATCGTCCGTTCGTGTTCGCGCAAATCGTATCCGAGGGATCGAACTCGACAGACAGACAGAGAAAAGAAAAAAAGGAAAGAAAGTTCCCAACCGAACTTGCAGCTACGACAAAAAGATACAACGTGACGAAAGAGAAAAAAAAAAAGAAAAGAAAAGAGCGAAAGAAATGTCCGTGGAATCGTGGTCGTTGCATCTCGGTGAAATTCTCGACGATTTTACGCTTTCTTTTCGCGCGCGGTCGTTGATAGATTCGTTTGACCGATGAAAACCACTTTCCAATCTTCCCTTCTACAGATGAACGAATATCCGGATGAACTCCGCGCTTTGAATCTCGCTCGATCCTTGCTTAACCAATTGCGCTGACAACTGATTGCGGACCGTAACGAGCGACCGAACCGCGTACAATAATTCGTCGCTTCCCTTTTGAACGCGATATCACTGGATAGAAAATTATTGAGAAGCAATAAATTTGTTACTTGTTTCGTCTGGATTATACTTAAATATACTTGAAACTGAGGGAGTATTGTAATTTTGGGATAAGAAATTCTCGACGTGCGTGGCACGTTATTTCAGCTGATTGCGGACCGTAACGAGCGACCGAACCGCGTACAATAATTCGTCGCTTCCCTTTTGAACGCGATATCACTGGATAGAAAGTTATTGAGAAGCAATAAATTTGTTATTTGTTTCGTCTGGATTATACTTAAATATACTTGAAACTGAGGGAGTATTGTAATTTTGGGATAAGAAATTCTCGACGTGCGTGGCACGTTATTTCAGCTGATTGCGGACCATAACGAGTGACCGAACCGCGTACAATAATTCGTCGCTTCCCTTTTGAACGCGATATCACTGGATAGAAAATTATTGAGAAGCAATAAATTTGTTATTTGTTTCGCCTGGATTATACTTAAATATACTTAAAATTGAGAGAATATTGCAATTTTGGGACAAAAAATTCTCGACGTGCGTGGCACGTCATTGCAGCGCAAAAGTTCGCGAAACTCGGTTTCTTTGTACACGTTCAACTTTATTTTGTGTTTTCAGGACGACTGAATTTTGAATTTTCATTTTCTGCGAAATTTAAGTTGCAAACGTACGTGAGATCCCGCGTTAAATATTTTTCGCTTCTTGTCTTCGAATTGAACGAAGTTTGGCGAGGTTTGTGACTTTGACTCTTCATAAAATTCGCACACCTATCTAATCTTATCTGTGAGAAATTTTTGTGTTGAATGTTATCTCGTTACTGACTGAAATATCGTCTCATTTAATTCGTTCGATTCAACGGAACGTTTCTTGATTTTTAAAAATAGAATCGTTTGCAAATATCGTTCAATGTCATTGTAAAATTAATTTCACTACAAATTCAGTCTCATTTAAAAAAAGACTGCAGAAATTTCATATCATTTTATCAAGTGAGAAATACAATTGAACGATGAATTGAAAACTATACTTTATAATAATAATAATATATAATAAAAATTTCTAAAGTATAAAACTATGAGACAGAAAAATTGCTTTCTGGAATCTTCTTCAACAAAATGAAAAGATACCTGAGAAAACTCTCAGACTTTTCTTTCCATCGTTCTAACGCGAAGATGATTTTCATTTATCGAAATATTCAACGTCGTAATATCTTTTTTTTTCTATCATTACTTACTGATCTATTTAAAATCACTTTCGTTTGTCACTTTCCTCTTAAAAAGAAATATATATCTCATTTCCTTCGATTGGACTCGTTCGTCCAATTTCATTGTAAAAAAAGAAAAAAAGAGAGAGATCATTGAAATTTATCTCGAAGCCTCCTTCTTAAAAGTGAAAAAGTGGAAGAAGTTTCCCTCGATAGGGAGAATTCTCGCAGCCGCTAGAACAGCGAACGTGAAATAAAATGAAGCTTAAATCGATCCGTCGAATCTCTTTTCAACAAGTTACGCTCGTTTCTATCCTGCCTTCAAACCTCTCATCCCCCATTTTTTTTCTTTCTTTTTTTTTTCTTTTTCGTGAATCCGACTTACTCGAACCGGCGCGCGGAAGTGACGAAAACAACGACAACTTGGCGTTGTAAACTTTGAATGAAGGAAAGGACGAAGCTCGCTCGCGAATTACGGCAATTTGCCTGGCAACGAGGCGAACGCGAACGCGCCTGATTTATTCGCCCGAGCGTAAGTTGCGGAGGGTATGAAAGAAAATAATGATAATCCGTGGCATTTGCAACTGCTCTCTACTCTCGACGAGCAGAGACTTTGCGTTCATTCTCTGGCAATGAGAGAGGAAAAAAGGGGGAGGAGGGGGAGGGGGGGAGGGCATTTCTTCCGACGCAGGAGAAAAAGGAAGGAAACGTATCGAGAGAAAGTTCGACGAGACTTGAGACTTCGGCTCGCGTTTTCCCCTCGCGAAACACCAGCTCCAGAGAAATACCGCCGCATTGTGATTTCCCAGCCCTTCGATTATGCGGAATCGCGTCGAGCAGTTGCTTTGCACGCCGCTACATATGCACGTAATCGTGTACGTGTACCTTTTTCGTCGTGTTTCAGCAGGTGTTGCATGATAAACGCTCTCTGTCGACGTTTTTCTCGTCCATCGATTAGCATCTGCCAGCAATATTATAATGGAAATTTTTATGTAATTTTTACAAAGGTTTACTGCACTTTCGAGAGACGGTATTATGATTTAGAGAGTGCGATCTTGGTGATTTTATCGTTTACGTTATGTACTCAGTGTCGCAGAATATGCTCTACTTTAGATAGTAATATAATCTAATATATATCTGTACATTTTTTATATAGACGTAGTTACATTATGTATAATATATAATGATATTAAATAATATACAATAATATTAAATATATAATAGATATATAATGATATACGTAGTTATACTGTATATAATATATAATAATATTAAATATACAATATATATAATATACAAATTATTAAGATATGTATATATTATTGTATTATTATAATATTATACAATTGAGTGCAAAAGTGAGAGTATGTAAATATAAAGAATATTTAAAATATATATCAATATATTGTGTTATTATAATGTTATAAAATTTTCAAGTGCAAAATTGAGAATATATAAATATAAATAATAAAAATAATAAAAAATATATACATTATTATATTGTATTATTATAATATTACAAAATTTTCAAGTGCAAAATTGAGAATATATAAATACAAAAAATATTATATATATATATATTTTTATTAAAATATATGTGTTTTAATGTTTTTTTTTATTTTTATATATTCTCTGCAATTTTACATTTGAAAATTTCCCCTAAATGCATAAAAACTCACAGTCTATTTATTATTGATGAACATAAAATTCTTGAGCAATGATCGAAAATAGTGTCTCTTATATTTGAGTCTTTGATTTCTCTAATTATGAAATTGAATAGTTGCTACGTGTGTTGTTAATAACAAAATAAAATATATCTGCCTGGAAATTTTGATTTCGTGCTAATTAAAATTAGTCTACTACTCTAACACAGACTTTTTCTTATCTTTGTTACATTTCGTCCGAAACTACGTTTTTTTCAAATCTTTCCATTCTACTGTTGCTGTTAAAAAAATTCAACGTTAACTGAACAACGAAGATATTGAATAATAAATATAAAAACAAAAATATAAAATATAAATATAATATAATATAATATATATAAATATAAAATATAAATATAACATAATATATATAAATATATAAATATAAAATATAGAATAAATATAAAATATAATGTAATATAATATAATATATATAAAGTATAGAATAAATATAAAATATAAATATAGAAACAAAAATATAAATATAATATATTATATATAAATATAAAATATAAATATAGAAACAAAAATATAAAATATAAGTACAAAAATATAAATATAAAAACAATGAAGGAGTTAATAGTAAATATTTAGACGATCTCAGTAAATTAATTGACAAAGTGCTAGAAGTTTATTTACAGGGATGCGAATAAACATGAACGTATTTATATTTTACATTTCGCGAATGCTTGTCTCAGCAACTAGTGAACTTTTGGCGGTGCGATTAAAGTACGAAGTACATACTATACTCGCTCGATACAGAAAGAAGAAAAGTGGAAATGGGAACCGTAGAAATTGATTGTTCTCCATCGAGCAGCACGCAACTATTAACCTACATGCGACGGAACCCCGATGGACGTATTGATAAAAATAAGCACGACGAAACATTACATTACGTACGGAAATTCCGTGTTTCGATAACAGTCCCGCGAATCCAGCAGCACGAAATGAAAATCAGACACACACACACACACACACACACACGAGACTCACTCGCTGTACCACTGTGTAAGTATACTATTACGAGATCGATACGAGAATTCAAACGTTGCGCCAAATTACGTATAAAATATTTTATCAGCACTTACGTACGAGCTATAATAGCTGTAAAATATTATTACACTGTACGTAGATAGAAATAGCTGCAATAAAATATCATTTCCTATGAATAAACTCTAACTGCACTTATAGTGACTTTTATTAATTTCTTGGTATCAATTTGACATTTTTCTTGTAAAATTTTATAATATTTTGTAATGTGTGTTGTGTTATATTACTTTGCTCGCGAAAGTATATATATTCGAACAATTGTGATAGAAAAATTTTCACTGTTTTACGTGAAATTTCACAATGAAAGACAATTACTGGGATCGTATTGGTAAAATTTAAAGGTCAGCCTGGAAATATATATATATATATATATATATATATATATATATATATATATAAAGGATATTTATTATATGTAAACATAAATATCATAAAACACTGATATAGAAGACATCTTGAGAACGAGTGTTTGAAGATGATTTAACTGAAGATGAATATTCAGACTGTTTAAATATTTTCGCGTTCACTGCGATGAAAATTTCTTGCGGCCCCTCAGTGGCTTTTAAATTTGTTTCAAACTTGATCAAACTGAATTACAATCATCGCAGCGTCAGTCGATAAAATATTTTATCACACACGTCATACGTTCACGAACATTATGACGTCTATTTTTCTAACACGTGACGATATTTCGGATCATTTCTTGATAACAAAATCCGCCGCTGGAGTTGCAAGTGATGTTCTGTAATTTCGATATTCTACTTTTCACACTGTTTTTTAATTGACATTAACAACTTTGAACACAGCCGTAGCAAACCAAGAATTATTCTCGAACGTTATCACATGTGACACAATAAAATTCGTTTCCTCTCCTGACGAATGGTAATTTCAAAACGAGTACCTCTCGCCGTCCAAACGGTGAGGCGCCTGAAAATCTCCCTGTATATCATTTAACTTGAAAATATTTCCTTCCGACCGAATTCATTTTTTTCCCCATTTCCTTTATTTCCCCGGCACGAACGGGAGCGGCGAATAATAGCGAGATGGCTCGCCTTCATTTGAATGCTTCCCATGAATTATTTTCCGTAACGTCACTGAAAATATTATCCGCCGAGAGAGCTTTTTTCGCCTCTTCGTTCGCCTTTCGATGAAAAATCACCGGCCTCGAAATCGACTTTATTATTTAATTCGCGTTTTACTCTTTTGTCCCAGGTTATGCTGGGGACGTTTTAAAAAAAAAGGGGGGGGGGAAAACGAGAATCCACGAATGCGTAAAGCAACGGATAATTTTGTAGCCTCGCAATTACAACTTTTACAAATTTATCCATTATTTCTGCATTCGCTGAAAGCTACTATTGCTTCGTTATTATTTTTTATGTTGTACAACTATTATAATTACTTCCCCTCTTTATTACTTATTTATATAGTACTTTTTTTTTGTATTAGTACTTTTTTTCTTATTAATACTTATTTTTATAGTTATTATATAGTGCTTATATAGTATAATACTATATAGTATATATGTAGTACTATATGATATACTATATAGAATATATGTAGTACTGTATATAGTATAATACTATATAGTATATGTAAGTACTATGTAACACTATATGGTATATAAGTATATTTATATTATTATAAATGCCAAATATTTATAAAAATTTATGTCATTATTAAATAAACGATCATTGTAATCGATATATTGAACAGTTGGATCATTCCAATAAATAATACCCTCTGATTTATAAATATTTATACTATAGAGAATATTAAATAAAGGATCGTTGTAACGAATTTATTGAATGGGTCATTTTAATAGCCTTCAAAGTATAAATATTTATGCTACATAGAATATTAAACAACAGATCATTCTAACCGATATATTGAATAATTTAATCGTTCTAATTAATATATTAAAATGATAGATCGGTTTTCTAATAATAAATAATCGATTGGTTGCCAACCAATACCCTCCGATTTATAAATATTAATACTATGTTGAATATTGAAAAAAAGATCGTTATATCAATATATTGGATAGTTGAGTCGTTCTGATCAATACATCAAATAATAGATCGTTCCAACCAATATTCTTCAATTATATGTACATTATAATGCTAATTATAATATATATGCATTAGGGTAATGTATATAATATTTATAGGGTAATATACAACTCTAATTTGTATATATCTCAATCCTTCTTAATTTATAAATATACGTATTATAGGATTTTTAATAGGATAATATTATATTTATATAATATGGTATGTAATAGAATAAAATATTTTTATAAATAATAAATAACATCATAATATAATAAATAATATAGTAGTAATAAATAATAAATAATATTATAAATATAATAATTTTATAAATAATAAATAATAAATAATATCATTTATATTTTCACAAATATAAATAATTAATAATAAACAGTATAAATAATATCACACAGGATACTAGACAATATATAATTGTAATGGGCAATACATGTCGAACAATCGGATCATTCTAATCAGTGTCTACGTCAAATAACAACTACTCTGATTTATGTTTACACTGTACAAAATGTTAAACAACAGATTCGTTCGATCGTAGATGCATCGTCCATTTCCGTGCGAACGCGCGCAATACATATGTACGTACATAAATTCGTGAAAACAGCGGATTGTTGCAAATTTAATGGAACGGTTTATCGTTTCCAGAAACGACATAAATCGACGTTATCGCAAACAATCCGATCAATTTCCATGAGAAATTGCCGCGAATCGACAGGAAAGTTATTGGCTTCATTTGCGCGACGTTCGGGGGGGGGAGGGGGGGAGGAAGAGGAGGAGAACCTAACCAACCCCCTTTGCCAAGGGGTGAGCGAGAGAGAACGTGTTCGTCCGTTTTCAAACGTTAACGAAATTCCTTTGCCGCTCTGTCGTCCGTTTATAGGATCGACTGCTTTGTTCGAGCTTGGACGAATTTATTTGCCAAGTTATCTAACGATCCGTCCGCGATCGGTAATTTCGCGAGTATCACTTTGTCGCGTGCGCGGAACCAGTCACCGATCATAGATCTCGATTCTGCAACGGCGATAAGAATTTGTTGAAAAACACAGATACGCGTACACTCGCGCAGGAATGTGGTACATATCACGTGTCAGGGATCGTTACAACGATCGGGCCAGCATTATCAAGCGTATAAAACGAGCACGTAGCTGTATTCGGAGATGTGTACGTATTACGCCGAACACGACTGTTAAATTACAACTTCACTGTTCGGCGAGAACGCTGCAATTGGTAGTTTCGCCGATGTTACGAGGAACGTTTCGTGTTTTTGCAACAGCTGGTGAATTTTGAATATTTATATTTAATTGTATATTAATGGTAATAATATACAGTATAATTGATATATTAACAATGATGATATACAGTATATTAATATATTACGTATAAAATATTATATAGAAAATGTAATTGTTTTGTACATATAACTATAATATATTACATGTGTATACTATAAAATTATGTTGTACGTATATTCCATAATTATATTAGAGAATATATGTACAATACATATTATAATATTATAGCATTAAAATATAATAATATATTATAGTATTATAGTATTAGAATATAATACTATAACACTATGTTATTACTATATATTATATTGTAATACTATATTATAGTATTATAATACAGTATTATAGTATTATAGAATATATGTACAATACATATTATAGTATTAGAATATAATACTATAATACTATATTACAGTATTATAATACAGTATTATAGTATTAGAGAATATATGTACAATACATATTATAGTATTAGAATATAATACTGTAACACTATGTTATTACTATATTATATTGTAATACTATATTATAGTATTATAATACAGTATTATAGTATTATAGAATACATGTACAATACATATTATAGTATTAGAATATAATACTATAATACTATATTACAGTATTATAATACAGTATTATAGTATTATAGAATATATGTACAATACATATTATAGTATTAGAATATAATACTGTAACACTATGTTATTACTATATATTATATTGTAATACTATATTATAGTATTATAATACAGTATTATAGTATTATAGAATATATGTACAATACATATTATAGTATTAGAATATAATACTATAATACTATATTACAGTATTATAATACAGTATTATAGTATTAGAGAATATATGTACAATACATATTATAGTATTAGAATATAATACTGTAACACTATGTTATTACTATATATTATATTGTAATACTATATTATAGTATTATAATACAGTATTATAGTATTATAGAATACATGTACAATACATATTATAGTATTAGAACATAATACTGTAATACTATATTACAGTATTATAGTATTATAAAATATATGTACAATACATATTATAGTATTAGAATATAATACTATAATACTATATTACAGTATTATAGTATTATAGAATATATGTACAATACATATTATAGTATTAGAATATAATACTATAATACTATATTATAGTATTAGAATATAGTACTATAGTATTATAGAATATATATACGTATTATCATGTTATACATATTATATTTTATATTTTACATATAATTATTGTATAACAATAATCTATGTGTCTTTAACAATTTTCAATTGTTAAATTAACATATTACATTAATATAATAATTAACATATTAATAAATAAATAAGAAGACATCATAGAAACTAAAAGATATATTAGTGAAACTTTATAAGAAAAAGTTCACGAAGGTAACATTCCATAAAAATTGTTTGTGAAATTACAGAAATTACAGTATTAAACTGTCGTTCGCGAAACTTACGAAACATTCAGCTGTTCAAATAGGAGAACGTCAAGAAATCAAGAATGAAAATAGAAAACCTATTTCGAAGATCGAGTTGAATGAAAGCGTGTGTTGTATATTTATTGGCAAATACTTTGATCTTTTTAAAGATCTTTCATCTTTCTAACAAACGTCGGCGACTCTTTCACTCGATATCACGGGGAATAATAAAAGAGGCAGGGGACAAATATTCGAAACGCTGGGATAGATAAGGTCAGTGAGGTATTGCCGAGCTTAAAATAGATCGAATAGGCTTTCTGGCTCAATGATGCTCGCAAGTTCACCCTCGGTTTCCTAAGAGGGGATTCGAGAAGCCTGTAATTCGCCCCGGGGAACGAATCGTTCGTCCAACGGGCTTTTCAACGGTGTAATTTTCCGAGGGAGCTCGATGGAATTTCCACGCGTTTACCACTAAGAGGGAACCGATACGGGTTTTTTCGTAAACGTTTGCGGCGAGGAATGCCTGTCGCGTGATTCTGCTAATTAAAGTGGGAGAGACGCGAGTAAACCGGAATAAAATTTCTTGGTCGAGAATCTTTTATCATGACTCTCGTTGTTTATTTAATTTAATGAGAAGGAATTACGAAATTATCGAATGTTCAAATTGTTAATGTAATGACGATAATGCTTTACTAGGTTCTTCGTTGTACAACCTCTTGCGCCACGCACGTCGAGAACTCGTAATGTTTTCTCAGTTTTAAGTGCATTTAAGTGGATTTAACGAAAATAGGCAAAGCGAATAATAAATTTATCAATTGTCAATAATTTTCTATCCAGCGACATCGTACCGACGAGTTCAAAACGAAAGCGACGAGTTATCGTATACGGTATTTTGGTCACTCGTTATGGTCCGCAATCAGCTGCCCAGCGCAAGTTGGATAAATTGTTACTCCGTGTTTCTAATCTTGAAGCGAATATCAGATCTTTCGTGAAATCCTCGAGTTCAGAAGGTTGTACATTTGTTGAAGCAATTGGAAGATCATTCTCTTGATTTTTGCATCATTGTGTACATGGTTTTTTTATAATTGTCGCACAGACTGTGTTTGTCACAGTATCGTGTAACAATAGCGTGTTAATACATATTAGATATAATATATCGTATAAATAATAGCGTGTTGATTATAATAGAGTTTTAATTTAATTGGTTTTAAGCGATTTTATTGTTTAAATTTTTAAATCTTCGTCGTTTACATCTTCTTATTGTTTAAGCCTGTATTAAATATATTGTTTAATATATTTCTTCTCGCGTCTCTTTTATTTTTTCTGTCAGTATATTTTATTCCTCGTTTTACTTCATTTCTTTCTTCACGATTCTCCTTTATTTACCAAAGATGATAATTTTTTAACGCGCGAAAGAGAAACTAATGTACAAGAAGTTCGTCGTCGAATTTCTCTGATAGTATAATTTTTGTGATTGTGTAATTTTTCGTCGTAAAAGCATGAAACTTCTACTAAAGTAGCAAATGAATTACGACAAAGTGCACCACTCATTTCGTATTTTAGTAAAAATGTTTGTTTCTACCAAATGTTTATTTTCTCGTCCAATTCGACCAGAGATAAATGAAATGGCATTTGCATTCTCAATGATTAAAAGCGGTCTAATTGAATCGATTCGCCTCTATTAGTTTTTCATTTCGCAACTAATGAAATTTTCGATCGAGGGACAACCCAGTTAACCAGGTTATAGAGTGTGTGAGAATGAGAAAAACATTGCTTGATGCAATTTTCTCTGCTTTTATCAACTCTGTGGATATTACAAACACGTCCGCGATTAAGAATGTGTATCACACGTTCTCGACCTTTCGAGAAATTGATCCACGTCTCTCAATCTCGAGAGACTTTCGACAATAGAAAAAAAAAGACGAAGAAGAAGAAGAAGAAGGAAAAATATTTTACATATAGAGGAGGAACCAATCAGTGTCAAGTCACGTTTCAGTAGAAATAATTTATGCTCTACAAGTATCGTTTTGTCCCCGAAATTGTCAGACGATAAAACAGTTTAGTCATTGTGATCAACGTGATAATTCCAATATTGTAATAGTTAAAGTGTTGCATGGCCTGAAAATATAATAAATTAATAATTACTTGTTACATTTATTATTAATATATATTTTTTGTTATATAATAAATAATATATATTGTAATATAAATATATATTTAAGATATTATAAAATATAATAAATATTTAATATAAATAATATATAATAAGCTAATAATTATTTATTATATTTATTATTAATATAAATAATATTATATAAATATTATTTATATATAATAATATTTAAAATATGTTAATAAGTATTTAATATAAATGTTATTAATATAAGAAAATATATAATAAATTAATAATTATTTATTTTATTTATTATATTATTATTAATTATAATATAATATATTAGGCTGTGCAATATAGTTCGTTCGTCTCTTGGTGTTCAGAGAATACTGAAAGTACGTATTATAAAAAATCCAGTGGACACTATGCCATATTAAATAAAGCAAAAACCTATGGTACTTGTGTTACTTATCGTAAATAGTGTTACTTATTGTAGATAGAAAGAAAACGAGAAGTCTCAGGCATGACACAAGAGAATATAAACAACATTTATACTAAAAAAAGAGAGAATATTACAATACTCGAGATTGATGAACGATACAAATTTATTAAGATATTCACTGTGTCATCGACACTCGAATTTCAGTGCAAGCAAGACGTCCTTTTCATTCGAAGAGCGTACGATTTTTTTTTACACAAGAAATACGAGATTTTCAACGTTGCTCAAGTTCATTTGTAAAAGAACAATCGCACGAACTTGTTGCACAATGCCCACGATAAATAAACAAATTCATGAAAGAGAAGGTCTCACGGCCGTTCGAATACTTTCGTGAGCGGCATTAGAAAACTAGAAAAAATTTTATTCGAAGCGTTGGAAACGAAGGGAGACGAAATGACGCGTGTGCTTTTGTCTGATTTCAGCCGGTGGGTTTCGTGACATTTCACACGAGGGCCGGCGCCGAGGCGGCGAAACAGGACCTTCAGGTAATACCCCGTTTCTCGCAGGAAAGATTCGAGAGAGAAAACAACCGCGCGCGTCGCGTGTCGCTCGAACGAAACGCGCCCTTACAGTCATATTCATCAATATACATTACTCTATATTATATAAATATAACATACACATACGTACAAACAATTTTGGCCCTCCTCCCCTCCACAATTTTCTTTTCCCTCATATATATAAAATAGTATTCTTGTATTCATTTTTTTTACAATTTTTCTCTCTCTCTCTCTCTTTCTCTCTGAAAATATTATATTATACAAAAGTGCAACACACCCTTGCCTTAGAATCCAGCTGGCACGGGTTAATGCTACGTAGCTATTTTTATCAGTTACCTTTATCAGTTGTACACGTATACACACGTATTCTCTCTCTCTCTTTCTCTCTCTCCTCTGTTCTTCTATTATACATATATATATATATATATATATATATATATATATATATATATATATATATTACACATAAAGTTTCTTCCTTCTTGTATATTCTGTGATTAGCTTCTTCCTAAATTTGTTCTCTTTTTTTCTTTTCTTTTGAAACCCGAGTTTTATTAGAATTACCTTGTCTTCCCCCCCCCCCCGTTGTTATACCGAAATCGTACTATTATAACTGCTGGTTGCACCGTGTGACATTATCATTATATTGAAATATATATGGTGTTGTTCTTTTTTTTTTTTTTTTTTTTTTTTTGCCTTTTGACGAGCGTGTCACAATCCTTTCTTACCATTTTACCCCTTCATTTCAAATCACCCCTTCTTTCTATCTGTCTGTCTCTCTCTCTCTCTCTCTCTCTCTCTCTCTCTCTCTATCTCTCTCTTACACCCCTGTCGAGTTTTTCAAGTTTGACACGAAGTATCATGTACAGAAGTAAATGATCAGTTCTGGTATCCTTGGATTTGGACCTTGTGCAATTTACAATTCCGACCTAGACCTAACAGTACAAGTAGATGGATGTACGTACGCGTGTGCAGCAGACGAAGCACGTTTGATCTTTTCGTGGTACGTGTGACAAAATTCAGAAAATTCTTTCTCCCTTGAAACTTGAAATTTACGTACATTTATTTTATCTTTACAATTTATAATTTTATAATTTATAATTTTTTTAAATTTATAATTTATAATTTTCTTAAATTTATAATTTATAATTTATAATTTATAATTTTTTTAAATTTATAATTTATAATTTTCTTAAATTTATAATTTATAATTTTCTTAAATTTATAATTTATAATTTATAATTTATAATTTTCTTAAATTTATAATTTATAATTTATAATTTATAATTTTCTTAAATTTATAATTTATAATTTATAATTTATAATTTTCTTAAATTTATAATTTATAATTTATAATTGATAATGTCCTTAAATTTATAATTTATAATTCATAATTTTCTTAAATTTATAATTTATATTTTTCTTAAATTTACAATTTATCATTTTTCTTCATATTCTGAAATTTACAGTATACATATGTTTTAATCGAGCGTGTTTGCTTGTTTACCACTTGCGAAAAGGTTAAACGCGAAAGTAGCTCGCACGTGCGTACGTGCCCCTTCCCTTATTTTTCTTTCATCACACCACCGCAATCGACCTCACGCAATTTGCAATGTCTTTATAACCCTGTGTAACCGGCTACGTACGAGAGAGACTCGAAACATCCTCTTGTCGGATGGACACGTACGCTGAGAACAGTCCTGGAACGGACTAACGAACGACCCACTTCTATCGATAGCCACACTGTGCCAACAGGGACACGGATATACGAATACACCTGTGTACACACAAGACACACACACACACACACACACACACACACGTACACACGATCTTGTGCTAATATTCCTGTAATTCAGTTACGCTATCCCACTTTCATCCCCTTCTATCGTCACTCTTGCCCGTACGTGTCGTTTTGTACGAAACGTTTCGTTGCCAGTCGACGAATATAAAGACGATTATGTTTCTAGTAGTAGGTTGTTGCATACGAATGTGCAAGAAAGTTCTGTTAAAATTAATAACAAGTGGCATTTATTCAGACGTCGATTTAAAGCTTGAAAGCTTAACCACTTGCGCTGGCAGCTGATTGCGGACCATAACGAGCGACCAAACCGTATACGATAATTTCGTCGCTTTCTTTTTGAACTCGTCGGTACGATATCGCTGGACAGAAATTATTGTGAAGTAATAAATTTATTACTAATGTACTTAAAATATATAATACTGGGTTATACTTAAATATACTTGAAACTGAGAAAATATTGCAATTTTGGGACACAAAAAATTCTCGACGTCACGGCGTGGCACGTCATTCCAGCGCAAGTGGTTAAAGTCGAACAACGCGATCGATGTTTTATCGCAGAATGCGTGATTTATAGAAATATTAATTAATGTTAGAAAGCTTCGAGCACTAGTTAAGTAACTGTCTCATTGATACGGAGAAGTTAAGTTGGAAAGAAACGTAAGATTGTAATTAGAATCGCGTCATTTCTAAAGAAGATGCAATTGTAAATTAAAAGTTTGATTAAGAATTCGGACGTTTGAACTGCAACAACCTAATAGAATGAATTTAAAGAAAAGAAGTTTGAAGAGATTTTTGGCTGATCGTTAATTGGCGATTGAAACATGACTGGTTGTTCAATATTATTTTACGTTGCAATTTGGCTCGTGTTGTTCAATATTATTTTACGTTTCACGCATAATGAGTCGTACGAGAGAGGCAGTAATAAAATAAAACGAAACCCTCGGTTCGAATTACCCAATTTAATTTCTCACTCTACGTTCTGCGACGAAGAACTGAAATTAAATAGATTAAACGAAACGAAATTCGTCGAGCGATTCAGACTTGCAGAACAGTTACAGACATTCCTGAAATTCCCAAATTTTTTCACTTCAAAGATTATTATAAATTACGAAAAATTCTCTTCTCCAAAAAAGGAAGAAAAAATACATTTTCCAGTATGCGCAACACGTCAGGTTTCCCAAGCCTTCCACCTAACTGCAAGTGAAAGACAAAAACACAAAACTAACTTGGAAACGTTGGCTGGCAACGAAATCGGTAGATTCACCCCCTCCCCCTCCACCACACGCGCTCTGCCCCCAGTTTGAAAAGCGTGACACACGCTTGAAATCCAGAAGAACCTCCCGAGCGTAATTTTCACTATCACCGATCCATCTTCTATCTTTCAACTCTCTTTGTCTTCTCCTCTCGCCAAAAAAAAAAAAAAAAAAAAAAAGCATCGTCCCCACGTGTGTGCATCCCGGTTTACTAATTTAGGGAATCTATTTGCAGCAGGGGGTTAGATTCGATCCTGATATGCCACAAACCATACGTTTGGAATTTGCAAAAAGTAACACAAAGGTTAGCAAACCCAAGCAACCAGCCGCTGCAGCAGCCACCTCGCACCCTGCTCTGATGCACCCTCTAACTGGACGTAAGTATGCACCGCCACTCGTTCACTCGCTGGATACGTTCTCACGACTATTCTCACCCACTGCACTACAACTACAGCCCGTATCTTCCTCCCTGTTGTTTCTCTGTCTGTATCTCTATCTTTTCTCGGAGACTCTTTTTTTTACCACCCACCCCCTACTTACAAACCACCCGTCTATCTCTTTGGAGTGATGATGACCTACCCTTCGTCTCTTTCTTTCTTTTTTTTTTCTTTTTTGAATTTTTTTTTTTTTTTTTTTGTTTCTCCCCTTCCCCCACCGCCGCCACACGAGCCCTCGAGGTTTCAGCCAACTTAGCGACCGAACCGATCGTCGAACCATCGGACAGCGTGGACAGAGCGCGATGGTTCAGTTTCTAGGGTAAATGTGAGGGATGTGACGAGAGCTTGATTAATCCTTGGGATTAAAAGTAAAAGAGACGTAACGGATGAGTTGGTTTGTTAGTATATTGTGGATCTTTGTGCTTTTTTGAAGCGCGGGGCTGTGCGAGAATGCATAGTGTGGTACATTGCCTCGTATCTAATAATATTTAGATATTTAATGGAAACAATTTATTATTATTTATTTACCAATAATTTAGTGATATTCAGTAGAAACAATTTATAAAATAATTTATTATTATTTGTTGTTTATTTCGTGTATTTATTATTTATTATTATTTGTTTGCAAATAATTTAGTAATATTTATTTATTAATAATTTAGTAATATTCAGTAGAAACAATTTATACAATAATTTATTATTATTTGCTATATATTTATTATTTATTATTACTTATTTACTAATGATTTAGTAATATTCAGTAGAAACAATTTATAAAATAATTTATTTATTTCGTGTATTTATTATTTATTATTATTTATTTACCAATAATTTAGTAATATTCAGTAGAAACAATTTATACAATAATTTATTATTATTTGCTATATATTTATTATTTATTATTACTTATTTACTAATGATTTAGTAATATTCAGTAGAAACAATTTATAAAATAATTTATTTATTTCGTGTATTTATTATTTATTATTATTTATTTACCAATAATTTAGTAATATTCAGTAGAAACAATTTATACAATAATTTATTATTATTTGCTATATATTTATTATTTATTATTACTTATTTACTAATGATTTAGTAATATTCAGTAGAAACAATTTATAAAATAATTTATTTATTTCGTGTATTTATTATTTATTATTATTTATTTACTAATAATTTAGTAATATTCAGTAGAAACAATTTATACAATAATTTATTATTATTTGCTATATGTTTATTATTTATTATTACTTATTTACTAATGATTTAGTAATATTCAGTAGAAATAATTTATAAAATAATTTATTATTATTTGTTATTTATTTCGTGTATTTATTATTTATTATTATTTATTTACCAATAATTTAGTAATATTCTGTAGTAACAATTTATAAAATAATTCATTATTATATGTTATTTATTATTATTTATTTACTAATAATTTAGTAATATTCAGTAGAAACAATTTATAAAATAAATTTATTATTGTTTGTTACTTACTTTGTGTATTATACATGTAATATACTGTTAAATTTTTATTTAATTTTAAAATTATCGTTAAAAATACTATTAAAATCTAATTTTATCATTTATTTATTTACCACGGTGCGCCAAATGTTAGACAAGATCTTTTTCAACGTCATTCGTGAATTGTAAAGCACAAATATCCGCAGTCTATATTAACTTGCTTTTAATCTCGCTCTCAAATTTCACTTCGTTGTTACACGTTTCTCGAAAGCGTGAAGGATATTTTTCATCGCTGCCAATTGCTCCAAAATATTCAACTTTGGCAACGTCGATCGAAAATTCCAAATTCACAATCCTAACCAATTAAGTCGCTTCGCTGTGAAATATTTCATCAAATTTGCAAATGAGACGTTTGCATTTGATCCGCCGCGGGCATGATTGATCAAAATTGATTGATCTGCAGAGAGAAACAGATCGTTCAAATCGACAAATTTTCTAAATTAGTTGACAATTGAAGGATGGACGAAGTCGGTTTATTTGAAAATTTCGCCATTGTTTTAACAGTCGAATTTCACGCATTAGCGAAACGAAGTATGCGCCGGAAATATTAATTATCGTGCTAACCATCGCTGTCCGATCAGTTCGATCGACGTGTGGGCATGCCTTCCCTAGCGTTCTTTTCTTTCTTTTTTGGTTACTTTAGCGAAGAACGATAGACGTCAATATTAACTATCATCGATCATCCATACAACCAACATTCGCGATACAGTCGAACGTAACTAGAATCCGAATCGATAGAATGATACACTTATTATTTAATAATAATAATCATATATATACATATATATATAAATTATACAACAATATATATATTATATATAATATACAATAATATGCATATATATATATAAATTACAATATATACAATAATATATATATATAAATTATTTAATAATGATACTATATGTACATATATATAAATTATTTAATAATGATACTATATGTACATATATATAAATTATTTAATAATGATACTATATGTACATATATATAAATTATTTAATAATAATATATGTACACATATATAAATTATACAATAATATATATTATATATAATATACAATAATATGCATATATATATTATTATATAATTTATATATGTGTACATATATTATTATTAAATAATTTATATATATGTACATATAGTATCATTATTAAATAATTTATATATATATTATTGTATATATTGTAATTTATATATATATAAATTATACAATAATATATATATTATTATGTATAATATATATATATTATTATTTAATAATAATAATATATGTACATATATATAAATTGTACAATAATATATATATATTTATATATATTATTGTATATAATATATATAATATATACAATTATATATATACACATATATATATAAATTATTTAATAATGGTAATAATAATATATATATAAATTATTTAATAGTATGTCAAAATCAGGAGAAAAGCCAAGAAAAAGAAAGGAACAATAGTAAAGGAAACTTGAGAAATTATTGCATTCGTCTGTATCATTGCGAGAGTTTTAACTGTTAGCTCTGTAAGTGACCCTATATTTAACCCTTTGTACACCCGTGTAGAAAAATCGATCATTAGGTTTCGTCTTTATCGATTACCAAAATTATTGTGAATAATAGTAACGTGTCTGTTACGAAATGGACTGTGAATTTTTGTGTGACTCTTTTTATGTAGAATTTTATGAAATTTTACGTCAAACAGAGAATGCATATTGGTATACTTGAACACCTTAGTCCTCTGTAACATTTTAACAATCAGCGAAATTATTTTTTTCACGAACATTTCAAGTACACGAGAATCCAGTCTGTCTAGTTTAATAAAATTCCTGGCCTCCGATTATTCGTTACGAGGATACACCAAAAGAATTTTCTAATCGAAGGTTCGCACGGAGCGCGAAGGGTTAAATAAGAAAGAACCTGGACAACGGATATACGTAAGTTCGTTCGTAAAGAAAGGAACCTTTGACAAATTTCCAAAATATTTAAGAAAGACGAATCGTAAAGGAATTTCGACTGATAGTGAAAGAAAGCTAGGATAGTCGAAGATCGATAATGATTCCTGTGCGAATGCGATGCGAATCGATCCAAGAGAGATAATGGGAATCGGGCGACGAGAGCACACACACTCACTCACACCCTCAAGAGTGAATTCCCTTCGGATGTTTGTTTCACGTCGGCGATAATAAATATGCATTCGCGCGGATACGGCGGGGGGAACTTCCCCTGAAATAAGGATAAACCAGACGCCGCGGCGGATTTTACGGGAACGACGCTCGATTTCGACGTGTGTAGGGGACGCGACCGCGTAAATATATAAAAACGTCAATTTTCGCGCGATATCGATACGACGAGGACGGCGCACGAAGTGGAAAAATTGTCCACCGGGGCTTTATGATGCGCGACGAAGCCATAAAGCGCCGCTTGCCTCCATTTGCCGAGGCAAAACTTGCTGTTTCGAACGAATTTCTGCGAACTCGCCGGCTTCCCTTCTTCGCCATTTTTCGTGTTACTTTCGGGACTTGTAGTATTAGACTGATTATTATTACTTTAATATATTGATTGATAATATTCTAGTATTGAAGAAATAATCTTTAATAATATTTTCAATTGTTACTTGAACATTTGTCGATTCTGGAATTTTACATGTCTCCTATTAAGTTATTTTGTGTTTTTTAATTTAATTTAATTGTAATGAATTTAAGTGAACCAAGTTTGTCTTTCTTTTAAATAATTAACCGACTTATATTATCCGTGTTTTATGTGTCTTTTAATTTAATTGAACACGAATTGAATACTTTGATTTAATTAAGAACGAATTTAAAGAATGAATCAAATTTATTTTTCTTTTTTTTTTTTTTTTTTTTTTTTTTTAATAATTAACCTACTCTATTTCTCGTGTGTCTTTAAATTTAAATAATAATAATTTTGTTCGAGAGAATTTAAATAAATTACATCTACTTTCGTTTGACAAAACTTCAAATAACCAACTTTCTGTTCTATTTAGGTAGTTTTTTGATACGTGATTTTATTTTATTTTATAAACTGGAACTCTTAGAAGAAATTCAGTTGCGACTTATTTCTGAAAGAAATTCACTGGGCAACAATTAATAATTCTCTTTAACAACTATATTTCGTTTAATTAACTTATTGAATTATCGTTATGAAATAAATGAATCAATTTTAAGATTGACTGATTTCGCGAAATATTTTTATCGAGATGAAGAAAGAGAGAAGGAAGTTT
The DNA here is from genome assembly GCA_036937485.2 of Tetragonisca angustula. Lineage (NCBI taxonomy): Eukaryota > Metazoa > Arthropoda > Insecta > Hymenoptera > Apidae > Tetragonisca > Tetragonisca angustula. Next base: position 570,206 of record JAWNGG020000004.1, on the reverse strand, counting down.
CGTTTCGAGTGTTTACTTCGAGACGAGTAAAAGTACATTTCACGTTAGAAAAAAAAAAAAAAGAAAGGTAAAAGTAAAAGTTCGAGAGAAGTTGTGCAACGAAATGTAGAAAAGTAAGAGAACGTGGAACCAAGTTGGAAAATCTTCTGCAAGAGGTATCAGATAATTCAATTAAATGTAATTATAGATCTTTAAAAGGAACCGCTAAGCGCACCTAATGCGATTAAGCGTGATCACCCGCTGGATCATCCAATACGATTAAAGTTCAATAACAGTATTATTATGTTTCTTGAAAAAATCTTAAAAAGTAGAGTATCGCATAATTCCCCGATTAACGACGTAAGAATAAACTTCACTTTCTTCTAACGAAATCTTAAACATTATTTCTAATAATAGTCCCTCCAAAAATTTCACATTATTTGAACTATTATGTTATAAATTACAATATTATATATTATATTATATTATATTACTACTTACTATTATATTACTATTATATAATACTTATATAATATAGTACAGTACTTTTATATAATTATGTAATATATATATTATATTATATTATATTATATTACTACTTATTATTATATTACAAACTTTGAATATACATTATAAATAGTATCATAAATTACAATGTAATATCTAATAATTTTTTGGAATATCACATAATATGTATTTTCAGACTTGTGCAACCAATTAAATGATAGTGTTGAAAGTATTGTGTGAAACCTACAAAATTTATGATATGTGTAACAATATTGTACAAAATGAAAATTTTTGGTGATCTCGTGAAGCCTCGCGTACGTTCTGTTAAACTATCGAACCACTCGAAAGAAACCCCTTCTTGGCACAGTAGGGAATGGTCTCGAATTCGTGATCGATATTGTACATTTCTCATGGTCACTAATATCCAGCTTACGCTTCGTAATTAATACAGTTAATTATCTCAATGAGTGTTCCCTCGTTCTCTTACGTAATCTATATCGTTTAATTCAATAATCATTGATTGAATTAAAAAGGATAGAACGCCTAGAATTCGTTTGGAAAACGACAAATTCCAACTCAGCTCGTTATACGATAATTTTTTTACTTTCAATTCGGTCAAAAACGGTTGATGCTATTTCGTGATTTCGCAATTAACATTGTAAATTAATCACCACTGTTAATATTTGTAATATGTTACTATGATATAGTCAATATTACAAACTAATAATAAGTATGATAATAATAAACTAATAAGTAATGAATAATGAATTATACTATAATTATAAATATAATATATAAATATAATATACTAATAGTAAATTACACTGTAATTATAAATATACTATATACTATAAATATAATTATATACATAATATATAAATATAATATACTAATAATAAGTTATACTATAATTCTAAATATACTAATGAGTAATAAATAAAATAAATAAGTAATAGTTTTTGTATTTATATATATTACAAATATGTTATTAATATTATTTACATTAGATATTAATATTATAATTAATATTACACAAAGAACTATTAGATTGCTAGAATTTGAATACCACAGACTCGATTAAAAATTGTGGAATAATAACTGTTAAACAGAGCGTCCAATCAGGGGCTGACAAAACTCGTTTCTCATAAATTGATAAGCAGTAATATTCGGACGACGTGATAGTAAGTTTTCCTACAGCTAAACATTATTATTATCCTATCTCGGTTTCCTAATATTAGTAACTGAACTTGCGCCAGTCGACGATGGAACTTTTTCGCATTAAAAATTTATGGAACCGCAGGCACCGAAAGAGTATCTGTCTATTATTACTTCATCACCTCTAATGTTAGAATCAAAACTGGTAAAAATCGACAGATGTCTAAAATGTCAGTCATTCTAATTGACCTAGATATTCTGCTTTTAATATTCCTCAAGGTAATTTCATTGATTATTCGACGTTCAAGTGGAATGTACTAGTCAAATTTTTATTGAGGACTTATTGTGCCAACTGTTGAAATAGAATAGCAGCGTGAATAAATAATAGTTTCTGTGCAGGAAGAGTATAAAATTTAATTGAAACAATAAACAAGTCAGTATTTTTAAGAACATTCATTCATTAGAGGAAAATATCTAGAAATGATATCTCTTTCTCTCTCTTACAAAGTAATCTATCAATTAATAATATTATTATTTTAATAATATTAATTTAAAAATATTAGATTAATAATATTATTTTAATAAAATCAATTTAAAAATATTAGATTAATAATACTGTTATTTCAATAATATTAATTTAAAAATATTAAATTAATAATATTAATAATGTTAATTTAAAAATATTAAGTTAATAATATTAATAATGTTAATTTACTTGCAAGTTAGATTTGAATAATTTGAAAAATATAATTACGTTAAAACGACTTGTGCTTACTTACAATCTTTTAAATATCGTCAGTATTATATTTTTAAATATTATGTACATTCTTTGCATTTTTGCAAGTTTAAATAATTTCGGATAATATAGAAATCTGCAGTGTAGGTATTAGTTGTGGACTCATGGACTTGTGAGATCTGATACGTTTTTATTACGTTGAAAGTACTACTCTTATAGTTCCATAAATTATGAAAGGTGACCGTGAAAATTTTTTTCAAGCTGGTACCAAGCAGACGTAATTGAAAACACTTTTCATCGACAATTGAAAAATGCAACCTTTCGTATGTATACTTTTTATTTCGTTTGTATGAACTTTAAACCATCAATTTGTAATTTTTGTTAGATATTTTACAGACGTAAATTCAACTGTATAAATAGCACAGAAGCTAGTATACTCTCCCTTTTTTTTTTCTTTTTTTTTTTTTTTTTTTATTTCAACGTCTTTCGTAGAAATTTTACACTTCAGTAGTCAACAGTTCCCGAAGTAATCGGAATTTCTCCAAATTGGAAAATTAATTCCACCTTCAATGAATAAATGCCGTGACTCTGAGTTCAATGATCGTTTAAAGAAACAAAAACAGTTCCGTTTTTCGCGAGGGAAAGCTTTCAAGAGCCGCGTGACGAAACAAGGAGGGGCAGAGGGAAGTTAAATCGAACGTTTAAAGAAGTTGCGCGAACGCACGGCCGGCTATCCGGTGAATAAAACATGTTCGGCGGACGCCATCGAGAGGAGAAGAATCGGGTGAACGTTGAGACCTTGGGCCAGAATGTGTTGAATTATTGAGAGAGCCGACGTTGGTAAAAATAGCGCGATTTCCGTGTGAAAAGTCGGCAGCCACTTCGATCTCGCGGGCGTTATGCCACACCGCTCGGTGTCGTACGCTTGCACGCGAAATCCTGGAAATTTTCGTCGTCTTTGGGACGGAGCTTTCCTCTCTGCGCGCCTGGAAATAAGGAGACAGAGGGGAGAGGGTTTCAAAGGGAACAACGACCGTGTAATTGAAACGTCAATTCGCGTAGTCGCGTGCGAATTGACGTTTCGTAGCTAAACGTGAACATGTAAAAATCGCGTCGAGAAATGTCGGTTCCTTCTCGGTGCGTTGCTTTGTGCTGCTCGCGTTGACGAAGATCGAACGGGCGACGACAGAAAATGAAAATCGCTTTCGAATGATACGAGCCGTTTATTTTGACGTGGCCTTAATTCCATTTTTCAGAAAAAGAATCAAGTTAGCTGCTTTAATGTTTACGTTTCTACGTTGTCTTTTCATTTTTAAAGAAATTAGATAAATATATTTAATATATAATATATTTAATATAAATATATAAATATATAAATATATTATAAATATATTTAATATATATATAAATATATTATAAATATATTTAATATATATATAAATATATTATAAATATATTTAATATATATAAATATATTATAAATATATTTAATATATATATAAATATATTATAAATATATTTAATATATTTAAAATGTATACAGAAAATTAGCTGATTAATAGAATGATAAAAATTTTTATTTTGACTTACATATGCAAGTCTATTTACAGCCATCAGTGTCACTTTCTAAACAATGTTTATCATGCTAATTGGACAGATAAATTATACCATGTTATCAGTCACCAATGTTTTCAAATTTATCAAAACTGTTAAATATCTCGATTCAAAAATAAATGGATTTAGGCCACTTTCAAAATAAACGGCACAAATTGTGTTAAAATTGAAACGGGTAGCAATTCCGATTTCTCGATCGAATGGAAAAATTCCAACTTGCTGAAAGTTTATTCTTCAAAGATATTTTTGAAAATCATTGTCGACCTTGATCAACAACAGCGACGATTTTCGTCCATTTGCTGAGGATTCTAAGCGAGTAACTATCTTCGAAGAAATTCTCCATCTTCAGGAACGATCAACTCATCGAGGGCCTGAATTCTCTCGCTCTTTTGATATTCGAAACTCTACAGTTGAATTCGAAATTACTGATCCTATCTCCAACACACCAACAATCGTGTCTGTACGAACCTCAGAGACCTAGGTTTATCGTTTCCCTCCAAAAATGTTTACGCCTCGAATTTCCTCGAAAGACACCGTGTTCCAGGCAAAGTAAAATCCCTGTCCTGTAGTTTGCCGACGCGCGCGTGTATTTTATTCATAGGAAGATGAAGACGCGAGCACTGGACACACAGTGTACTGAGAATTGAGTATCTTCGCGACATTTCGTAAAAAAAAGAATCAACTTCCTTATTTTGATATTTTCTTAATGTTCGCCTTAATGACCGTGAAAATGATAAAATTAACGAGATATAATAATAACACCAGTTGAGAAACGAACGCACAAAAGTTGGATCGATCTTGAAAATGATGAAATCAATGAAATATTAATACAGTGTAATAATGTGATACTAAGTAATAATTAATATTACTATATTATTATTAATTATTATTATATTATTATATTATTATTAATTATTATTATATTATTATATTATTAATTATTATTATATTATTATATTATTATTAATTATTATTATATTATTATATTATTAATTATTATTATATTATTATATTATTATTAATTATTATATTATTATATTATTATTATTAATATTATTATATATAATTATTATATTCTATTAAAATTAATAATTATTATAATTCTATAGTGTCTTGTTGTCCCATAAAAAAATTTTTAATTCATAATTTACATATGAGACAGTAGTATATTTCATTAATCCCTTCATTTTTGGTTTCATTTAAAAATCAATTGATTATGCTACCTTTGTACAGTCAGTTATACTGCAGCCATTATTATTATTAATTATTATTATTATTAATATTGTTGTGTAATAATTATTATATTCTATTAAAATTAATAATTATTATAATTCTATAGTTTCTTGTTATCCCATAAAAAAATTTCAAATTCATAATTTATATATGAGACAGTAGTTTCATCAATCCTTTCATTCTTGGTTTCATTTAAAAATCAATTGATTATTCTACCTTTGTACAATCAGTTATACTGCAGCTATTAAATTCTTCACTGGATAGATTGACTTGAAATTATTTTGAATAAGACATGTTTTTGATAAACAGGTGAATATATTTATTTTACCTAATTCCTTATATATATTATATATATATATTTAATTATTAATATTTTATATATATTATTACTAATTTAATCATTAATACAGTAATCATTAATAATGATATGATAATAATTAATAATTAATATTATTATATTATATTATACAATTAGATGAGACGTATAACGAGACATAATAATAATTCTAAACAATCTTGAAAATGATAAAATTAATGAAATATTAATACAATGTAACAACATGGTGATAATTGATAATAATCACTATTATATTATTATATAATTGCATGAGACGTACAATAAGATATAATAATAATTCTAGCAGGTTTGATCAATCTTTTCAGCAAATTTATCAGCGTCAGCTCTTTAATCAAATTTACATTACGCGCGCGATTCAATTTTTTCTTCAAGCAACTTGTAACAAACGAAACTAGATCGAATCCTCGTGAAAACTTTAGTCGCGAATGTGTGTGTGTTGATTCTTCCTACTTGTAACTGCTGTTGTAAATTTTATTGAATTACGCGCGTGATTTTATTCCTGTCGCGTGGTCGAATTCCGCGCGCGCGCGATACAATTAACTTTATAATCGAACAGAGAGTCTTTATTGAACGAATTATCATCTCTTAATAATTTTCAAACGATTGATCATTATTGATTTGCGAACGAGAGACGAGAACGAACGAAAAACAATTCCGATTGATCAACCTCTGGGAAATATTCTCATTTCCGTATAGATTGGTGACTCTTCCTGCAAATGCCGCGCGTGATACTCACTGCTAGAAGCCGAGAATGACGTTTTTACTTTCGAACGATTCAAAGAACACCTCCGCTCTGTGGGAAGTATGTTACAGATACCCTTTCGTTTGCATACCTTTGACACGTTTATGAATACGTTTATCGTTCGCTGCCGCTGGTATATCCTTCGTTTCGTTTCAATCTTTTTAGAAAGTCAATTGTCCCGTGCTTTAACCATGCCAATGTAATCTGGCACAACGTTCCAGATTAAAGGTGGAGAAAAAGGTTGAGAGGCCCGGCCTCGAAGAGAGAGACGACGAGATGATTTTTCGCTCGGTGTTTCGCAGAGACGCGCGAAAGTTGATTCTTTATTGAAAAAGACGGTGGAAATGTCCCGAGTGGAAGATCCGCGATCTAAATTTCAAATCGTCGGGATCAACTTGAGAGCATATTACTTCTCTTCCCTTCCGCAAAAGTAATCCGCGAACGGTATCGCTCGAAGCGATAATTGGTAGCCAGACTGCCGATCTTTATGCGTTTCACGGAGAACTCGGGGAATGAAAACACGCGCGTGGTGTATGGAGATATATGAAACATGTAATATATTAAATATGTAATGGAATAATATATAAAAAATATACGTGGTCCAATATATAAAAATATATACATAAATATACATAAATATATAAATATTTTAATATACATATATATATAAATATATAAATATAAATATTTATAAAGTATAATTTATTAAATATAAATATTTATAAAACATAAAATATTTATAAAATACAATTTATTAGATATAAATATTTATAAAATAGAATTCATTAAATATAAATATTTATAAAATATAATTTATTAAATATAAATATTTGTAAAATATAATTTATTAGATATAAATAAATTTATAAATATTTTATATACGTATATACTACATATATCAATGTTTTATATAAAAATATAATAAAACAATAAGTATATAAAATTACAAAACATAAAACATATAATAAACGAAACATGAAATATATAATGAAACAATAAATATGTGCAAAAATTATAGTGCAGAATAATATTAGAATATTCGATGGACGGTTCGAACTGGATCCTCAAATTCTTTAATCATCATTCGCAAAAATGTGAATTTGCATGCGAAGATTCGCAAACTAGTAATTAGATCAGTGCTTCCCAACTTTTTTTAGCCCTTGATTTTCATTTTGCGAGTACTCCCTCTTCCTCAAAACAGTTGTCGCCTCTGTTCTTTAATTTTCTTCAGTCAACTAAATAATCAAAACGACTGAAATTAACGATTAATTTCAGAGTCATTTCAGATCAAAACTCTATAACTTCTTGCTTTTATTTGAACTCCTTCTTCTGCTGTTTTCCGCCGTTGCCAATATTATTTTTGGCATGGCACACGGTTGGCAACCGCTGAATTAGATGATTATCGTGAAAATGATCGCGCGCAATTTCCCCTGTTGAAAAGTTTCGAGACAATAGCTCCCGCGCGTTAATTTAAATTAACGTTACAATTAGCACGCACACCCTTCATAAATACACACACACACACACAGATATATATATATATATATATATATACACACGCCGCCATTTTTCCCACGGAAACATAGCGTTGAAGTTTAATGCGAAATTTTACGAACCCCCGATGGGGGAGCTTAAGAAGCTTAACAGCAAGCGAAGTTAGGGGGTCGGACAATAATTTCTCACCTAAACTGGAATACTAATGAGCAAACGTATTAATAGTTAAGACACAGCGGAAGGAACCGCGGATTTCCACGCGCTGATTCATTCTGCATTGTGCCACGAATAAATAATAGCGACGAACGCTGTAAATTTTGATTACTGAGAAGTCGCAATTCTTAGATTAACTGTTGTTGTATCATATTGTAATATCATATAACGTAACATTTGTTGTATTTTATTATATTATATATAATATCATATAATGTAATATTTATTATATTTTATTACATTATGTTATATATAATATGTAATAAAATATATTATATGTTAAAATAAATTATTTGTAATATGTGATTAAATAAATATTATATTGCATTATATTGTATGTGTATTATAAATATTGCAATATATATATTTTCTGCCAAAAAATACAGTAAATTCCTAAACTTCATTGTGTTATAGATAATATGTAATAAAATATATTACATATTAAAATAAATTATATATAATATGTAATAAAATATATTATGTGTTAAAATAGATTATAGATATATAATATGTAACTAAATAAATATTATATTACATTATATTGTATACAGTATATGTATTATAAATATTGCGATATATATTATATTTTCTTCCAAAAAGTACAGTGATTTTTCGTGAATTTCTAAATTTCATTGACTGATTTATTTTTACAAAATAATATGAACGATCGTCGTGATGTTTTATAAATCTCTTTGGTACACAGTAGATTTAAAGAAAACTAATAAATCAGTGAAATCAGTGTAACAATGAAAGTTTGCAGCAGGTACATAAACAGATAAAAATTAAATTTTGCAGCAGATACATAAATAGATAAGTAAATGCGGAAAATCAAATAATCTTCCAGAGTAGAGACGTTATATCGCGATAATGATGCAACGATTTTAATCCTGGTAAATACTTCTGTTATGATTTACATTATGATTTATTATATAAAATATGCTATATAATTCATATACTATAAAATATACTGTATAATTTATGTACTATAACATATGCTATATAATTTATATACTATAAAATATGCTATATAATTCATATACTATAAAATATACTGTATAATTTATGTACTATAACATATGCTATATAATTTATATATACTATAAAATATGCTATATAATTTATATATACTATAAAATATGCTGTATAATTTATATACTATAAAATATGCTATATAATTCATATACTATAAAATATACTGTATAATTTATGTACTATAAAATATGCTATAATTATATATAATATATAATTTATATATAATTATATATAATTTATATATACTATAAAATATGCTATATAATTTATATATACTATAAAATATGCTGTATAATTCATATAAAATATGCTATAAAATATGCTATATAATTTACATATACTATAAAATATGCTATATAATTTACATATACTATAAAATATGCTATATAATTTATATAGCATATTTTATAATATAGAATTCATATACTATAAAATATACTATATAATTTATAGACTATAAAATATGCTATATAATTTATATACCATAAAATATGCTATAAAATTTATATACTATAAAATATGCTACATATATTGTATATAATGTAATAAAATATACTTTATAATTTGTACATTAAACAGTATATTTTATGACATTATAATTTATATTATATGTCTTACTGCATCACAACATTATATATTACCTATTACATTCTAAATCTATATTTAAACAACGTCAATATCTCCGATTCGATGTTAACTTTTCGAACATTTCGCGCCAGTTAATAAACTCGTGGAAAGCAAGCGAATAAATATACATACATCGAGGCCAGATTGTTGTTTATGTCGTTTAAAATCTCGCTGCGCAAGATTCGCGCGTATACATATGTGGATATCGAACGATCCAACGACAGCCTTCGACGTAGAACAGTTCACCTTGTGGCGTGCGAAAACCCAGCCACCCGTGCAATTTTCTTCCTAGAACGTAGACGCGCATTCCTCGGTGCATAAGCAATGCAACGTGTAACAGGAAACGGGGACACGTTTGACGCGATCGTGAACAAATGATAATCGCGAACAAATCGAGATGAATTCGCGCCTGCCTCAGTCTGGCCACTTAAGCGACTATTCTACTGTAACACGCTCGCTCTTTAATTGTATCATTCTTTTGGCATTTATTTCCTTCTTTTTTTTTTACAAAGAATCTGCGAGACTTCTTCTCGACAAGTTTTCTACAAATGTTTCGAATCGCCATGTGATGTTTAAAAATTATTTGAAGGTGGAACAATCGAAATTTAGTGGTGCGTAAATCTTCGAAGATGGCGGAATAAGGGAAAATAACAATGTGTTCCTTAATCTAAAATAAAATAGAAGAATTTACAGACTGTTTTTTTGGGGAATTTTGACCAATTTTTATTTATTTAAAACGAATGTTTATCGACTTGAAAATTTTTCGGCGATGAACTAATTAAAATTTAATAGCGTGTAAATCTTTAAATGCGTTCAATGGAACGATTTTACTATTTAAAAAAAATGGCAGGATAAGGAAAGAACCTTTTTACGAATGTTTAAAAATCTTTTGACGGTGAAATAATGAAATTTTAGTGCTGTATAAACTTGTAAATGCACTTGGTAGAAGAAAGAAACAGAAGAAATTGAAAGAAAATGATTATAGTTTAATTAAAGTAATACTAACTAAAGACAGAATAAGAGAGAATGTAATAATAATTATTGTGCTCTCTTGAACTAGAAGAATCTGTACATCTTTCTTTTTTTTTTTTTTTTTGTATAAATTTTGCATACACGTGTTTCGAAAATATTTCTCACAAGCGTTATTAAATAATTCAAAAATTAGGACGTGTCTTTGAAAGTATGTAGACTTTCATGATCGTGAGAATCGTAAAAATATTTAATTAGAATAATTTTCACGACAGAGCACAGCAGAACGAGCGTCTTTTTCTCTTCAGAATTTAATCGTTAATTCTTCATCGTATAATTTTCATTTAAAGGAGAAAACTTCGATTTCAATTCAGCGTTCGGTGCGACAGTGTGTAGCCACCGATGAAATTTATTCTCTTTATTTCGTCAATTTTTATTTTATATCCACGTGGAGATTTATGTCCGCGAAAATACGAGAAATCATTGAAACGCGGTAACAAATAAATAAAAGTCCGAACGCGGTCAAACGATGAATCCCGTTTCAAACGTTCGGGGCAAACGCACCTCCCCCCCCCCCCTCCGATATCTAAACCGCTTCGATTCGCGCGTAATATAAATTCCATTTTCGCCAATTCGCTCTGTCGGTCCGTTTCACTCGTATTATATCATCGTTTAAACCGCATCGGCGAAACGAAGAAGAGAGAGAAAAGAAAACGAAGGAAGAAAGGAAGAAGAGGGGAAGCGATGTTACGCGTCGAACGATTCGATTGATCGAACATAGAACAAAGAGGAAGAGGTGGAGGAGCACCTGATGAAAAGAAGAGGAGAAAAAAAGGAGGAGAAGAAGAAGATGATGATGATGATGAAGGAGGGGGGGGGCAAGAGAAGAGAGAAAGACAGAGAGAAAGAAAAACAGAGAAGAGGATGGAAAAGATGGCTGGTAGATTTAACTCGATTCCTTTGCCTTTATTTCAACGCAGACACGTAGCGAGGAGAGTTAGACCGGTTTGCATTCCGTTGTGCAAATGTTTTTCAAGCACGTTTTCGTTCGCGTTTCACGCGTTCCGCCTTTTGTGCCGCGGCACGGCCGCACGATGATATTAGATTCCCCGGTTTTTGATGAGACAAAGGTGTCTCGTAACCGCTATTCACCTGCCATCCCCGTTGCTTCTTCCACTCTAGATACCCTCAATACCGTTCGCTCGCGTTAACGAGCGCGTTAACTAAACATTTTTATTTAACGTGGTTGGCTGGGCGCGCGCGCGCGCGCGTGTACATCGATGCTGCTCCCTCCGTGGAAAAAAAATAACAGTGGCCGGCTCCTGCCGCCCCCCGATCGATCCACCTCGTAATCACGATGCGGTAATTTAGGTTCCTTGATTTTCAATTACGTCGAGTCGTTGGATTTTTTTTTTTTTTTTTCTTTTCTCAATCTGCTCGTTAGCCATTTTTTCATCGCGGCAATTAATAATTAAGTGTTGTTAATAATAATCCTTCAGCGATCAATTTTCCACGTAATCACGACGTTGTAACTTAGGCTCCTTTGATTTTCAATTACGTCGAATCGCTTGTTTTTCTATCTACTCGTTACCCATTTTTTTCATCGTGGCAATTAATAATTTAAGTCTTTGGAATTTTGCCTTGCGTGTGAGAAGAGTCAGAAAATGCGATGACTTAGATTGATTTTTAATTACGTCAAATTGATTCTTCTTCTGTTCGTTATTTTATTTTTTACAATTTATAATTAATGATTAATTACTTTGCGAATGAGAAGAATTTTATTATCATCTCTCAGTCGAGATCAATTTTTCACGTAATCACGACGTTGTAACTTAGGCTCTTTCAGTTTCAATTATGTCAAATTGATTCTTCTTCTGTTCGTTATTTTATTTTTTATAATTTATAATTAATGATTAACTACTTTGCGAATGAGAAGAATTTTATTATCATCTCTCAGTCGAGATCAATTTTTCACGTAATCACGACGTTGTAACTTACGCTCTTTCAGTTTCAATTATGTCAAATTGATTCTTCTTCTGTTCGTTATTTTATTTTTTACAATTTATAATTAATGATTAACTACTTTGCGAATAAGAATTTTATTATCATCTCTCAGTCGAGATCAATTTTTCACGTAATCACGACGTTGTAACTTAGGATCTTTCAGTTTCAATTATGTCAAATTGATTCTTCTTCTGTCCGTTATTTTATTTTTTATAATTTATAATTAATGATTAACTACTTTGCGAATGAGAAGAATTTTATTATCATCTGTCAGTCGAGATCAATTTTTTTTCACGTAATCACGACGTTGTAACTTAGGCTCTTTCAGTTTCAATTATGTCAAATTGATTCTTCTTCTGTTCGTTATTTTATTTTTTACAATTTATAATTAATGATTAACTACTTTGCGAATAAGAATTTTATTATTATCTCTCAGTCGAGATCAATTTTTCACGTAATCACGACGTTGTAACTTAGGATCTTTCAGTTTCAATTATGTCAAATTGATTCTTCTTCTGTCCGTTATTTTATTTTTTACAATTTATAATTAATGATTAACTACTTTGCGAATAAGAATTTTATTATCATCTCTCAGTCGAGATCAATTTTTCACGTAATCACGACGTTGTAACTTAGGCTCTTTCAGTTTCAATTATGTCAAATTGATTCTTCTTCTGTTCGTTATTTTATTTTTTATAATTTATAATTAATGATTAACTACTTTGCGAATAAGAAGAATTTTATTATCATCTGTCAGTCGAGATCAATTTTTCACGTAATCACGATGTTGTAACTTAGGCTCTTTGATTTTCAATTACGTCGAATTATTGTCCTTGTTTTTCAATCTACTCGTTACCCATTTTTTCATCGTGGCAATTAATAATTTAAGTCTTTGGAATTTTGCCTTGCGAGTGACAAGAGTCAGAAAATGTGATGACTTAGACTAGATTGATTTTTAATTACGTCAAAATGATTCTTCTTCTGTTCGTTATTTCTTTTACAAATTATAATTGATTTTTTCTTTCTCAAATTATAATTGATTCTTTCTTTTACAATTTATATTTAATGATTAACTACTTTGCGAGTAAGAAGAATTTTTTTATAAAAAAGAATTTATAAAATTCTTCTAAATCACTTCTAGAATCGACGATGGAAAATCGCGAAGCAGGTTAATTCCACAAATTCGATTCGATTTTTTCCGGCAGGTCTTCTCCGCCGGACTTTTTACTATTTTCTCGTCTGAGCTTTAAGTGTCTCTCGACGCTTTGCAACGGTAAAAAGTTCGACGAATTGCACGAAAAACCAGTGAAAAACGGACGGAGGTGGAAGTAGCACCGGCATTCGTTGGAACTTATAGGTCCGCCGTGGGAATCGCGGGTCAGCCTAAAATCAATAAAGTGCAAGGTCCTGCCACGTACGAAAAGCCCCGTTCGCTTGCCGTGTGATAAAAACCGGCGCTCGTGCAGGTGCGACGTGCCTCTGAATTATTTATCGTTCTCCACATCTCTCTCTCTCTGTCTCTCCCTCTCTTTCTTTTTTATTTCTATTCATCGAAAAATCATATCTCTGTCTCCTCGTCTCTTGCATTCTTGTAAATTGGTAAATTTCTGGGCATTAAAGTGAAAATTAAGGTGGATAGTTTTGTAGTTCTTTATCTACTGTCTTTATGACAGAAAATATTGGCACTTTTTTATTGATGGTAAATTTGTGAGAAAGATTGGAGAGGATAAAGTTTTTTTTTTTTGTATACAGTGGCTGTGAAAAGTATCAGCAGTTTCTCACAAATGGTAAATTTATCAGAAATACTGCAGTGAATAAAGTTTAACTGTATTGACTTGGTATTGGCACTTTCTCATAAATTTGTGAGAAAAACTGGAGAGCATAAAGTTTTACTATTCTTTTATATACGGTGATAAAAAAACATTGGCAGCTTCTTAAGAATGGTAAATTTGTCAGAAAGATTAGAGAAGAAAGTTTTACTACTTTTTTTTTTTGTATACTGTAAAAAGTATCGACAGTTTCTCATAAATGGTAAATTTATCAGAAATATTGCAGTGAATAAAGTCTGACTATCTTGGTATTGGCACTTTCTCATAAATTTGTGCATAAAGTTTTAGTATTCTTTTATATACAGTGACTATAAAAAGCATTGGCAGCTTCTCAAAAGTGGTAAATTTGTCAGAAAGATTGGAGAGAATGAATTATTGTTATTTCTGTACGGTGATTGTAGAAAATATTGGCACTTTCTTGTTTTTATCACTTTTACTAGTTTCTGTAATCGAGTTCTGTATCATTAAACGATACGAAATTTATTCGACAAGTTGCAGAAAACGATTCTAACATGTCAGAATCAATGTTAATGAAACGTGTTGGAAATATTTTAATAGAGGGAGAGTTAGAAATAGAGTTTGTTAGATTATAATATGTGTAAGGGTTGGTTAGTGGCTATTAGGGAAATTGATAGCTTGCAATTATCTTCATATCTGTGATTCGTGAACCGTTCAGATGTTTGATATCTCAATCGTCTTGAGGATACATCGAGCATGGTTAATAATCCCGAGAACGGAACAAATTAATTTGAAACGACCTGCAGTACGAAACGGGCGAAAGTATGATTGTGAAACGAAGTTAATTTCAATAACACTTAATCTTTGAAAATAAATTACAATGCAAACTGTTACAGGTTATTGCATATTTCCAAGATCCTCGAACTTTTTGAAGATACTATTTATTTATTTATTTTTTTTTTTGCGAGCAACGATATATATATATATATATATATATATAGGAAAATAAAAAAACTTCAATCAACTAGAAAATTACTTCGAAATAAATTTTAGAAAAATAACAAAATAATCATAAACCATAAATTGGCGAAATAATTCAATTGCAATTTTTGTCTTGAGGAGCTTTCCAAGAAAGAAATAGGTTTTAGAAATGTTAGAAATAGGTCAGGTTATCAGACAGATTTTTAATGATCAATTCGTTGATTATTGGCCACGAAAAAATTTCGAGAGAACAATTCGAATTACAATCGCTCAGAAATAATTACTGAACACTAAGCATCTTAATAATAAATATATAATATATAATAATAAATATATAATATATAATAATAAATATATAATATATAATAGTAGATAAATAATAATAAATACATAATATATAATAATAGATAAATAATAATAAATATATAATATATAATAATAAATAAATAATAAATATATAGTATATAATAATAAATATATAATAATAGATAAATAATAATAAATATATAATATATAATAATAAATAATAATAAATATATAATATATAATAATAAATAATAATAAATATATAATAATAAATAATAATAAATATATAATATATAATAATAAATAAATAATGATAAATATCAAGAGGCGAGACGCGAAATTCGAGAAGACTTCTCGCTGCACTTCGAGGGCAGGGAAGACTATAAAAAAAAAAAACAAAAAAAGACTGCGCGAGAAATTAGTTATTCCCGTGGTATAGCAGAAAAATCGCTAATTACAAAGCACGATGCAGCCAGGTTGAACCACGCGGATCTCCCTCGTCTGATAGCGACGCGATGTTGTACAAAGGCAACGGTGTTTTTTTCTTTTTCTTTTTCTTTTCTTCTCCTTCTGTCATTTTTTTTCCCCCGCAAAGTGCTGGCCATCCTAGATACGCTATCTTTCTCGAAACAGCGGCCGCTATGAAAAAAATTCATAAAAGTAACTCGTTAACAGGCCGGCCTCGTTAACGATACGTAATTAGCTGACTATCAAAATCGTTCAACATTCAACCGCGAGATTTAATGGATCTTCTTGACAAGAGGGGACTCTAGTACGGAATTAGACGAACTTCTGAAGAGTGAACATTATTATTTACCGAGGGTTTAGATAGAAGAGTTACATCCTCAAAGCCTTTACCCTTCACGCAATTTGATGAAATTCTTATTAATTATTCGAGCCTGTTAACGAAGGAGAACTTGGAAACGATGGATGGTAAATTTTGTAATGTTGCTCGCGTTCGTTAGTTAGGCTGAGTTCTCTCGTCTTTTTATCTCAAGATCTAGTCTTTTTATATTAAATGATCGAGGAATAATTGTGTTTCTTACATGGTTTTAAATGTGCAGGGGACACGAACGAATAACAAAAGCAGGATACACTAAAACATATCAAATTATTAATAAATAATATTTGTATGATTTTTAGATACATGAAATTCAGCAACGAGAATTTTTGCAAATATCAAACATAGTAAAGATTAAAATGTATCAAGTTATCAATAAATAATCGTGTTTCGTGTATGGTTTTAAACACATCGAATGACATCCAGTGACGAAAGTTTTACAGATGTCAAAAATAGCGTGAATTGAAATGTATAAAATTGTTAATGAATAATAGTGTTTTGCGTGGTTCTAGACATACACAATCCAGTGTACGAAAATTTTTACGAGCATGAAAAATAGCAGGGACTGAATTATATTAAATTATTAATGATTAATTACGTTTCTTGCGCGGCTTCAAATGTATATAATCCAGTAACGAAATTCTTACGAATATAACGAAGACTAAAACGTCTTGTCAGTTATATTAAATTATTAATAAATAAATAATTATAAAATATAAAATATTAAATTACCAACGAATAATTGTGCTTCTTTTTTACAAATAACGAAAATAGCGAACTCTAAAATATGAAATTTATTTAGACAACGATACAACTAATTTCAGATATACTAATACGTAACGTAATCGTAGCCTTCGCATAGTACCAATTATTCAAAAAAAAAAAAAAAAAAAAAAAAAAACAGTAAAAGTAAAAAACGACAGAGCCATCGCATTGTGAGGTCATCGAAACATACAAAATCACGTTGTTCCACGATCGCATCGCGTATTCAGAATTCCACTGCCCAATACACGGATCCAATTATTCCCCCCACACACGCGCAACGTGGAAATAATAATCACACTTCCGGGAGTTTCCACTCGATCATCGTTCTCGCTCTCCAGGCGATTCCTTCTAAAATCCATCAAATCAACGGATCGGTCATTCTAACGCGTACGTTCGTCGTTAGCTGTCTGTTATCGAAAGATCGTCATAAATCATCCGTGATAAAAATCGCGTGAAAGTCCCTCGAATCAGTGCAAAAACTGCTGAGAAACAGCAGCGAAAGAGAACAGTGTTCTTTTTTTCTGTTCGTTCGTGGCGAACGCGCGAGGGGAATCGATTAATTGCACAAAATTTCTTGAGATCTTGCCCGAGTTCGTGACGTATCGTCGCTCGAGGATGAGAAGCAAACGGGTTTTTCGTGGATAGGCGGTTTTCTGCCGCCGATTTTCATTGATCTCGCGAGCACAATGCAATACGTGTGCAAGTGTCGAGCACTTCCGGTCCGACGAGGAGGCGCCTCAAAGGGGAATCGCCGCGAATCGCTCGTACGATCAACTCGCGCGAGAAATCGAAAACTCTCCAAGTTGTCTTTGGAGTTGTCTTGTTTTGCAGAATTAAATTGTCTGTTGTGAATTACCAGAGAATTCTTAACGTACGGCGAAGAACGACTATTGAACCAATAACGATGAAACATCGTCGAGTAACTTGGGGAAAAAAAAAGAAAAAAATGATGGAACAGTGATGTAACTCGATTTTACTTGAAAGCATAGGATCTCTACTTTGACGAGTCGTGAGTTGGTATTTCTTCGAAATAGAGCGGGCAGAACTGTTGAAATTGGAACGTCTCTTTGAAAAATGTTTTCTACAAGTTGATCCATCGTCATTCTGATGAATGAAATCATTTGGAATTCGATAGAATAGCGAAGAAAATATCGTACAGCAGATTTCAAGTGGTCATTGTAGATTATGTCAGGTACAATTTTTAGAACAGGCCTTCTGGGAATTTTGGAATTTAATATAGGTCTGAGGTGGACGATTTTTTAGTGTGAAACTTGGTATCGGTACAAATACTGTTGAATCTTGAAAACAACTAATAAAATTGTTCGTAAAGTTATTGAAAGTTAAAGTAAGTTGACTCTATTATAGTAGTAAGTAGTAGTGGTAGAAATATTCGTCGGTAAACCATAAAATGTATCTCTCCTGATTTTCGCGTCGCATCCACTCGAAATGAGAATCATTTTACAAAATGGCGCTGCTAGAAGTAGCGAAGAAGTTTTGAAACTTCAGAATTGAAATTTGATGGGTGAAAAATGTACAAAGTGATCTACTTAATGTAATCATTGTAAATTATTATCATTAATATGTTTTAATGTAATACGTATTATATAAAATTTAATTTAATATAATATTTATTATATTATAATTATCATCTATATAATATTATTATATTATATTATATTCATTACGTGTATTATAGTCATACACTTATATAAACTATGTGAAAAGTCCAAGTAAAGTCAGAATCAAGATTTGAATAAAATTTTAATCGATGATTAAACCAGAATTTAATTAATCAGACAGACGAATTCTTGACAATTAATATTTACTACATTTGTGTCGAAAATTATTCGATGAATGATTTTATTTTATTTCTGTTTTTTTCTTTTTATTTGACTCGATTTATGAACGAGCAATGAACAAGTTAAGCCAATCGCTCTGTACAATGTCATTTCTCGAAAAAAAAAAAAAAGAAAAATCGAACAAAATTGGAGCGACTGGCATTCAGTGCGATTAATCGACTCGTGATTCCAAGAAATTCAGATTTCTTCCCGGCCAGTGATTACGTTCGATGATCGTATCGCGTCATTATGTAGTTCTATGAATCATATTAATATTCATGGTGACGTAGGAACTTACGACATGTGAACACGAAATAAAAATGCAAGGGAACGATATTATCAGATTGTTGCAAATGAAGTGACCGAATTCTTCGTGGAACTTCTAGTTTTCGGTCAGTTTGTATTTTTCTTGAATATAAGATCAATATTAATGGAATTGTGACTCATGAGTTGTGAATTATGACCATGTGATGAAACGTAGTCGTATTCGATTATATAGCTTCAAGCTTTAAATTGACAATGCTAATAAATGGGTCATTTATTTTGGATGTGGTGTTCGTCCATTTTATTTGAACATGTCGCATCGATTATGCAGTCATTTGACAACGAAATGTCAATTGATTCAGAACGAGTACTTAATTTGTAAATTTAAATTATATTTCGATTGTAATTAATAAATTTCATTTACATTCGAAATTATATATTTATGTTGAATTAATGACGAGTTAAAAATTTGTATTAAATATGTAATTGTATAAATTACAAATGCACTTTGAGGTACACGGAAATTCTTCGTTTTCACAGTTTTGTCGAAACAAATAATTTTATAATTCATAATTTACAATTTGTAATTTGTAATTTGTAATTCATAATTCATAACTTGTAATTTATAATTTTATAATTTTAAAATTCACGGCGGTGAAATCCAACAACCTAGTATAATATAACGACAGCGATGACATTTACAGATACAAAGTTTCATCGAATGAAATTGCCAATTTATTAAATTACAATGGATCATGAAAGCTTTTCTTGCAATATTTTTTGCAAAAAAATACAAACTAACGCATTAACATAATCTGTTTCCACATAAATATTGCAATTTATTATTAATTTAGTAATAGTTTCCATAGATAGTTTACTACGTATAAAAGTAACGATGCACAATGGCAATTTCCAATTGTACAATAATAAACAATAAGTAACATAAAAATAAGTAACATAAAAATTCGAGAATCAAAAAGTTATCGATACACGCCGAGTTTTTTGTAGCTCTATCATCTGAAGAAATAATTTAAACAATTTTTAATAATTTAAAAACAATTTCCTCTTTCCTAATCTTGGCACGATAACATTCCAGCACTTAAGAAAAGATATTTCCTAATTTTTAGCGCAGATTAAACTGAAATTACAATTGTATGAGTACTTTCTTCACTCTAATTTTCCTGTCTTTTCTGTTTTTTATTATTATTATACATAACTCGCGGTAACCTTGATTTTGCTGATGTATCACTTGTTTTTACAAAAATAACGCAAGGAAACTAGCCGAGGAAACCAACCTTTTTTTCCTCGAATTGAAATAAGCACAAGTGCGTGACGATCGATAATCGTACCGTGTCACGTTGCCGATTAGATACACGTGCGATACTAAGGAATGTTTTGATTGACTGCAATTGTCTCGCGATTATGGTTTGGATTGCTGCTCGAATGAGAAAATTTGTATTTTCCTTGGAGAAATCAATTTGCGAAATCTGCCCCTCTTGAGATTTCGAATTTCTATTGATTTCGATTCGTCAACGCGATTCTTTAAACTGAACGAAACGATCGAGTAAAATTAACGAGAGGTGAAGTCGCCTCGGTCGTGAATAATTATTATAAATTTAGCGACAGGATGGGAAAGGATGTCGTTTGGAAAAATAGTTCCAACGTGGTGCGATTTATGCAGCTGGAAAATTCCTTGAGCTACTCTTGTTAGCCAACGCAGGCTTCTATGAAAACAGATCGATAGAAACGTGAAAACCCATTTAATCGAGAGGAAATTACCAATTATCGTTGAACCATGGAGAATTGTCAAGCAACACACGATTCAGTGACCTCTGACTTATCCAACCTTTCAAAAATTGAAATCACAAATTTGTCAAATTATTCTCCGAAATTAATCTGAATATATGCAGCCTGTGCACATTGGTAATTATAAAATTAAATACTGTTAAATAAATGGTCAAACATCATTAAATAAATACACCTTGTAGATATTGATTAAATATTACGAAATCAATTATAGAACAACATACGATGAGTCATTGTTAAATTAAAAAATTCGCATTATCTTATTTATTTCCAGAAACGAAATTATTATAAATTATTTTTAAATTTCTTTGATATTAATATTAAATAATAATATTTATCTTTTATTAATGTAGTAATGTGTGTGTGTGTGTGTGTGTGTGTACACATATAACACGCATCAAAACTCATCGTTATCTCACAAGAGATTCAAAAAATTTAAATTTTTCTGTCTCATAAAACATAAATCGATTCTCCATTTAAAATATTCTATCAGAACCTAGCTTCAGCCACGCGATATTTTCTCAAATCAAAATCCTCGCCTGTCTGCATTAGCTAAATCTCTCGTGCGCAAGTTCCTACGCCACTTCACTTCGAAAAACAAAGAGAAAAGAAAATGAAAATCGCAGGAAAAATCTAAAACAAACTCCGGGAGAATAAAAAACTATAAAATATACCCCGGTGTCCATAAATATTTGGAGTTGATACAATTCAGTAAGAAGTTTGATATTTTTGTTGCATTTTTTGCTGTCATAATGGGAGGTGATATTTCTCTAAACCTTCCACTAGGCTCAAAATGATCTTCTGAAATTGAAACTGAGAGTATTATCCGCGTACATTCAAATTTTCCGCGAACTCCTAATTGGCATCTAACTTGTCATGAAATTCGAGAAGAAACTTTACGAACGTGTGGCTGAATGTGGAATATAGAACAGATACGCTTAAAGTCATTTTGACGTCTCTGCGGGATAAACTTTCATCCACTTTCAACTGAATCGTTTAACAATCGCAAGTCAATCTTTAGCCTATTTGGTTTAGTTCAACATTTCGAAAGTTTCAACTATACTTTACGTAGAAATTGTATGAATAACATTATATATGACACTGTTGTGTTTTCCAAAAATTTTTCAGTTCGTGAACTTTTTTTGTGTTATACCACTCTTTACATTTACAAATCCGATTGTTCTTTCATTATCGATATTAATCATTTGTCAATATTTAAGCAATATTTAAGATATATGTGCCGATTGTCCAGGATGAGATTAGACTAAAAATATAGTCTCTCATTTGAAGTACAATATTTCGTAAACTTCAACAATTATTACAATAAGTAGCATGTAAGTTTATATACAGTGGTGTGAAAATGTTTTCGGATGCCTTCTCTTTGTGTTATAATAAATAAAAAACGAATAATATAAATACATCTGATTAGTATAACTGCAAACAATCAATATATAATATTATTATATTGTATGTTACACACAATTAATTATATTATAATATTATAATATTATATTATTGTATTATAATATTATAATATTATATTATTATATTATAATATTAAAATACTATATTATAATATTATAATATACAATAATATAATATTATTATATTATATTATAATATACAATAATATAATATTATTATATTATATTATAATATACAATAATATATTATATAATAATATAAAATTTATATTATATAAAATAATATAATATTATATTATATTATTATATTATAATATTATGATATACAATAAATATTATATTATTATATTATAATATTATAATATAATAATATACAATAATAATTATAGTACAATACGATTAATTAATCGAACAATTGTAGATAATACACCTCACTAATATAATAATAGTAATAATATAATATAATAATAATAATAATAATAACAAATTGAAAAATTTATCACACGAAGAGAGGTGTTCGGAGCGCCGTTTCCACAACGCCGTGTATCTATCCGAAATAACTTGCGCGATCGTGTGTGGTCGTTAGCGTTCCGAACAATTCGTGTTTCAGTTGGATAAGAGTCGATTTCTAATTGTGTATTCTATTGCAGACCTAGGGAGCCCATTCTTCCATGGTGGTCCTGAATTGTGGCACCATCCACTGGCATACTCGACCGCTGGCGAATTACCAGGCACGCTGCAACACGCGACGCTGGTGCATCCGGCGTTACATCCTCAGGTCCCCGTACGTTCCTATCTTTGACTATCTGCAGACAAAGCTCTGGAGCCGCCGACGAGCGCCCCGATGCACGTTAGTGATACATGATCGTTATACTCGATTATTATACGATACATCTAGCTCTAGGTAGACACGCACGTACATATGTACATACATAAAGCGAGCATAGAGTATGCGAAGAACCTAGTGTGTTCCACGGCTCGACCTCGTTCTCCAACAACGCGGAGTAACGTGTTCGAATACGGTTCATATTGTTCGACCGTTCTCCGGAAGAACGCGTTTCAGCCGTGTTATAGGTTAGGTTGCACTTTTCCGAGTTATTCGATGCAATTAACATTTTAATTGTTGTTGCGTGTGGAATTATTTTTCTTTTTTCGTTTTATAGGTTAGGTTGCACTTTTGCAAGTTGAACAACGCGTTTTATCGATGTAATTCACATTTCGATTGTTACTGCGCGTGGATTTATCTTTCTTTTTCCTTCATTTTCGTTAGTTCTCCGGAAGAACGCGTTTCAGACGTTTTATAGGTTAGGTTGCACTTTTGCAAGTTGAACAACGCGTTTTATCGATGTAATTCACATTTCGATTGTTACTGCGCGTGGATTTATCTTTCTTTTTCCTTCATTTTCGTTAGTTCTCCGGAAGAACGCGTTTCAGACGTTTTATAGGTTAGGTTGCACTTTTGCAAGTTGAACAACGCGTTTTATCGATGTAATTCACATTTCGATTGTCACTGCGCGTGGATTTATTTTTCTTTTTCCTTCATTTTCGTTAGTTCTCCGAAAGAACGCGTTTCAGACGTGTTATAGGTTAGGTTGCATTTTTGCAAGTTATTTCGATTGTTATTGCGTGTGGAATTATTTTTCTCTATTTCCGTTAGTTCTCCGGAAGTACGCGTATTATAGGTTAGGTTGCACTTTTGCAAGTTATTTGATGTAATTAACATTTCGGTTGTTATTGCGTGTGGAATTATTTTTTATTTTTTTCTTCATTTTTGTTAGTTCTCCGGAAGAGAGAGTCTTACAGATTAAATTTTACATATTGTAAGATTGAATTGGGATTTCATTTAAGCAACGTGGTGATATTGTAGATTTGATAGATTTTGGGAAATTTGTGATATTCTCTTTTTTTCATTTTATTAATCCTCCAGAAGAATGTCTCGCAGATTGAATTATATTATATATATTATAAGATCGAATTGGAATTTCAGTTGAACATTATAAATTATAAATCTCGTGTTTAGTTTAGCCTCATCACACATGGAATTATTTTCTTCTTTCATTTCTTTAATTCTACATCCAGAAGAACACATATTACATATTATATGTATATTGAATTTGAATATCGGATGAATCATGTGAATTTCTGAGAATCTTGTATTTAATTATTATTCGTAGCAATATTTTCTTTTTCTATATATTTTCTATATTTATTTTTTTTATGGATTTGACTTTGTAGTAAAACGTTACTGGGTTTTGTTTGTTGAAATTTTACGAGAAAAATTTTAAAGTAATTTTAAAGTCTATACATATATTATTTCAGGTGTGCAAGTTATGTGAATCACCCTGTACATATATACATATAATAGAATACAATAGTATAATATTATATTATACTATATTGAAATATTACTTTAATGGCCGACCCTCGATTGAAAATGTAAGTGAAACCCACAATATGTACGGCTTATATTAATTCGCCGTATCACGAATTTACTCATGATTGATGCAGCAGTCCCGTTTGATTAATCGTTTCGGTTCCATGAAATATATCAGACGATGAAACACGAGGTACCTAATTGTCCCCTGATACGTTCCGTTGAAATAAGTCTCTTGTAACTCGCAACTTCACTGGATTAATCAATTTGTGAATTGACATTCTTCCGGTGCAATTTTATTTAACACGTGACGTTATTAACAGAGCTACAATAAACAAATTACAACAAAGCTACAATACACAAATTTATAGAGCGTAACAACTAACAATCACAGCTCACACTAATTACAATTGTATCAATTGAAGGTTGTTGTCTGTCTCTCTTTTCTCCGCGTGTGATTAAACTAATCATTGATTCGTTACGTTTCATCCAACGATTAATCTAATCGTTGAATGAAACAAGATTTGTAGATGCATTTTAGGAATTTGAGGTTCCTTTCGAGTTAGTTTCGACAGGAACTGAGAAAAGAGAGAAACCATCACTTTTGCAATTTGATTCTCTTTTAATCATCGAAAAGTAATTGGCTTTTTTCCAAAAAACAAAAAAAAAAGACGCGGTATTCGAACAAATTACCACGAAATTATTACGAAAACTGCCGCCGACGGGAGAGAGTGATATATGAACATAAAATAAATCGTATTATTATCAATGAAGGTATAAAAATAATTATTCCTTTATTAATAAAAATTAATCGTCCATTAGTTTGAATATAAATTAAATTAACTAAATAAAATAATCCAGAAGAAATAAATCCATGACTAATTATTATATAATATCTTCCAAAAATTCTTAATTTTATTATTAATAATATTCTTATTAATATAATCCCTATATGTACAACTGAAGAAATAGCAATAATTAATTTTATATCTAACTGACATGAACGTATAATTCTTAAAATTAATATTCCATATAAATTAATTATTATTATTATTATTATTAATAGTGCACGAAACCGTCGTACAGAACCGTTTAAAGATTAAAGGCGACGGCACGAGTATTTTTTCAGCCTGAAACGAGGACTGACACGGGACTCGTGCCACTTTATTTATATATCGCGACGATATCCATCGATTTTGACGTTTCGAGACTCATTCACTCGCGCGAGAATGAATTACCTTAATCAAGCCTCGCCGTATAAAATAAAGACGAGCTGTTTCTATCCTTCTCTCCTCTCTTCGTTCTTTCGTTGTTTCTTTTCGTTTCCCTCCCGCGTGATTCGCGAAATTCTCACCGTGTTTGGCCGGTTCCTCTCGCAACGGCGAGAACGACGACGCTGGTACAACCGGGTACGAATTGGGGAAACAGCCAGCAGCTATTGATTTTTAATATCGCCCGGTTCTGTGCCAGGTTCACGCGGGTACCTATCGCGAGCCGGTAACGAACGAGCGGCTGTTTACCGTGGCGACGCGTAAAAATATCGAACGAGAAGCAAAAAAAAAAGAAAAAGGGAGAAAAAGAGAGAGACACGATCCCGACTGATAAAAGATCTATTTACATGTACGTGTCGAAATCTAATCGGACAGAAAAAATCGACGAAGAATTATCGATATTTGAAACGAACTTTACACCTGGCGAAACAAACAAAGTCGCACCAACAATCCAGTTCGACTCCGTTTGATTTCTCCAAAGACGCGAAAATTCTATTCTATGGACCTTGAGTTCTCTTCCTTCCTCCGAGATGTTTTCACGTCACGCAGCCAGGTAAAAAGAGAAGCGTACCTTCATCGAAAGTTGTGAAAAACATCTCCCAAAGGGAAACATTGAAAAATTTTTTTCACCTTTCGCAAGTAGATCCATTAGTCTGAAGAGTAGAGTCTCCTCTAGAACTTGCTGCGCGATATTTCTTCAGAGTTCTACTGGACTTTGAATATTATTATACGACAAATTGATAATTATTATTTTATAATTTTTTCCATATTGTTCTATGATTGTTAATTATTTCCTATCATTTTTAAGATAATTCATCGTTACAGGAGAATTTAAGGCAACTTTTAACGAAACATATTCAAAGCCCATTCGTTTTGAAAATGAAGCTCTGAACGGAGGAAAAATTTTATCCCACGCACTTTACCTATTTCTTGCACGTAGAATAACCGCCTGGTGAATTGTTCTTTTCTGCTACGCCTACAGTCAGTATACTAAAAAATTCAAGTGTACTTGATTAAATTTTCGAGCTCGAGCCTCTCGGAAAAAGACGGAGCCTCCGGATGGAAAAATTTTATTCTACCTTCTCGATCTATCTGACACTCTGTATAGTAGATAAAGCAAATTTTCATTCAAGTTCTGTTTCTTTAAGTACATTTCTAAAACTGCAAAAATGAGACATACTATCGAAACTCTATTAATACGCTGTTTTCCACAACATACTGTTTTACACAACACCGAACATGGTAAATTTCTATTTAACACTAGTACTACCAAGGACTAAAGCGTAGAATTTCCATCAGAGATATTAAAGTGAAAAAAATAGAAATACGTATTTTATAAAAAAATCATTTAAACCTGTAAAAATGCACTGTTTTGTAAAAAAAAAAAAATTATAAATTGGCTATTTTGGCCACTTTGGTAGTTCTAGTTAAGTTCTGTTTCTTTGGTTCGTAAAAGTACAGAAACGCATAGAAATCTACAAATCTGCAAATCGATATTTCGTCTAGTGAGTCAAAATTAGAGATACTAGCGTGGGAAACGATAATCAAACGCTATCGATACGTTTTCGACGTATCTACAGAGTGTTTCGTAACTTGTGGGACCCACTTCGGGAGCTGACTGTTCTAAAAATAATGAAAAAAAAGTCATATAAATATATGTATCCTATCTGTCTTCGTTTATAAGATATAATGAATTTTCTGTTTTAATTACTTTTACAAAAGATGCTCAAAATTATCACCTTGCATTTGCCTGCACGCGTCTCGTCATTGATCTGGTTACTCTCTCTATCATTCCTGGTGTTTCTCGAATTTGTCGGAAGCCTTGCCCTATTCTATTTCGTAGTATTTCAGCATTTTCAATCGACGTTGCGTGTACGATAGATATTAAATATCGCCACAAATGAATATCTAATGGATTCAAATCCAGAGAACGAGCAGACCATGCGATAGGACCTCCACGACCGATCCATTTATTTGCAAAGTGTCGATTTAAAAATTGCCTAGCCACTCGGCTAAAATGCAGCGGAGCTCCATCATGCATAAACCGCATACAAAGTCTAATATCGACTGGAACTGCCTCTAATATTTCGTGCAAACGCGCGCTCAAAAAATCAACGTACTTTGTGCCTGTTAGTGTTCTCATCAAGAAAGAAAGGTCCAATTAAAAATTTATCAATTATTCCTGCCCATACGTTCAAACTAAACTGATGTTGATGTTGAACGCGCAATAACATGTGGGTTTCCTTCATCCCAATTATGATTATTATGAAAATTGAACGTACCATCCCTGGTAAAACTAGCTTACTAGAGTTTGCTCAGTTTATAAAATTCGTTGTATCTCATAAACGAAGACAGATAGGATATATGTTTATGTGACTTCTTTTCATTATTTTTAGGCGTACAATCAGCTACCGAAGTGGGTGCCACATGCTACAAAACACCCTGTACACGCGCCATCGTTCGTGTTCGTCGAGAGTGTATGTAGTATAAATGGACCTTA
Source organism: Tetragonisca angustula (assembly GCA_036937485.2). Taxonomy (NCBI): domain Eukaryota; kingdom Metazoa; phylum Arthropoda; class Insecta; order Hymenoptera; family Apidae; genus Tetragonisca; species Tetragonisca angustula. The sequence goes on along the minus strand of JAWNGG020000004.1, from coordinate 541,386 downwards.
AAACGGAAAGCTCGTTCGATCGAGAAATGCTTTCTCCGTGGCGAGAGCGGGAGAAAGAAGGACGTCAAAATAAATTAAAGGTCGCTGAAAACGTTTCAATCAATTGTTTGCTCGGTCACCGCGTATCGCGACAATTTTTGTTTCGCCTCTTCTTTTTTTTTTTTTATCTCTTTGTTTTCTGTTTTTCTCTTTTTTTTCAAACACAATTGAAAATAGGCTGATTCCGCTCGTCGAAATACATGGAAGATAAAAAGTGGTTTGGTTCGAAAAGAAAATGAAAAAAAAGATTCCTCGATTGAGATACAGGGATGTATTTGTTTCGATGGGAAAAGAATGGAAAGTAGCGTGAACGGTAGTGTCGACGTGCGGAGATGAACTGACGTGAAAAGTGGCATAAATAATTTCTGATGTTGCTCGTTTTGCTTCTTTCTCGTTTAAAACTTAACAATTGCACCGATACGTCTGGAACGTAACTTAGAATCACATTCCAAGTTTTGTAATAAATATTCGAGCGCTATAATTGAACGTATAAACGTGGACGTCTGTATAAACATTCATTCTGAATGTTCACGCTCCAAAAATAATTGGAAATTTAATTGCTTGAATGATAAGAGGCAATTTCAGGAATTTGAAGATTTTCAAATGCAATCTCATCCGTGAGACAAGATTTGCTGACAAACTGAAGAAACTATAGAAGAATTTCGTTTTTTTTTTTTTTTTCATAATACCCGATAAACTTCATTTCGATACGTTTAATAACAATTTGACAGTCTAATAGTTCTTAACTAGCAGATTAATTTTGCAGAAAAAAGAAAAAAGAACTGACTTTCTCGATGAAACTGGTTCTTCCTCTCTTCGTCTGTTCACGTTTGCAAACGTGTATTCTACAGCACAATCAGATACGTGAAAGTCAGATGTCTCGTGCCATAGTATTTCATTACCTAATGGAAGCTTTTATCTTGGATATCGAACGTGGGTCGTCAACAACGCACACTGCAGACTCTGTTAATTAACAAATCTACCGCCATTCGAGCGACTAACTCCGAAAATAATTGCGCACGAAGAAAGTTTTTCCGTTAGACCGTTCAACAGTTCGATCGTTCCGTTTCCAATTGTTCCACAATTATCTGTTCTATTGACTGACAATGGTTAGAAAAGTATTAATCTGGCTGAAAGTTTACCATCAAACACAAGTATTTAAAAACATTGGAACGTTCCGTGTGTGAGAATCCAATTGAAATCAATTGATTCTAGTTTCCCATATATGTACTACACCAGGTATACTTTATTTTATATCTGTCTAAAAATGAAACTATTCATTTTTATTACGTTCATACGCGGAGCGATCCACGTAACTTTTGTACGCTTGAAATAACATTGAAATTATGCATCTAATGAAAAATTGTTTGATACGAAAGTTGTATGGTTTTAAGGGAAAATATCTCGTTAACTGTTAACTATTTAGGACCAATGGTGGTTCAATATTATTTCATTTGGAATTTGATATTTTCTCGATTTGTGATGGAAAAAATGAAGATGACCTTGAGAATTTCAAAACCCACGAAAAATGCGCCCCAAAATATAAGATGACAACTTTTGTATTGAACAATTTTTTCATTGGACGGATAATTTTTTAAAAGTCAGTTCACGTGTGCAATCAGTTTACGTGAATCACCCAGTATATATTCCCATAGATTTCAATGTTTTTAAACGCTTTCGAGTATTTTTGGGAGGCTACGGATACAAAAGAGCGCAGAAGAAGAAAATAAAAGAACAGAACACCACGTGCAGTGCAATGTACAAGAAATTAAAAACGCATAACTCAGAAGAAGAAGAAAAAATACTTCAAGTACGAAATACCACAGTAATGAGTACAATAATCCCAATTAGGATTATCACGGTGAGAAATGTAATCAGTAAATGCATCGAAAATGGGATAAAACAAACAATGTAAAGAGAAGAGAACATCTCAAGTTGCAACGCATGTAAAGAAAAGATAAACCTAATTAATACTGGAACGCTCTGTATACGAGCAACTAAAGAAGAAACACTTGAGGAATGGAAACAATGGAACAACCTCTTGCAATATAGAACAAAGACGCAAGAAGAATATTCAAATGCATGCAAAAAACCATGAAACTTCAGGGATCAATGAAAGAGACGACTTGAACAAACGGATCTAAACCTAACCAAAAACAAGTGCAAATACATTATATATATGTATTATATATATGTATACTGTATACTGTAATATAGTATACTACATGTACTATAAATACAGTAGTATAGTATTCTATACTACAAATACAGCACACTATATATACTATACTGTAAATATAGTATACTATATATACTATACTATAAATATAGTATACTATTAACATACTAAACTATAAGTATAGTATACTATATACATATTAAACTATAAATACTGTATGTTATACTATACATACTGTACTATATATACTGTACTGTAAATATAGTATACTATATATACTGTACTGTAAATATAGTATACTATATATACTGTACTGTAAATATAGTATGCTGCATATACTGTACTGTTAATATAGTATACTATATATACTGTAGTATAAATATAGTGTACTATAAATACTGTAGCATAAATATAGTATACTGTAAATACTGTAGTATAAATATAGTATACTATAAATACTGTAGTATAAGTATAGTATACTATAAATACTGTAGTATAGTATACTATATATACTATAATACAGTATAAATATATAGTATATATACTATATTATATTATAATTATATATTATATATATATTATATTATAATTATTTATAATAATTATAAATGGATGAATACTGCAATAATTATAGTAATTATAAATAATTACAAATATTCTGTACATTTTCAGATTGATTTTAAATTTTGCCAACATAGTCGCAATAATCGTCAAATCGGATCGTTAACGAAATTTGAAGATATTTTACATAACAAATAACATAGAAGTTTTTCTTAACTGTCTCTGCTAGAATACTTTTATGGGCGGCTGTAACACGTTGCGAGATAACACAGAAAAATATTTCAGAAGGAAAATGCGCGTCAAATTGACAGATTAATTTCAAATTTTACCAATGTGACGCGTTTTTTATAATATACACGATACAAAAATTTTTCTGCGATAATTGTTCGAATACTTTCGCCAATGATCGTGCGCGGGACAATGTTGTAACATTTTACAAGGAAAATGTGTCAAAACTGGCAGAAAGGGCGAAGAAAGAAAGGTCGGGGAAACGCTTGCGAACGCTGTTCGTCTTCTCGTTGAATTTAATGAAAATAAAATGGCTGACAGTTGAGTCTCGTAGACGGTAATATTTAAATGAATAAATATCGACGTTTAACTCGGTTCTTTAATAAAAACCGGGGAAGAGAGGCATCTCTCGGGGTACCGACGTGAAACGGCCGTTTCAACCGCTTGTAAATACCACCATTTTCCTCCGTGGAAATAAAAATGTTCCGCGGAATCCACTTGACGTGATAATGAGGCGGAAGCTCGGCTAAATAGAGAATATTTCACTCGCGAACTTTGCATTCTGCTTTCAGCCGCGTTTCTATAGTGACTCGAGATTTTCCTAATTCCGCTTCTATCCGTCACATCGTTGGAAAAACAAGACTGGTCGCGGAAATTTCTATGAAAAAGAAAAAAAAAAGAGGAAGAAAGAAAGAAAATCCTTTCGAATCGAAAGATCATTCGTTGTTATACGAGAAGTGAAAAGAGAAAAAAATAAAAAGGAAAGGAAAATACTTTCGCCTTCGATAAGTGCACCGACAAGTTCTCTCTTCCTTCACGTTTCGTCGTATTTTTACATTGTGTAACCGTCGAAAAGATACTGAACAATATTTACGCGCGAAAATACTGTTTACCTTCGATGAAAAATTCTTTCTCTAAAAATACGATCGTTGGTGATATCTGTGCAACAATGTACAAGTAACAATACTTTCGTTTTCGACGATGGATTTCGCACTATCGGTGAAACTGGGTCGAAAACGTTTACGTAAATATTACGTTCCGTTGTCGAAATGTTCATTGTCGGTGTGAGACATTTAAATGAGAATTTACTCGTTGCAACATTGTTCTGTTCGTAATTTGCTTTCTAATATTTCCTGACGTGGTGGAAGAATCGAGGAATCGAGGTTTTGCAACGGTCGAGCAAAAGAAAACGGTAGCAACACAGGATTTCCGAGACCGCTAACGCAATACATAATTACACGAGCATTATCGCAACAGCGACATGTTACGTCGTGAAATTACTGAACTGATTACGCGGATGCAAAAACGAAGAAGAACCTTCGAAATTGAAATTGAAGTTGAAATTATATAATTTTTATTTAATTCAATGGATAATGGTTTAGTATGACCAGTCAAGGGCAATTATTTTAACGAAATATCAAACTGCTATTGATAATAATTATTATTCCAGTCTAAATAGAATAATAATTATTATCAATAGCAATCTGATATTATTATATTATTCTGAATAATAACAGTTGAATTATTCTAATGAAAGATCAAATTGCTATTGACAATAATTGTTATTCTATTCTAAATATATTAGAATTTATATAAATATATAGAGTATATTGTTCTAAACAATAATTATTCAGTTAAATTATTCTAATCAAAAAATCAAATTGCTATTATTATTCTGTTTTAAATATATTAAAATATATTCTAAACAATAATTATTGCTACTCTATTTTAATAAAGATAAGTTAAAGTTAAATTATTCTACTGATTATTATAAAGACTACTTGGGATAATAAAATCGTAGAACACGTATTATAGTTCCCTTTTAAAAAAGAATCTACAAAAATATTTTGCAAGAAATCTACGTAGTTCCAATATAGTTTGATTATCGTTTTAGAGTATCTGTATATTTGTCAATTATAATGTAATAAACTACAGAATCAATACATCATCCATTGAATTTGCACTTATATAAAACTGATTGGAATATTACAGTGTAGTTTCTTTAAATATAATAAATTAATTTATTACATAATGAAATTAATAAATAAATTCGTTACATGATAAATATAATGAATTAATAAATAAATTTATTACAAGATAAATATAATAAATCAATAAATAAAAATATTATATATATATATATATACATGTAATACGTCAATTTATTGTACTTAAATATTTCGTACACTTCTGCACATCATACACGTTTCCACAAATGCGTAAAAGAATGGAATCGTAGAACATACATTTTCAAACTCGGTGAAACTGGCTGCAGAGATCAACGGTGATACTTGTGTCAGCAACAACGTTTATTTGCACGAGGCGCGAGACGTTCGAAATCCGTTTTCCGAGCGGCGAATAATTAAGATTGAAATATCAAAGTGGCCACGCGCTGGCGCGTCCATCAATAAAAAGCAATCTGCTTGATGCGTCGAGATTATTTCTCGTTGTTCGATCATTAATCGCCGGCCGGTTCTTGCAACGTTGCTGGTGCAAAATTACGGTGCATTCGTATTTAACACGGTTCTTGCGTTAATTAATCCACGCTCGGTAACTCGGTCATGGACTCTAGTTTCAGCTGGTACAGGCCAGTCGTTGTTTCCTCGATTACATCCAAATTACGTATGTACCGTAACCACGTGGTGTTTATTGGACGATACAAAGTGTCACTCGTCGCGAATAAATATTTCAGCGACTTTTCCCCATGAAAAAAGTTCACGAATGAAATTTCGAGGAAGAAAGAAAATTGGAGTACGGGTATGCGATGGCTCGTATTCGAACAGGCACTTTTATGCAGTAGAACTTTTTTGTGTTATTTTAGTAATATTATATTAATTATATTATATTATATTATATTATATAAATATATTATAAATATTTATTTTAGTAATATTATATTATATTATATTATATTATATTATTGCATAAAATAATATAATACATATTAATATATAATAATATAACATATATCATATAACATATTATTGACGTTATATTATTATAGTAGAACATATTACGTGTGTTATACAGGATGTTTATAAAAATCTTTTTAAACTTGTTCTGATAAATATTATGCGCTTCTGGAGTTTATAAACATACGAGAACATTTTGAAATTTTTTTCGTCCAACACTGTAACGTGAGATGACTGTTGAGATTATATTAGTAAAGTTTGAAAGCGATTTTACAAGCATAAAAATCATAAAATATCTTTCATGAGAAATTAAAAATTCAGAAATAGGAATTACGAAATGTATATATTTGATGGAAGATTAATACACGGCGTTGATAGCCGTTTGAAATATATAACGAGTATTAAAATGAAAAATATTGAGAAATATTGTTCGATCATTCAAGTAATATTTGTGAGTGTCGTGAAATACATATTTGCGTGCTAAATTATTTTAAATTAAATTTCTACATTATATTTATTGTGTATTAAATTAAACTTCTGTATTATATTTTTATATTACATTTCCAGATTGTTTTTAAATTTGACTAACATAATCATCAACACGATGGCCAATATAATCACGATGGTTGAGCTTACTACGCTGGTAAAATATTAAAATGTTTTATATAATGTGTCGAAACGTTTATGAAATGTTCTTCATCGATTACAAGTGTTTGAATATTTCCGACCGTGTGTATGACGACATTTAGACAAGTCGAGCCGAAAACAATTAAATAAGGCATGAATTGAGATTGTCGACGATCGAACTAGGAATTGAATCCTTAATCGCAGTTTAAACGATCGAAGCTAAATTAAATTTAATCGTTATTCATGATTGAACGAACAGTCAACCAACATTCAAAGTGTAGCGGCTAATTGCGATTAATGATTGTTTAAACAAATCTCGTCGGTTGATTCATTTCTTGCACCCCGCAAACACCACGTACACCCCTCCCCCCAAAAAAAACGCGACTCGAACTTCGTGGACTTGGAACAACGCTGAGAAATCCATGTTCTTTCTGTTTTCTTTCCAGGCGCCCATGTCTCTGCCGCATCCTACAACGCTGACGTCGATACACGCGTCGCTGCCCCATTTCCTACCCTCGCCGGCACTGGCATCGCCGGTTGGTTCACCCTCCTCGCAGCCGAACATAGCAGTGAGCAACGCGCCCTGTTCCACCCTGTTCGTGGCGAATCTTGGCCAGTTCGTGTCCGAGCACGAGCTCAAGGATATCTTCAGCAGGTTAGAAAAACTCTACAGTACGATATACCGCCAGCCATTTTTACAACGATTTTTACAGAGGTTTACCGAGCGAGAGATCGTTCGTCGAACTCGCTGTACGATTTCTGCGACACTCTCTCTCTTTCTGTTTATTCGATTGGAAAATTTGAGCGCGCGGAGAATATACGAAAGCAGCGCTGATAATTTAAATACACTGCGAGTAGTGCCAATAATTTCATAACGAGAGAATAGACTATTGCTATTGGAGTGTCGTTTTTGTATCCAGAAAAGAAATAACTGAGAGTCGAGAACAAACTCGAAGGACTATGAAAAATTACTGTACCGTGTGTAGTATATGTACGTAATGGGTTGAACATGTCACGATGATTGAGAAGTTTTGGGGAGAAACTGTTTGAATTGCAAAACCAAAATATCGTTGATTTTGGATTACGCGGGGATTGATTTATTGGGACTGTAAATGAAACGATTGGTTAAATGTGATATTGAAAATGTAATAAACAAACAATTTGCTTTGTAAATGGAATTGTAGGTTACAGTGTACGCATGTGGAGAGATACGAGATACTGTCAGTTTTGGAGATTTCAGCAGGGAATATAAATATTGGCAGAGTAAATTCATTGGTGAAAAATTAAAGCAATTGAACATGCACGGTGGCGATCGATATTCTAAATTAATGAAATATATATTTCTGAAAGGGTGGAAAAAAATTATCAGATAACCCGTGTAATTTCACATTCACAATCGGTTCTTAAAATGCAATATTTTAATGTACTAAACTACATTAAAATAAAAATGGCAACTGTCTATCAGGAATAAATTTCAATTATTCTTAAACGATTTCACGTGGTGCTACCCAATTCTTGTGACCAACGACTCTCAACATAAATTTCTTTAAGAAAGAAACAAATAAAAGAAGTCTCTTTTCAAACAGTTTTACGTAACGTCGACGCTATAATTTTTGATATTTCTAACATAGTAGAACCGTCAATTTTGTGACACAAGTTTAAACTTTTCAAACTCTTTTCAAAAAATTTCACCTAGCATGCTGTAATCGTCAATGTTTCTAAAATTGAAAAATATTTAAAAAGACGTTTTCTTTTCAATAGAAAAAATATTCAATCACTTCGCGCGATGTCGCAACTTTTAACATTTTCAACGCGGCGCCACGCGCCAAGATTTTTCTACTTAAAGGAAAAGAGAGAGAAAAAACATTGATAATCAACAACTCCGCGATAAATTCGCGACTCGTTCGCGGCGAATTCCTCCGGCGAAGCGAACGCGCCGAACACGCTTCAATCGCCAACGATTTCACGAGAATAGCTCACGCGTGTCCAAAGTTTGTGTTTATATGGATGGTCCTTCGAGTTTGATCAAGTGGAGCAAACTTACACCGGTGAGAACGAGAACGAGAACGAGAAGGGAGGAGAGCTGGCAATAGCCGGTGGAAGTTGCCCGGGTGGTAAATAATGGCTCCTCGGGCGAGTTCCTCGTTCCGAAAACGAAATCGGAAACGCGGCACGCTAAAATTGACTCCAAGAGCTGGCCGGCGCTAATTGACGCGTGACACTTTTATCGTGACGCGCGTTACACCTCGTAAATTATGCTTCAGGAACGCGCCGCTCGGCCAGACCGGACGCGATCGTTCAATTTTGCCGAGCAATTTTCACGCGGGACGACATTTCGCGTTTGGTTTTACCACAGTTATTATTTCCGGGAGGGAAACAATAATGAATTGAAATCGTTAAAACGAAACGGAGCATCGATTAGAGATGGTGTTTATAACCCTTTGCCCTCGACAAACTGTTTTTTCGCATCATCTGCCAGCATCACTTCTCAAACGAAATGGCACAGCATTTGGAAATCATCATTCAAATGGCATTTAACACGAAATTTTGTTAACTGTGCAATATCGTTTAAATTTAAATTTATAAGCAATTGTCAACGTGCATTGCAGGCTTGCCAGAGCGTGTCTAATGTTTACGAGAGTTAACGATACACAGTTTCGATGGAAAAATATTTTTAACCCCTTGCGTTGACCAACTGGTTTTGCGGACCGTAACGAGTGACCGAACCGAGTGAACAAATAATTCGTCGCTTTCATTTCCTTTTGAACTCATGTCGGTACGATATCACCGGACAGAAATGATTAAGAAGTAACAGACTTGTCATTTTTGTTTTGCCCGGGTTTAAATATACTCGAAAACTGAGAAAATGTTGCAATTTGGGGCAAAGAAATTCTCGACGTGCGTGGCAAGAGGTTGACCACTTGCGCTGGCAACTGATTGCGGACCGTAACGAGTGACCGAACCGTGTACAATTTTTCTTTTGAAGTAACAGACTTGTCATTCGTTTTGCCCGAATTTGCATTTAGATATACTTAACGCTAAAAACTATAGCATAGAATTTTCATCGGAGGTATTGACGTGAAAAAAAAGAATACATAAACTTTTACTCGTGTATATTATATAAAGAATCATTTAAACCGGTGAAAATACACTGTTTTGCATCTGTGATATATCTAAAAAAAAAATTATGAATTAGTCGTTTTTGACCAGTTTTAGAAAATGTTGCGATTTGGGAGGAAAAATTCTCGACGTGCGTCATTCCAGCGCAAGAGGTCAACCTCGCAATGAGAAGTCTAATTTATGTGAATTGTTGAATTGAACTCAAGACTGTCTTCAGAAATTTCTTCTCCTTCACAGTCTTTTATTTTTCTCACGTCGTTGTCATAACTTTCCGCTCTAGGCATTTATTCAGATATTACACTGTTATACTACGTCGCGTCATACAACACCAAATGTATACGTTCGTTATAATTGCCAGTAAATTATAAAAAGAGGAAGTTCGAGCTGTTGGCTAGATTTAAGTACGATGTCCCCTCGCAAGGGACAGTCGAGTGCAAAGGGTTAAAATTAAACGCGTGGCGTGCTTGTTTCGACTTTACGTTCGAGAGGCTCTCGCTGTAATATTTTTTGCTCGCCCGTTTGAAAAACTTATGGCACTAATCTTTTATTCAGGCGGCTGAAGCATCTTGCCATTATTCGGTATCATTATTATTATTCAGAGTTCAGAGTATAAATGAGAATCTATTGTTGGAATTTCGAGTGTAAATAAGAATCCCGAGTATTTAAGTTATTTAAAGTTTGCTACGTAAGTAAATAGATATAATAATATATGATAATAATATAATACGTGTAATATTGAATATACTAATGTAATACATATAAAATTATAGAAAAGTAAAGCAAACCACAAAGAGGATATTAATTCGCCAGAAATCAGGAACATTGCTCGTACATTCGCACGTCGTATGAAAATTCATAGTTGTTTCGTGTTAGAAAAAAAAAAAAAAGAAAACAGAAAGAATTCAATGGAATATTTTCACATCCGTAAGAATATAACATCCAGCTTCGATCCAACGTTATCCACAACGGCCTCTCTATCGTGAACATAATCTCGTGAGCGTGCGACGAGATTTATTAGACCGAGTCAAATGAGTCAAACAAGCACGCCACGCTTCGTTGGTTTTCAAAGTCTTTCTCTTCAAAATAGAAGCTCCGCAAGCTCGACATGCTTGTCCTGCGCTTTTAATTCATATTTTTCCCGCCCCTTAGCCTCTCGCCAACTTGAAAGTTCATTTTCTCTTTCTTCCTTTTCTTTTTTTTTTTTTTTTTTTTTTCAATTTCACCGAAATTTAAGGAAGCATTTGAACACATCGTCCGTGCAACCGACATTTTGAAATTCCATTTAGCATAACGACTATGTTCTATTGGCCATCTGTGAAATAAATCTAAAAATGAACGTATGTTAAAGTAGAAGTACACAGGATGAGTCGTTTAACTCAAAATTGTTGTACGACAAAGGAAAATGACAAAGAAGTTAATTGTTAAATTGCACGGGTCCCTTGATACAACTTTTTCGTTTGACATACACATTTAGACTTTAGATCAAACGAACGAATGATCGTTCGTCCCACACTTTGATAAAACTCGCGTTTACGTTCGCAGCGTTTATCATATTAAACGTGTGCCGGTGGAATAAACGAGCGTGCATTCAAGCATGAATTTCAAATGTCAGAGTTAAGTGATTCACCCTGTGTGATTTCACACGTTACAAAAAAAATGTCAAACGATCAATTATCCATTTTGTTAATAAATCATAATCAACGGGGCCGTATTTCATTCACTACGCAGTCTGTATACTTGAGAAATGGACGCTGTATACTAACTTCTTACTAAATACACTTATCACATAAAATATAAATATAGATACTTGCGATATTCACATGCGTCGCAGTGTTGTAACATAAAAACTTAATTGCACAAATAATAATTAACATAACTTGCGCGGTCGTCTACATAAACGTGAAATTCGTCGTTGCATAAAAAAGTTATGTTAACATAGATAAATGTTTACGCGCAAATCAAGTATACACTACAAAATTAATTACAGTGCCGTTTGCCAAGTAAATATATTAATCCAGCCATACATATATACATTTCCAAATTCATTTCGAATCTTGCAAATACAATTAGTCGTAGAAATTTCAAGATGTCTCTCGTACAGTGACAAAAGTGTTTCCCTACGGCGAGTGTGTTCGAATATTTTCGCGAACCGCCGTGCGAATGTAATCAAACGTGGGATTCAAAGTCGAAAATCACGAATGTTTCGACTTTCGTGGCCATTCGTGGCAAACAGTCTTGAAATGCGGTATCTCTGACCGCGTAGCAAATTATTATCGCGTGCTCCGCCATGCGAGACCTTCCCACGACACCGAGTGCACTCGTGCACGTTGGATCGCGGCCGGGAAAATTCTTTTGATATTTCTCGAGCGAACGAACACCGGGCCGTCGTAGTAGATTTTCCATACTGGTGGAAATTTTACAGCGATAACGATATCATCCACTTGAAACCTGTGCCCACAATCGAAAACGGTGATGATTTTTGGAATGTCTTGCAGCATCGCGTTTCGCACTTCTGCTATTTTGTATTCTATAGCTGCCTGGTGACATTCGAATGTTCGGAATAGGAAGTCTGAGATCATGTTATGCAGAAAAATTCGCTGATATCGATTAGTAACGTTGAAACTTGTAAATCGTAAACAATTTGGAGGACGATCCTTCCACTATCTTATCAAGATGTTGGCTAGAAGATATTCTTGCAGTTCTACGACTGCGATTTTTGGAAATATCGATTGTATGAATGTAATAATAATGATATTGATTCTAGAATTCTAGAAATAGGATAAGTCAACTAAGATCGAGCGTCTTACGCTGTTTCTAAGAATTCTAGAAGACAGGACAAGTCAAATAAGATCAAAGTCCGTGGGATTTACTTTCGTTTGCTTGTTTCGTCGTTCATTCGTCTTGGTAACTTGTAAATTACAAGAAGCTCCAATAAAAGAGGATATTATTGAGATATCTTAACGCTGGAACTACCTAAAGGTCAAAATGACTGATTCATAACTTTGTGTTAGACACGTCATAGATGTGAAACGACATATTTATCAGAGATTTGATAATATCTTATAAAAGCTTGCGTGTTCTCTCGTATTTTACAGTTTTTCTACTTTTCCCTTACACTCTGATATCTCTGATGAAAGGTATTTATGCTTTGGTCCTTGGCAAAAGACGTCTTATTGCCAATACATTTGCTATTATATCTATTGTTAATAATACAAAATAACAGTTAAGTTTAAAAAAAAAAAAACATCTGGCATCTTAGCCACCACTGCGCTGGGCAACTGATTGCGGACCATAACGAGCGACCAAACCGTATACAATAATTCGTCGCTTTCTCCTTGCACTTGTCGATATACCACTGGATAGAAATTATTGACGAGTAATAAATTTATTATTTGCTTTGCCTGGGTTATACTTAAATATAATTAAAACTGAGAAAAAATATTGCGATTTTGGGACAAAAAGTTCTCAACGTGCGTGGCGACGTCGTTCCAGAGCAAGAGGTTGTTAAAGTCGTGCAACGTGGTCGATGTTTTATCGCAGGATGCGTGAATTATAGAAATATCAATTAATATTAGAAAGCTTCGAGCAGTAGTTAACTATCTCATTGATGCAGAGAAGTTAAGTCGAAATGAAACGTATGATTGCAATTAAAAACGCGTCATTTCTTCAAACAAGAAAGTAAGTGCGCTTGTAAGTTAAAAGTTCCATCAAGAATTCGGACGTTTGCAACCTAACCCAAACCAAGTAGAAGGAATTTAGAAAAGAATTTCCAAGAGATGTTTAGTTGATCGTTAATCGGCGATTGAAGTATGGCTGATTGTAACGCAATTTCGCTCGAGTTGTTCAACATTATTTTGCGTGTTTTATGTTTCACGCATGAATCGTCATTACCCGTTTTACACAAAATTCTCAGCGCAAACAGATTAAAACACGAATGCGTTAATTGTTTCGTAACGTAATCTCCAACGTCGGCTCCAAAATGGGACGAAACTTTGAAATGCGCTCGAAATTCGATTAATGAAGAAGCATCGCCGTCGAACCGACAAAAATCGCGCGCAAACGTGTACAGTCAACTCGCAGCATCTATTTGCGTATTCGCACGTGGAACTGGTGTGAATGTAATGAGATTCTACGTTGATTATATACAAAATTCTCTCTCTCTCTCTCTCTCTCTCTCTTTCCTTCTTTCTTTCTTTCTTTCTTTCTTTCTGACGCGTTAGACCCCGTTCGATATCGCTTGTTTTCCAGTCGCGATCGACCACGCGTGAAGAAAGGTTAAAAGAACGAAAACGAAAGAGAGTGAGAATCGGAAGAAAGAAGTGTTTCGAAGAAGAGAGAAAGAGAGAGAGAGAGAGAGAAAGATGGATTCGACTGGTCTCGGTTTCCGCGCTCGCCCGGTTATTTCGGCGCCGATGCAAAAGAGGAAATCGATACGGGCCACGGTTGCGTCAGATACGGACGACTGACGTCATATCCAGTTCATTCATCGCGATGCAGCAACCGTTCGCTCGTTTGCCACAGCCTCGCATTCATCGCGTGAATGGCGAGCCGGTTTCTGGTACGTAGAAAACAGGGGAACGAGACGCGACCTCGTTTACCTTTTGGCGATTCTTATTTCGTATCCGTGGGCCCTTCGCGCGCGCGTCAATCGGCTCCCAAGTTCCGCTATTTCCGGTCCCCTATCCTTCACGCTATTTTTAAGATTCGATTCGTCGCGCGATGCTCGACCTTTTCAGACGTTACCGGCTCTTAAATACACGACTCTTAAAACCACTTGCGCTGGGCACAACTGATTGCGGACCATAACGAGTGACCAAATACGATAAATTTCGTCGCCTTCTTTCTGAACTCGTCGGTACGATGTCACTGGATAGAAATTAGCGAAAAGTAATAAATTTATTTACTTGTTTTGCCTGTGTATTTAATTATACTTAAATACACTTAAAACTGAGAAAATATTGCAATTTTGGACTAAATATTTTCGACGTGCGTGGCAAGAGGTTAACCACTTGCGCTGGGCAACTGATTGCGGACCATAACGAGTGACCAAATACGATAAATTTCGTCGCCTTCTTTCTGAACTCGTCGGTACGATGTCACTGGATAGAAATTAGCGCGAAGTAATAAATTTATTTACTTGTTTTGCCTCTGTATTTGATTATACTTAAATACACTTAAAACTGAGAAAATATTGCAATTTTGGACTAAATATTTTCGACGTGCGTGGCAAGAGGTTAACCACTTGTGCTGGGCAACTGATTGCGGACCGTAACGAGTGACCAAATCGTACACGATAAATTTCGTCGCTTTCTTTCTGAACTCGTCGGTACGATGTCACTGGATAGAAATTAGCGAAAAGTAATAAATTTATTTACTTGTTTTGCCTCTGTATTTGATTATACTTAAATACACTTAAAACTGAGAAAATATTGCAATTTTGGACTAAATATTTTCGACGTGCGTGGCAAGAGGTTAACCACTTGTGCTGGGCAACTGATTGCGGACCGTAACGAGTGACCAAATCGTACACGATAAATTTCGTCGCTTTCTTTCTGAACTCGTCGGTACGATGTCACTGGATAGAAATTAGCGAAAAGTAATAAATTTATTTACTTGTTTTGCCTGTGTATTTGATTATACTTAAATACACTTAGAACTGAGAAAATATTGCAATTTTGGACTAAATATTCTCGACGTGCGTGGCAAGAGGTTAACCACTTGCGCTGGGCAACTGATTGCGGACCATAACGAGTGACCAAATACGATAAATTTCGTCGCTTTTTTTCTGAACTCGTCGGTACGATGTCACTGGATAGAAATTATTGAAAAATAATAAATTTATTATTTGTTTTGCCTTTGGATTATACTTAAATATACTTAAAATTGAGAGAATATTGCAATTTTCGACTAAATATTTTCGACGTGCGTGGCACGTTATACCAATCTGTATCTAACACATACGTAGATACGTGCGAGGAACATGACTGTCGATAAAATTGACAATGTTTCAACGTTCAAGATTTTCGTCTCGTTTTAATGATGAACACTTTGGGCATCTTTTTGCACGTTTGAACGTTCCGGTTTTTCGAAATCGATGCCTTATTTTCATCAAAAGCTAGCACCGCGCCATTTTTACCGAGTGACCAGAGTTTTTTGGCAATATCTTTGATGTGACGTATGGGCAGTTCATTACGTACAGAAACGTGCACAGTAGCAATACAGCAATAACACGAGAACATAACATAAAAAAAAAAGTCTCACTGCGAATCACACACTTTTCCAATTTTTACAGTTTCCACAAAAAAATATCAAAAATTACGAAGGTCAGTATATCGGCGTGCTTAATCCACTTTTAATGGCTTTTAATGGAGTATTGGAAAAATTACGAATATTCCAGGATATATCGACATTACCAACGTTAGGAAAGGATGCTTATATTTGAACCACTTAAAATTAATTTTGTGCTTTCTGTTCAAATAGAGATATCCCTGTCAGTATCTTCTTTGATTCTTCCAATTTTTACGTTGCTCGTGTCGTTGTTGAAAATCGCTACTGCGCGCGAATTGTTTATGAAAGCAGATCTCGCTAATGTGTCGTTTGCTTTCGCAAAAATATTTTCGCAAGAGAAACTCTCGAGAAAAAGAGCGGATCGCAAAAGGCAGGGGGTAGGGAAATTCGGAGATAAAACGTTAACTGCCATGGGAAATTGTCGAATTTTTAGAAGAGTATCCAGGCCATAGTGCAGTGAACTGGAAATGACAAATCTACTGTACCCCGCTCTGGAAACAATTACGCGGCTAGGAATTTAACAGAACGATATAGGTCAGCACTGAATCAGCCGCATTTCCTCTCTCTCTCTCTCTCTTTCTCTCTCTCTCTTTTTCTCTCACTCTTCGTACAGTGCACGCGTTCTAACGCGTCCTTAACCCTCCGCGCAACCGAGATTCCGCTCGTTCGCGAGAGAGGAAACAAAGAATATTTCTATTGAATATATAAATAATAGCACGGCAAAATTGATACAAAAAATTCAAAATGGTACAACCGTAGTCAACGAACAGAATTTCCAACGAAACGGACATAGCTTTCCAAGTTACGTGGTATTTTAGACAGTTTTCATTTGCTACTCTGTATATTAACCACTTGCGCTGGCAACTGATTGCGGACCGTAACGAGTGACCGAGCCGTATACAATAATTCGTCGCTTTCTTTTCCTTTTGAACTCGTCGGTACGATATCGCTGGACAGAAATGATTAAGAAGTAACAGACTTGTCACTTGTTTTGCATTTGAGTTACATTTAAATATACCTAAAACTGAGAAAATGTTGCAATTTTGGACAGAAAGTTCTCGACGTGCGTGGCACTCCAGTGCAAGAGCACTATGTACTAGAACTGCCATTCACCAAAGTATAAAACAGGAGAGGACATAAGATCGGAAAGGTTAAAATTAAAAAAAAAAAAAAAAAAAGAAGAAGGATTAATCTTCGCGTTCACGTACGTGATGAAAAATTCAGGAATCTATCGAACTATTCTACCATTTGTCCACAAAGCTGGAAATTTGAAACTTAAAAAATTATATATAAATAATTTAACAATATATATATATTTATATTAAAATAATTTAATAATATATATATATTTTTATATCTAAATAATTTAATGATATATAACTTGAAGTGTGAAACGTCAGAGATTACCAGAGATTCGTTCATTCGAATCTTTCTCAGAGTAATTTTGCAATCAGTGTTAAATAGCACAGAACTATCGGGGCAAAGATTAAGGCGTTAAAGTGAAATGAAAGAAAAGAAATACTAGAAGAACTTTACAATACGATGCAGCAAGCTTTTTAAACCGTTTATAAATCTGCCTGAGAGAACAATACTGCGAAATATCCAACGAGTTTTCACATCTGTTGAAATATCTAACGTTCAATAAAAATTACGAATTGGTCATTCTTGGCCATTTTTTGGTAGTTCTGGTGTTTTAAACGAACGATATGCAAGGGATCGTCGTATCGCTTGTCACGTATCGGGGGATCAAGTTGGACGTATCAAGTGCTTCAAACCGAATTAACAGCACCGCCATCCAAGAAATGTATTATTATCACTGACATCCGCTGATTCATTTTTTGCCACCAAAGTCGTAGCTCGTAGCTGTAAGACGCACCTGTGCTAGTAACCCGTAACCAATGTTATCAGTATCGAAATACATATTTAGTGGCATTGATCAACACACACACACACACAGAGACACACACGTACACGCTGCCAACGCATACACGAACAGTACAGCGAACATCACGAGAAAAGATAAAATGGGACTCGTAACTCTTGCTTCATACATGCGTTGATAATTATTCGGATACTCGGCTGATTTGGACTATTCATTGTTTCATAAATAGTTCTTGATGATGTATCTTGTATTTCTGTATATCTCTGATATTCGTTGAAATTATATCGTTTTATCTCTTGATGATGTTTCTATCTTGTATTAGATTTTGCAGACAGTTCAAGATTCAAGAGCCCGAGTGAAATTTCTCAAGTTCAAGTTCATTTTGTATTTCATTCCATTTTTTAAACTGGTGATGGATGAAAATTTTATGAACTAGAAATACGTGTTAAATTCGTATTTTAATTGCTGAGACTAAGAATTACACGAACGAGACGTGTTTTGAATGAATACAAATATATTTTAATAAGTGAGTAACGTTTCAACGAACGGACGTATTTTAATATCTGCGAACCTTTCAATCCACATAAATTTATACAAATCATATGAATCAGTTTATGTAAATTTAATGTGTATAAATATCTACGAGTAAACAATCACTACTACTACGTCAAAAAACGTAGACGTTTTGATTTTCCAACGGACGTTAACACGTTTGCAAAATTATAACGCCAACGTTTATAGTCTCAAATTGACGTCGTATCCGTCGCATGAATATTTCATACCGTACCGTACGAACGTTCATAAAATTTTTATCATTCTTGTTTATCGAGGCCTTTTAACTTTAACCCACTTTCCAAATATTTGGTTGCACGCGCGCAAAACCGAAATGGCGTGCGCGAGAACGCGGACAATCAAACGTGATCGTTGATAGAAGAATCGCATGCGTGCAGAAGTAGAACGGTCTCGAATCACGAGACGATTCGCGAGTTCCTTTCCAATCGGCGAGAGGCGAGAGAGAAAAGAAAAGAAAAAGGAAGAAGCACACGGTGAACGTGTGTCTAATCGACACATTGCCGGTGTGTAATCGCCGATTGCTATAATTGGAGGAATCGAAATTTACCGCCCTGTGCCTGGCGGTATAAATCAAACGATAATCGATATAATCGATACTTCCGTTTTAATGGCGCTGTATCACCAGCCGATCGGTTATTCTCAAATGGAACGTAAAATCGGAGAGCCTCCTCGCGCACGCCAAATGAATCTAAATCTTGCGAAGGAACGATGTAACGATGAGTCGAATTAGCTTTAATCTTCGAGATGAATTTCGATCGATCAGAAGGAGGCTTTCTTCTTTCTTTCTTTCTTTCTTTTGCTTTGCCTTTCAATAATTTGGATTACCGAGTCGTTAAGGCAATTGTTCCATCGAGTTTGATCATCCCAAAACGATTATTTTAAAGCGAATTTTGAAATTTACTTTGCCTTTCAATAATTTTTATTATCGAGCCTTTAAGTCTCGTTCCATCGAATTCAATTTATTTCAAAACGATTATATTAAAACGAATTTTGAAATTTACTTTGTCTTTTGATAATTTTTATTGTCGAGTCTTTAAGACAATTGCTCCATCGAGTTTAACTATCTTAAAAAGGGAAATTTTGAAATTTGATAACATTCGAAATTCGTGAAAGTCATATTTTTTGTAAATTGTACGTATTTCGTAATTGTCATAATTTCGAAGTTAAATTTGATGCATGATACGCACATAGATATTAAAATATTATTGATATGGATATTATATAGATTTTTCTTTTTTTACTTTGCCTTTTAATAATTTTTATTATCGAGTCTTTAAGACAATTGCTCCATCGAATTTAATTATCTCAAAATGACTATCTTAAAAAAGGAAATTTTGAAATTTGATAACATTGGAAATTCGTGAAAGTCATATTTTTTGTAAATTGTACGTATTTCGTAATTGTCATAATTTCGAAGTTAAATTTGATGCATGATACGCACATAGATATTAAAATATTATTGATATGGATATTATATAGATTTTTCTTTTTTTACTTTGCCTTTTAATAATTTTTATTATCGAGTCTTTAAGACAATTGCTCCATCGAGTTTAATTATCTCAAAACGACTATCTTAAAAAAGGAAATTTTGAAATTTGATAACATTGGAAATTCGTGAAAGTCAAATTTTTTGTAAATTGTACGTGTTTCGTAATCGTCGAAGTTAAATTTGTTGTTTAAATTATATAAATATTAAATATTATTGATATTGATATGGATTAAATATTATTGATGTTGATATGGATATTTATACAGATTTATTGCTGAATTCATTACGATTTTCAACGTACACTATAAAGAAATATAAATCTTGCCGAGAACGAGGGAAATCGATTGTTCTATTAATGTTCAAGTTGAACTTTATTGGTCGACTGTAACGGTAAGGAGTTTTACTTTATCTTCGCCGTTCTAATAAACCATTAGTTTTATTAAAATTATCAATGAATTTCTTCCTTGAGAAGCGATCACGTATCAAATTTAAAATTTGATAATTAACACAGTTGAAATTAAATTCAGTGTCGTTCCTATACTTGTTCATTAATATATTCGAAATTGAATTTACTATAGACTCGACCGTCTATACGCGCTGGAAATTAAATTTCGATGTTTCATCTAACTTGTATTTCCAAAATAAAATAATAATAATACATATGTATATATATATATATATATATATATATATATATATATATTATATCGCAGTCCAGGAATTTCAAAACACTCGCCAATTACCGGCTCGAAGCTACATGCAAAAGTTTGGCAATTAATACAGTCGAAAAATTAAATTAAAAATCGCGATTTTACCGCGCTGCGAAATTAGATTACTATTTGCACATCCAGAATGAAACAACGGATCGCGGAATTCCGCCAAAGTTAAAAGTTACAGAACGTTTTGGTTTTAGTTTCTTCCATGATCAACGCGCCATGGCACTCGGTGAAAAAAAAAAAAAAATCCTGCGACAAAAGGTTTGGTTGATCGATACCAGTTAATAATAACCGCGATAATTCCAACCCCTGTATCTAGAGTCCTTACTAATCTCGCTTGTTTCTAACCATCGGTCAATATACAGGGTGTATACGCGTGTTCAGCTTTGTCACCAGTTTTTAGGCACTTCCGGTAGCGCAGTTAAAAAAATGTTTCAAACAAAATTCCTTTAGTATTCAATGGGCTGCATGTTCTTGAATCTCAAAAAAAAAATGCTTTTCACGTAAGGAAAGTCGACATCACCTTGACGTTTTTTTAAAAATGGCACCATATGTTTCTGACATCATAGGATTGTCGCTGATGAACGTATTGTACTGTGACTTTGAAATGACCTTGATACCGTTTACTTTCGTCGCTTCCCATACTATATGTTTGTAAAAAACTTTCGAGGTTCAAGGTCATTTCAAAGTCGCAGTATAATACGTTCATCAGCAACAATCCTATGATGTCAGAAACATATGGTGCCATTTTTAAAAAACCGTCGAGGTGACCTCGACTTTTCTTACGTGAAAAGCATTTTTTTGAGATTTAAGAATATGGGAACGTGTAGCCCAGCAAATACTAAATAAATGCCTGAAAACTGGTGGCAAAGCTGAACGCGTACACCCTGTATACATACATACATATATATATATATAATCACTATTCTGCAAATGCAAATTCGAAAGGAACATGCAACGAAAACATCGTCTCGCTTCGCTGTTCATTGAAACGTCCATCAAAATTTTCTCACCACCAGCAGTGTAACATCCAAACACAGACAAACGAATTATATACACACGCACACATATACATACGTACACACAGAGGCCCTCCTCTCTTTTGACCAGAGTACCGTCTGTCATAACTAACTAGAGCACGTATTGTACGCTTCTCTTATTTATGCACAGTTTTCCTGGTTTCTCCCGGCTTCGTATGCACACGAAGGGAGGGTCGCCAGTGGCCTTTGTCGAATACCAAGACGTTCGCTACGCGGCCCAGGCGATGGCCACTCTCCAAGGATCCTTTCTCCTCTCCTCCGACCGGGGAGCAATACGAATCGAATATGCAAAGTCAAAAATGGCCGAGGTGGGCTTTACAAATCTCTGGATCGAAGTAGGTTTCATTTTATGCTACGCTAGCCGCTACAGATATCGTGTGCGAAAAAGAAAGAAAGAAAAGAAACAAGAGAAAGACGAATCCCCGACGAAAACGCAGCGACCCTGTGCGACACCATCATCCTCTGCATTTTTTTCAATTATTTTTTTTTTTTATCACGATCTCTCTCTCTCTCTCTCTCTGTATCTTTGACTCTTTGTCTCATTGATTGACACTCCGAATTTTTTTCCGTGGCGAGCTGATTGATGATTCAGTTGATCGACGAGGGAAGGGAAGAAGAGAAGTTGGACAGAATTTTTATGAATGCAGTGTGTTGCGTTAATGATAGAACGATCTCTTTCTCCTGTAATGAAAATATCCCTCCAAAGAAATCTTCGCTCTTCGTATCGTGTCTATTGGACGAAGCATATTTTTCCATCGTATCAATGTACTCGTAAATACATAGAAAGAATTGAATTAAAAGTTGCATTATCTTTTATTGCCTACGTGTGTCACTGAAAATTTCTCATCGCCACAACGAAGACTATAAAAAAAAATGCAACGAACAGTGCAACTTTGAATTTAACATTTGTGTCTCGTACAGTTTCACCAGTATTCACGACAATACGAAGATTTCCTCGTTTTCACCCTTGCGTTGAAATTAAAATTATTCAAGCACGAAGATTACAAAATTTCGCAGGTTGAATACAATTAGAACTATTATCAGCAACAAATGAACACTGCATTTATAAAAAGTTTCCAATTTCTTTTAATCTCCCTTCTCATTTATGTAATCTGCTCGCTATGTCCTTATTCTGACCGGTTCCTCCATTTTCGATTTCTTTATTTCTTCGGGGGCAGTATCACAGGATCGATTCGACACAGTTCTTTTTTCTTCCCATTCCCCTCGTTCTCTCACAGCACCAGTCCTTCTCTTCCTCCTCTTTTTTTTTTCTATTGGTCTCGTTTCGATCCACCAACGAGGAAAATCCATCAGAAATTCCGACGAGACTTGCACGAAACACACACGGATCTGCGTTTTCGTTGTCGGACACCGCAAAACTATTTACCGTGGGGAGTTGGACGAAATATGCCTCTGGAAGGAACGAGGATCTTACCGCCTACTTTTCGCCTCCCTCTGTCCCACTGTCTAGTGTAGGAAGAGCTTCGCCAGAAACGTGTCACCCCGTTTGCCTCCGTTTGCTCTCCTGTCACGCATTTTACGGTGACCCGGTAATCACCCCGGTTGAATTGGATAGAGGGTGATCTTTCTCTGGGAAAGAGAAAGATTCAAAGGCCAGAGTAAATCTCTGCTTTGTTCCTTCGAGCGAACGATAATTCGATAACTTTGTTTCCTCCGGGCAAAGGTAATTGCAAACGTATTCGCGATTCTTTCCAACAGGGGAGGGGAGGGGGGTCAGGGGAGGGGGGAGGGGTTAATTTCTTGCCTGTGTTTAAATAGAATTTTGAAATTCTCTGTGACGATTATGAATTTTGAGATTCTCTATGATTAAGTAACTTAATTCGCTCTTCCCTTCTGATTAAACTGATTCGCTCGCCTCTGTGATTAAACAAGTTCAATTCGCTTTCCTATTCTCTGTGTTTAATTCTAATTAAGTGCAGAAACAATTGTCTGCATAATAGTGGCTCGCGAAAGTATTTGGACATTCGTTACAGAGATATTTGGATGTGTATATCGTGTCTGTTGTGTGAAACAAAACACGAGTCTCTTCAATTATATATTGGCAAAATGTTGAGAGAGGAATCTGAAAGTGTGTGCAAACGTTGCGTGATATTTAATGAAAAATTAATTAGGAGCATGTGATAATTTTTAAATGAGACATTTGTTGGTACAATATTCGAATGTTCAATTTCTATAAAATACATACTTGTATCAAACATCTTGCAACTTCTATATACATCTCCAAATTAGTCCCAATATCCAGCAATATAATTACGACACTTGTATATTAATTATCAATAACGAGTGCTGAGATTTGTTAATAAAATGCACAAATACTATTCAAATACCTCTGAATTTTCTATAAAATATATACTTGTATCAAACATCTTGCAACTTCTATATACATCTCCAAATTACTTTCAATGTCTATCAATATAATTACAACACTCGTGTATTAATTATCAATAACGAGTGCTGAGATTTGTTAATAAAATGCA
This sequence comes from Tetragonisca angustula, assembly GCA_036937485.2. Classification (NCBI taxonomy): domain Eukaryota; kingdom Metazoa; phylum Arthropoda; class Insecta; order Hymenoptera; family Apidae; genus Tetragonisca; species Tetragonisca angustula. The sequence continues at coordinate 517,234 of JAWNGG020000004.1, read as the reverse complement.
CAAATACTATTCAAATACCTCTGAATTTTCTATAAAATAAATACTTGTATCAAACATCTTGCAACTTCTATATACATCTCCAAATTACTTTCAATGTCTATCAATATAATTACAACACTCGTGTATTAATTATCAATAACGAGTGCTGAGATTTGTTAATAAAATGCACAAATACTATTCAAATACCTCTGAATTTTCTATAAAATAAATACTTGTATCAAACATCTTGCAACTTCTATACACATCTCCAAATTGCTTTCAATGTCCATCAATACAACTGTAATTACAACACTCGTGTATTAATTGTCACAGTATTAACAAAATTTCAAACTCTTCCATACATAAAATAGCGTTGTAATAAGTGTTTGTGTCCAATTATCTTTCTCGAAGACAGCCTCTATCATTCTACGAACGCACTAAAAAAATATTACTCTGCCCTTCTTGACTGCTTTCTCCCACGGGAAGTCACCCCTTTCCAAGTAATACCACTTTGAGATCAACCCCCGTGTGTCAACAGCATAACAGCACGTAATGTAACATTTGTAAATATTTCTTCACAATCCCGTTACTTCTCCAGGGGCATTTTGGGACAGCTCCCTTACCAGTACAGTGGCCTCAGCAGCAGATTAACCGCAACCAATTAACCGATTGTCCGATTTCGATCAATCCGAGACGAAACCACGGTGTTTCGTGGCGTGTGTTCGCTCGACGATCTCGATCGCGATCGATGGCTCGACACACCGTACAGCAAGCTGAGTCCACTGGTATCGCCAGTTGCCAATTATCTGCCGCTAATCGCCTATGGATCGTGTACAACCTGTCTTTGACATTTTCTTCCACATTCTGCCCTTTCCTCTTTCTTTCTTTTTATTTGTCTTATCTGATTCTCGAGATCGCTCGATCGATTGATTGATGATTCGTTTTCCTTTTAATTCTTGGTTCTTCTTCTTCTTCATCTTCTTGTTGTTTTACGTTGTCGTTTTCATTTGAGAAAGTATCTTGCTCGAAGTATCGATACACGTGATGCAAAGTGCAGTTTCTTTTTTTTTTTTTTTTTTTTTTGCTTGTTGTTGGAATACTTTAAGATGATCGATCGTCGTGTCAATTTTTTGGGATGAAACTCTTTGTGTTTCGATGAACATAATCTCGCGGTGAACCACAAAACGGTTCTCGAAAAGTTCGAGCTTCGTTTAGAATAAAAGATAATAGCTACATCATTCTATATAAATGGTATTAAAACAGTATTAGGTATGTGACATTGTTCAAAAATTATCTGAATATCTATGTTTCATATTTGAATATTTATATTATCAGAAAAATACGCCTGTAAAAATGACTGAAAAATCATCTGGCGTTAGTGAGAGGACACTTTATCCTGGCAGTGCAACATTCAGCTATTAAGATGTTCGAAAAACAGAGATACGATTGTATCGCAATAATACTAAATATAATACCACAGAAATCAGTTGAAACATTCTTTGATCAAAAGTCGAGAATAAAAGTCGCCTCAACGTCTGAAAAATACGCCCTGAGCTGTAAAATGTCTTAAATGTTCCAATATTCCTTAGACGTCGCTGTAAGATGCATATCTTACTCAAAACAGGGGAAATTCAATTTTAATATCACAGCTTCCTCGCAACAAGTTTCCTCAAATATTTCAACGAATAATAATAATAATAATAATAAACAGAGAATAATAACAGAACGTCCGTTGCACACTTACCTGCTGCCGTTTCTCATTGTCGATTTTCGTTCAGGTTCTGCTCGGTGTTTCGAGAATGCATAGTACTTATTCGTTTTCATTTTTGCTCCGTCCTCTTGTCCGTCGTTTTATATATTCTTTCTTTTCTTTTTTTCTTCGGTATTTTGTTCCCTCAACGTGATCTTTTGATATGCGACACCCTTGCTCTTTTCGTAGAGGTCGCGTTGCTGGAGGTTCTCGGGGGAAGGTCGGATATCTGCGAAACGATAACTAATTGCAGCGGGATAACGATAGAGACGTTAAGGATAAAGAAACATCAATGTGTACTGTAACTTTAAAAATGATGTTTCACAGGAAATCACTGTGTGATTCCAAGATGGCGGTTATTGTAATAGGACTTAACGTGAACAACATTTTTCAATTCGTTTAAAACGAAACACTGTTTGAACACTGGTGCACGAAATTTTTAAAGTTATTGTATATCTATTAAATTATATGTCGTGTATGTTGATATTAAATTTTAACATGAAATATTTTTTTGGAAATTATTGGATGATAAATAATATGGTAATAAAGTAAACAAACGTGATACAAATAATGTAAAATAATATGAAAACTAAATATAAATTGAAAAATAAAATAATATAACGTGGATGAATTACAAACAGAAATAGTAGGAAAAAAATACAAAAATATAAATGCTTATTATTGTGAAAATATTATGATATCGTAAAATTTTGAAATTCTTGTAGAAATAAAAAAAATGGGACGTGAATTTTATTCGAAAAAAAGATAAATATTGCAAGAACAGTTTTAATATTATCAAACGTGAATATTTAATATATTATTTACTTATATTATTTATATTATATTATTTTTATTATTTATTGCTTATATTTTTTGTTTATATCGTTTACTTTATTTTCGTAAAATACGAAAAATGACGAATCTATCGAATGTTTTACGACAAGTTCTCGTATTATTGTGAAAGACATATTCAATGATATTTATCACAGATTATTCAGATCTCTTTTCCGTTTTTTTTGCTCTCCACCCAATTTTCACTACGAAGAGATCGTTTATATCACGAAATAAAAATACTAATCATTCGCGTAGATAGTACAGATACATTTAATAACAAAAAGATTTAATAAATATTCTAATAATAATAATAATTTTACAATTCATACACGGATAACTAAATTTTACATCTATCATTTGATATCCCAATATTACAATATTAACGTTTGACAGGATAAAAGTTTGTTTCCGACCACAAAATTAATTAACAAATAACAATAAAATACGCATCATTGCCAAGACAATAATATTAAATTATTAAACAAAGTTAAGAAATTTATTCTTCGATATTCTTAAAAATTTTCGGTTAAATCGCCAAACTACGATACCACAGCAGAGAGAATTAAGAGAATCCAACTCGTTCCTGCAAAATGGAACATACACACACAACAACATCGAGCAAGACACGGAAGATTTATTTTCTTTTTTTCTTTTTTTTTCACTCGTAGCGAAGAATCGAACGCTGTAATACCGAAAGTTTTCGTTTCGACGAAATTATCAAGTTTCGAGCAACGGGGGCAACAAAGAACACAGGTTGCCCTGCTCCGCGATCGCCAACGAGATACCCAACTAACACAGCGTGACACGCGAGAACTATAGAATTGGAACGTCGAGTCCAACCCCCTCCCAGAAAATATAGGTCGCGGATGCGACACGTATCCTCCCCCGCGAAAAAATAAAAACGACTCGATCGAGCGCAGACAAAGTCTGTTGTCTGAAAGAAAGCAGGCCAGACTGCCCGACCTTCCCCCTCGAAATGGCGAAATTAGAAGGATCGATAGGGGATCCACACTATCGGGGGAATGCAACAACGCATCGTCGTTAATTCATTTCGCTTGAAATCGACAAGGGGGAACACGTGACGCCTTGACAGCGTCGCGACGAACGGAGACGTACGTGACTTTGCCGAGATACATTAGAATCGCAGTCTGTCTGTCAGTCGCGTACAAGCCTAAATCTGATCCATACCTGCCCAAACCCAAGCCGCCTAAACCTAAACCCAAACCCAAACCACAGACGAGCTGTATTAATAATCGTGGTTTTTATTTTTTTAACGAATCGTATAATTTGTTATTTGTCCATGACCGATGCGCTAGCATAGTTATAAAATTGTTAGAAACTTAACACAAATTTGAATATGTAGCAATAATAATATAAGGCTGTCGAGACGCGTAATCAGGAACAAAATCAGGTGAATATATGGATAGAGATTCGCCTTTCACCTGCACGCAAAAGATCGCGATTGTCTTTTGACCAAATTGATGTATTCGTTGCAGAAATGGAACAGTACTTTGCACGAGGTTTGATCAGAATGTTTGTACAATCTTCTGCTTCTCTGTTGCTCAGAAATGAAAAAAAGAAAGATTACTGTTTTCTGTAATTGTTGATCAACTTTACTATATTCGTGCTCAGATTGAACGTGTAATTGTAGATTTGATACATGTACGGTTAATTAATTGTAATTTTGTGGACAATACACTAGGTATATTATTGGTATATTCTGTTCGAGAATCTTCGAGAATATTGAAGATAACAGAATATTGAAAATAAATAAAACTGAGAATGAAAGAGGAATTAATTTGCAATCATTGGAAATACGAAACAACTAACAATTGAAATTTCTGATTTCAAATGAGCTGAAAGTGTTCGATACGTTTCAGAAATGTTTTAAAGAAAAGATGAGGGTTGCTTCAAAGATACAATAAAATAAATAACGTATTTTTTTCCAAAAAAAAGAAGAAAAAGCGAAAATTGCACTTCTCGACCAAACCTCTGTTTAACAATTGCGTTGCAAGAAAAAGAATTCAATCATCCACGACAAATACTAAATACATTGATTCGGCTGCGAATCTCGAATTTTTACATTTCAATTTTTCACTCGAGAAGAATTCACGATGAAACTCAAACGAAAGGTCATACTAAAGCGTGCATAGTAGTAAGAATCTCTTCATATTCAAACGTGTTCAAACTCGGGATATTTTCGAACTTTTGAGAAGTGTAAGCCTAAATCGAAAATAAGGGGTCGGTCCTAAAACTTTTGAGCAACGTCTGTCTTTCCACGCGAATGAAAACCGACCGCGTCCTGTATTTATCCTTCGTCCATGACCATGGATTCCTGAAAACTCCCGTTGACGAAACAAAACGAACAAAAAAAAAAGAAAAGAAAAGAAAAGAAAGAAAGGAAAAGAGAAACAAAGAGAAGAAAAAAGGGAGAGCTTTTCAGTCCGGACGCAGTCACGGCCTAATGAGGTACGTAAATTACTCAATGGCAAGGCGTCTCTGTCTCTTCTTCGTCTTCCGTGAGAAAGGGATGAAATGTAGGTTGTCTGTTACTTTCGTTGCCGCGGTGCAACGACGGATACGCTGAAACGCGGCGGCCAACAATTTCGTGGCAAATCGGTGAAAATCGCTCGAACACCGAACGCTCGACGAGCGTTTATTTCTGTTTCGCCTTCGTCGTTCATTAGCCACGTTTCAGTGCCACGCGGCGCGATCGCGCTGTTCGGATTTCGCGTCGTCAAACGTCGTCAAACGTCGTCAAACGTCGTCAAACGTCGTCAAACGTTGTCAAACGGCGTCAAACGGCGTGTTTCACATTTACAATTTCACAGTTAACGATAAATTTGCAATTTACAGTGCGTTCGATTTCGATTACAGCCGATATCGTCGTCAGTCGTATCGAAGCTTCCTCTTCTAATTACTTTCTTTTCGATTAAACATAAACCATTTTACCTATATATAAACTACCGTATCTAAACTACTTTTATTTACACTTTTAGGGAAGCACTATCGCGCCATCGTGGCACTAACTACAACACGGTTTTTTAAACAGTCCCTGGCGCTAAAACGGTCAAAATCACCGAGAACGTCTTTCGGATATCGAGATTACCGATACTTCGATTGAGAAATAGAGGATGACCTTGCTCTTTGGTGATTTGAGTCGTGCACGGTGCTTTGGAGAAAGGGTCGGAAGTTTTTGAAAGAGAAAGGGAGGCGTAGAGGAAGATTAGTAAGATGTTTTAACACTTGAAAGGGGGATCGAAGATTGTAATGATTTATGGTCAGGTTACTTAATCTTGGAATTTAAATTTGATACTGAAATCTCTGTTGTGGAAAATAAAATGAAATACTATTCTCACAGTAATTTAATGTAAATTATTGTAACTTGACAATATTATTTCAGGATTTATGATGGTTAAAGACATAGTGTAGATGAATTTTATGGTTCCTTTTGAATATATTATAATGCAGTAAAGTGGTTCTTTTATAATGCTACATCACAATAACCATTTTATAATAATGTAATTTATTTTCTAAAGGGACAGACTTGCGTAAGTTTATTTTTTAAAAAAATAGACTTGATCCACTTTCTGTGTATATGGAATCCACACGTATAATTTTAAATTCCAAAATCTCTATATAATATAATACGAATATCATGTCATTCAATTTAAAACTTCTATATACTCGTAAGCAGAATATTTCAAATCATCGTACACGCAGTTACATCATAGTAATTCACGTAACCCGCACATTTCAGTCTTTAGATCAACTCTAAACACCCTTTTTTCAAATTTCAAATCATTCTGCATTTAGTGAAAGTAGTGCAAATAGTGAAAAGCTGAATCAACAATGGGGAAGATATAAACGCAGAACTTCATCTGTCAAGGAACGTGTAGACGCGACAAGCAAAATTCCATCAAATTTCTTCGACTTGAACTGAAATGAGAAAAATTTATTTTTCCACGCGGGGCTGAATTTCTCGCGTGGCGTCGAACACAACGTCGTAGAAGATTTACAATCCCCTCTGTCCAAAGCACCTGGCACATTACCCACAACCGGATAGAAAGGAGAGAATAATGGGAAAAATCGATCCGCGCGGGACAAAGATTCGGCGTTCGACTTTCGCGATTCTGATCGATTCTGCCCTTCTCGCGAGCGTAAATCTTCGCAGAAAGGGACAAAATGGAGGCACGTGTCATACTTGGTTCATTCGTTCCGATTTCACGTCGACGACAATCTCGTATCCCTATGTCCTATTCGTTTTTTTATTACGATTATTATTATTTTCTTTCCCTCCTCTCTCTCTCTCTCTCTCTCTCTCTTTCTCTCTTGCTTTCTATGAACGATTTAAAATACGACAGCAGCAAGCAGAACTTGGAATTTCGTACTTCCGTTCGCGCTTGATTTTAATTGGCCCGTCAAGGACAGACAGATAATTCGTCACAGTTGACTTGAAAATATTTATACACAGAAGAGAGAATTTTGATATTATAAAGAATAATTTACGTAATGCTGGTCCTCGATGGGTTAAACACATTGTCGAAGCTCGTTGGTTACTTTATTTTGGTTCTTTAATATATATATATATATGTGTGTCTGTGTTATGAAGTATATATATGTTATGTATTATATATATATATATATGATAAACGTCATTGTTTTCGATCGAGAATCGTCAGAGAAACCGAGAGTATCGGGAGGAAATTTGAGAAAAATCGATCAGCCACAGATGTATGTGCGTGTGTGTGTGTCTGTGTGTGTTCTTTCCTCGGACCGTGATTCCAACTAATCCGATGATGTTTCCAGGGATCAAAGAGAGAAGAAAACGGGCAACCTTAAGATCGACATCAACGGCATGTAAAGGGGAAACGAGGAGAAGAAGAGCGTGCGTATACGTGCTTGCACCCCGTGGAACGCAACGATCGGAGAGGGCCGAGAGGATCCCGCGAACACCGACGAAACGAGACGAGAGAGAAATCAACGCTGGCGAACCGCCAGTTCGACGCACCGGCTTTCCCAGAGCAAATCGATCGGGAGTTGCTCGAGAAATCATCGCGGGAACGACGGGAAGAGTCAAGATAAGGAAACTGGGGGGGGGGGGGCGGATGATCACTTAGGTTGGGGCTAGGGTGTATCGAAGAAAGGGAAAGTAAGGGGGGGGGGAAGCACGTATAACGAGCGAAAAAGCATAACAGAAGCGGGGGGAAAAGAACAGGCGTCCGACGTACACGCGATAAAAGAAAAGGGAAACGGAAGAGACACGGAAAAGCTAGAAAAGGAAAGATCAAAGGGTTACACGCAACAGACAAGAAGGCGGGAGGGGGGAGGAAGGGGGGGGTGCGTGTATGTGGTTCGAAGCCTTGTTGTCTCGAGAGAGGAGCAGGGCGGAAAGGCGGGGGGGAAAAAAAGATAAAAAAAGATAAAAACAGAGGAAGATGAAGAATTCTTACAAATCGCGCGGAGCAACGGCGTTTTAGATTCGCGACTCGCGGGGGGCCCAAAAATAATCGCGTATATATGATATTCCTAGGTATATATATTTTTTAACGACTTAACTTATCGATCTATTTCGATTAGCCGTGTACTACCTTGTCTATTTATTTTCCACCGAGTCTTGATTGCGATCAACGACGACGACGAAGCGAGAGACACGAGAATAAAAGAAACAAAAAAAAGTAAAAAAAAAGAAAAAAAAAGGAAGGAAGGAAGGAAGGAAGGAAGGAAGGAAGAGTGTGAAGAAACGAGAGGAGGGAAGCGAGAGGGGAACATACGAAGGAGGAAGAACACGAGACACACACACACACGTACACACACACACACACACGGACGAAAGGACAGAGAGAAAACGGGGCGGAAGAACGCGCCGTCAGCGTGTGAACTCGCGCGAAGCGTCGTCGTGACGCTTCAGCGAATTTCCACGCAGAGGCGGACTTCGACGCTCTTGACACGATTTTCTTTCGCGTCGCACGCGTCTCACCGATGACACAGATGAATACACACATACACACACACACACACACACACGTGAAGAGAAGGAGCGAAGAGAAGCGTAAAAGTATAAAAGAAAGGCACTGTTGAAAAGTCACACGCGCACGCATATAATATAATACTTGTTCACACGTACACACAGAGGAACACACAGAGTCCACAGTCGCGGAAGGATTCTTTTAGGAAAGTCGAGCCCCGCGCTGTTTTCCTCAAAAAATCGTCGTCTCGAGAGAGGAGGGCTGGGGAAGAAGAAGAATCGAAACCGATTGGAAATTTGTCGTTAGAGCGCGCGTTGACGCGATCACCCTCCTCCCGAATTAGACGGAGTAGCTTCCGTATAATGAGCGACCGCCTGTCTGTTTTTCTTTTTGGTCTTTTTAACCTGTTAACCGGATCGTTCTGTCGAAACGAGTAATGGAGCAGAACATTCGATCCATCTCGCTCGGAAACGAGTCTCGTTCTACTTCACTGTTTCCACGAGCGACAGCAACGTCGAAAGGATATTCTATTTTAACTTCAACTCTCCGAGAGATGACGAAGCGGCGACGAGGCGATAGCAGTGTATCGTTTCGATTCCTCGAGTCGTGGGCTTTCCATCCAAACGCGAGCGACGAAGCTTCATTCTGACAGCAGCGAATTCGATAGTATCGGGGTATCGTGAAATTCGAATACGAGATAAAAATTCGAGGAAGAAGAACAGTCACAAATTGAGATATATATATATATATGAATAAATAAATATGAATCAGAATGAAGCGAGTGGATAGCACGAAGAAAGTAACCGTAACACGCCTGTAGACGTAAGGTCGCGAGACACGAGTGTTCGACCGAACTGCACGCACACATGTCCATTTACATATTTTCAAATGCAAAGGAAAATTAAGTTGAAAGGGTGAGGCAACTTGTTCGTGATAGTAAGGAGCCGAATTACATATCTCCTAGCTGCCCGTTTTTGAAGATTTTTGAAAGTAACCATCCGGCCAGGTTGCCGGTTAACAGGTTAAAAATTCGTGGGAATGATCGGTGTCCTGTCCTGGTTATACGGTATGGATAACAACGTCGACTCGCGGCAAAACTCGTTTCGTTGTCTCTCTCCGTTTCGTACGAGAATCGAGCGCCTGTTGATTAATTCCAGGACGACGTGGTTCGATGTATTTCAGACATCGCGGAGAGAAGAGAAACGAGACGGAACGAAACGAAACGGCGAAGACAAGCGCGGTGGCTCGCGGTACGAAAATGCATAATATAGAGATACAAAAGAGACGAAGACGAGTACATCAAGCTTAATACCAAAGGTGCCCTAAGAAGCGTGTATTTATGTTTTATCATTGGCGCGTCGCGAGAATGGCGAGCATATACATTTAATTATGTATCTTGTTAAGGAGAGTCTAAATATCCTAGACGGGGTGTGTCGAGAGAGAGAGAGAGAGAGAGAAATGTGCGAATGGTAACGAGCTGAGAGAGAGAGACTATAACAATAGAGAGAGAGAGAGAGAGAGAAAGCGTGAGAATGTGCGAATGGATGGGGAAAGTGTGGATGTGATCGACCGAGCGACTGCGTTGATTTAACGTAATAATCTTATATATATATATATATATATATATATATATATATATACATACATATATATATATATATATATATATATTACATAACGAATGCGAACATATCATAGGATTAAGCAGTTAAGTAGGGAGGAAGAGTTAAAGTTCTTGTAATAAGGATCTAAAGGAGGGAAAAGCCGAAGAAAGGAGAAGAGAGAAAAAAAGAAAAAAAAAAAGAACAGGCGACTTTTGAAAAAAAGAAAGAAAGAGAAAAAAAAATAACAAAAAAACAATCTGTCTTTGTAGCGGGCGCTGATAGACAGAGAAACGTGGATAACGAAAGGTGGTGTGTGCCCTGCGTGCTAGATACGACGGCCAACTCGGCACGTAATTTGCCCAAGTGCCTTCCCGTTGGTCGAGTCATACTGTAAAAAAAAAAAAAAAAAAAAAAGAAAAAGAAAAAAAAACAGAAGAAGAAAACAAATTCGTACCGCGTATTATTCGTCTCGTCCCGATTTCAAACTCGTCGAACTTCACCCCTTTTTCTCCCCGTAAATTCGTACGTACGAAATTGTATACACTGTGCCGCGTTGTTGCGTGTCACGCGTGCGCCGCGCGTTGAAGTTCGGTGAGAGGCAAAGAAAAGAAAAGAGAAAAGAGCAAAATGGAAATAGGAAGGAGAAGAGGAACGAGCATGGTGTCGCTTCGAGTCCTGAACTTGTCTCGCGGGGGACGCTTCTTCAAACTATAAAAAACTCTCAGAACTAAGTCCAAAGCTGTTCAAAGCCTGCCTGAAATAGGCTAGTTTTCTATCGTCTCGTCGTTTTCTACTTGAACCCTTTTTCCCCTCGGAGGACAGAGAGCCGCCGCATCGGCGCGCGTTCCTCTAAATCGATAATTCTCTGCTCGATTCGATATTGTTTCCGTTGGTAGGGTCTGTCGCTAACGCTAACTAGTATGTATGTTATATCGCGTACACGTAGATCGAGAGAGAGAGAGAGAGAGAGAGAGAGAGAGAAGAGAAAAGAAACAATGGAAAGAGAAACGTTTCGTCAAGAAGAAGAAGAAGTTCGAAAAATTCGTCGACATTTCTTGATCCGAAAGACACGCTCTCTTCGTACAAGCGCCAACTATTTTCTTCTTTTCTCGTAGATTCCACGAATTTTCCACGTTGTCGCTTCCGAGTCCAAGCTTCTTCTCTCCACTGTTTCAGAGACGACTGAACGTCGATCCTCGTCGGAACAACTCGCCATACGAATATACGATTAACTTCTTGCGCTGTCGAGAACCTTCTTGTCCCAAATTTTCTCGGTTTTAAGAATATTTAAATGTAATCCAGGCAAAACAAATGATGAGTCACTTCTATCCGGTGATATTATGCCGACCAAGTTCAAAAGATTGAGAAATCGACGAATTACTGTATACGGTTCGGTCGCTCGTTACGGTCCGCAAACCAGGTTGCCACGCGCGTCGACAATATTTCGTTCCAAAATTGCAATAGTCCCTCAGTTTTAGGTATATTTAACTATAACACGGGCAAAAGCAAATAATATAAATTCGTTACTTCTCAATAATTTCTATCCAGTGATACTGGCGAGTTCAAAAAGAAACGAAAGACGGCGAATTATTGTATACAGCTCGGTCGCTCGTTACGGTCCGCAAACCAGTTGCCACGCGCGTCGACAATATTTCGTTCCAAAATTGCAATAGTCCCTCAGTTTTAAGTATATTTAACTACAACACGGGCAAAAGCAAATAATATAAATTTGTTACTTCTCAATAATTTCTATCCAGTGATATTGGCGAGTTCAAAAAGAAACGAAAGACGGCGAATTATTGTATACAGCTCGGTCGCTCGTTACGGTCCGCAAACCAGTTGCCACGCGCGTCGACAATATTTCGTTCCAAAATTGCAATAGTCCCTCAGTTTTAAGTATATTTAACTATAACACGGGCAAAAGCAAATAATATAAATTCGTTACTTCTCAATAATTTCTATCCAGTGATATTGGCGAGTTCAAAAAGAAACGAAAGACGGCGAATTATTGTATACAGCTCGGTCTCTCGTTATGGTCCGCAAACCAGTTGCCACGCGCGTCGACAATATTTCGTTCCAAAATTGCAATAGTCCCTCAGTTTTAGGTATATTTAACTATAACACGGGCAAAAGCAAATAATATAAATTTGTTACTTCTCAATAATTTCTATCCAGTGATATTGACGAGTTCCAGAAGAAACGAAAGACGGCGAATTATTGTATACGGCTCGGTCTCTCGTTACGGTCCGCAAACCAGCGCAAGGGGTTAAAGCGGCTCGAGGATGTATAAATAGGAATGTCAACCGAATAAGTGCACGACGAGAGCGAATTGTCATTGTCGGATGGTTTAGGTTTCATCGAGGAACAGGTCTAATTTTTTTCGCGATCGGTGGCCGTCGTGATTTGCTCCCCGAGGCTCGGGTCAATTCTTATCGCTCTCTTGTTTTCCTATTTCGTCGTGAAAAGCCACGCCGTGAAAGTTTGAGATTGATGAAACCGAAATCGAAAGAATCTCGTTGCTCGACGAAAGACAGAGTACTTCGTAATTCATCTCGGTTCGAGTGGTGAATCTTTCCGCGTAGAGGTTCTCACAGTTTTAATGTTGCAGGTATATGTCATTCCAAGAGACTCGGAAAACTTTTAAAAATTAATTGCCAAGATGAAACTTTATTTTAATTACACGTTACGATTTCAACTAACGGCGTCGAAATATTATTGCAATACGAAATGTCGTTACGTCGATTGCCATCTCCCGGAAGTTCAATTTAACAGACACTAAATGAATTTCGAATGAGAATTCGACTTGACAAATGTACTCGAGTCGAGTTTTCATCGGACATTGGAAATTTATCTCTCAATCTGTTTGTTTATCTCTCATTTCGCCAGAATTGGACCAAAGAACGAATCAGTCTTCTCAATCTTCTCACACCGATATAGACTTCAAAGATAACTACGTAAAAAAAGAGAGAAAGAACCTAGAAAAACGATGTGACCGCGACAAAACGAATTCTTTGTTTTTCGTCGTCAACTACCTAAAGGAGACCGAACCACTAGAACAAATATAAAAATTTCCAGCACATCGCTAAACACCTCGTAGTCGATGCGACTCTAAACCCCCATGTAAAGAAAAGATTCTTCGTTTTTGCTTGAATTTTCGCGAGACGAACGCTGTTGGAATTTGCCATTTGAAGGTCCAGGCGGAACGGAATCGCCTTCTTGCCTCTCCGCCTGGAAACTGAAGAAATTGGCCGGTGAGGAACTGGACCGTCGCGAAATTCAGAGCGCGACGAGGTGTCCAACGACGCGAATAATAAACGTCTCGTCGGGCAGCGAGATCGTTCACCGAATCCGAGAAGTGTGTCAGTCAAGATCGCGAGGCAGAATAAACAATTGATACGAGCAACTTTTGAAATCGCCTCGGGGGAGGCCATTCGACGGCGGCTTTCGAACATTTTCGAATTTCTAAGCATGTATGGTGCGTGTCGCTGAATCGAAAAGAATTGAAGGAAAGAGAGAGAGAGAGAGAGAGAGAGGTGGACAAACGAAAGTAACACGAGGATTGTCAGGGTTGTCACTCTTCTGATACATATCGTTAGATCGTTAAGGGCTTGCCGAGCGAGGTCGTTTAAGGTAGATAATTGTCCTTGGAAAGCGTTTACGAGATCGTCCGTCACGGGACGACATTGTCTTTCATTGAGAAATTTATTGTTGGAAGAATGGAATGGAGAATGAAGAAACAGAGGAGTGAGGATTCGTAGCGAATCGTATGTTTCAACGTTAATTAGTCGCGCGTTTGTCAAATTGATGAAGTCCGCGAGAGACAGGGGGTAGAGAAATATAGATAGTATGCTTTTTTTAAAATTCCTTTTGGAATTTAAACTCAAATAGAAAGACAGACAGAGAGAGAGAGAGAGAGAGAGGCACTGTAAAAACGTACTGCTGCAGACTTTTATTTAAAACGCGTGAAATTACACATCCCGATGGTAGAATCGCATTTCGTCCTTTGAGATCAATTACTTATCGCTCCACGGCCAAACACAAGGTTCACTCATTCGATCAACGTTGTCAAGATTTATTTTGTAAATCTTCGCGCTTTGAAATTTAGAGATAATCGAGAAGCAAAGTTGGTCAGTTTGGCCTGTGAACGATTCGAATGTTTGACTGTAAAGTCAAAGACTATGAAATCCACTGTCGAATGGAACGAAGTTTCAGATCGATTACAGAATTACGTTCTAAAGTACAAATGCAGTTAAAAGGATCTCGCAGGGAGAGGAAAGTTTAAAAAAAAAAAAAAAAAAAAAAAAAAAGAAAAAGAAACGGAAGAAGGGACCGTTTATGATACCGTTACGAGACGATAGCGCAATTATTCTGGAAAGTAACCGGCGTGAAATTGGCCAGGAATCGGCTCCGAACGGACGACTTTCGTAAACGCTTTCCGGCTGGTTGTTAGCGTAACAAGAAAAAAAGAAAAGAGGAAAAAAAAAGCAAAAAAGAAAAAATAAAAAAGTGTATAAACCGCTTGAATCCGCGAACACGAACACATATCACCGAATTTCTGACTCGTTAGAGGATCGTTGATATATATAATATATATGGATATATATATATATATATATATATATATATATACACATATATATTCATTATATAGACGGTGACTGAATAATTTTTCTTTCCTGATAGACGACACGAGAAAAAGAAAAGGTGAAAAAGGAAAAAAAAATTTTATCGAACTCCTCGGATCCTCTCTTAAGTGTGTCTTCAACTATATACACATATAGGTATATATACATACACACATACACATATATATATATATATTTATTAAAAAAACGAATTGTTTTACATTGGTGAAGCGGGGTTTTAGCTGTGGTTTTCGAAGGAAGTTAGTCAATTCGTGCAACGTGCAATGTTCCCTTCTAAACCGAGAGTCATCGTGAGAGATTTTAAGCGAAACGAAACGAGACGAAGGAAAAGAAACAAAGAAAGAAGAAGAAGAGAGACACGCGTATGTGATGTTTGAAAACGACGGAAAGTATGTATAGCCTAAGTTGTGAAACCCATGCGAGGCCTTACATTTGCGAATTCGGTGAGAGCGAGACGATGCAAACGAAAAAGAGAAAACAAAAGAAAAAAAAAATATAGAGAGAGAAGAGAAAGAAGGAAGGAAGGAAGGAAGGACAAAGTGAGCGATAGAGTAGTGAAATGGCACCGATCAATCCGTTCGTTCGTCAATTTATCGCGAATTATTAATTTAATTGGAGAAGCGAGTAGGAGAACGTGAATGGCAAGGACGGAGGGATGGAGGTTGAAGGTCATCGAGCACCTCCCCACCCACACTCTGCCGACTCCCAAAGAAGAGGAAGAGACAAGAACAAAAATGATTCTTGCTCTTTGTCCTGTTCGGTACCGTTTCATCTTTCGAGCCGGGGGGAAGGGGAGGAATCGTCACCGATCCTTCTTCCGAATGCTTCATCCGATTCCATTAAAACCGGCGGATTGTCCATTGGAATCGCGAGCCGTGACTACCGAGAAAGAAAAGAAGAAGAAGAGAAGGAGGAGGAGGAGAAACGAAGGCTCTCGAATGCCTTTCCCAGGGCAACGTATTCGCTTGACCTTAACGTAACATATCATTTTACAATTTAAAATAAAATAGTTGTACTGCCCAAGATAGACAGATAGATAGATAGGTAGATAGAGAGAGAGAGAGAGAGAGAGAGAGAGAGAGAGAATGAACGTGGTCTGCGTATACGTGCGTGCGTACAAGTCGTGTATAACGCGTGAGTGTTTGACGAGAGAGGTGTTTCTAGCTAATTAGATCGACGTGATCCACGCGATTCTTGTCGTACTTTCGGTCCCAAGACAAATGTTTAAACATGCATCGCGGAACTGACACACACACACACACACACACACACACACACACACACACACACACACATACCGGTGAACTACACAACACCGAGGGAGTTGATACTCGCGCGACGACGCGACAACCCTTTCGTTTTTTTTTGTTTTTTTCGTCGTCGACAGACTTTTCATTCGAAGCTCACGATTTCGAAGAGAAGTTCGAATGAAACGGGGGGGGGGGGGAGGAGGGAAAAAAAGGAAAGAGAAGACGTATCGCGTGTGTAAAGATCGCGACGAAGTTTCGAAGGAGGGCTAGCATTTCGTCGCGGTATGAAGGAAGAAAGAAGAAAACGATGGAAAATCTTCGGCGCTCGCGGCCAAGCTTTTGCTACTTTTGTATGAAAACGACGAAAAAAAAAATATTATCACGCCACCCGAAGCTGAGGGAAGAGGGAGGGCGAGAGAAAAAACGAGAAACGAATTCTCGCTGCTGCTCTGCCGTCAATTACTCGATTTACAGCTTTCCGTCGCGTTCCATCGGCTCGTTTTGAACCTATCTTTTTTTTTTCTATCTCTTCTCCTCTCTCTCTCTCTTTTCTAGAGGATCGACAAAGTTGCATGAAATTTGCAAGGACTTGGAATCGAGGTGATTGACTTTTATTCCTTGTTCGCGAGTTTCTGAAGCAACTGAAAGAGAATCTGAGAGAGAATCGACTCGCAACAATACTACTGGAGATTGGACGAAATTTGTGAATTCTCGAAATGAAGGGTTGACATCAAGGTCAATCGATTTCCGTGAAAAATCCGTCATCGTTGGCTCTCCTTCGTCCCGACAAAAAAAAAAAAAAAAACGGAGAGAACCACGATGCTCATCGTCGAGAAGCAATTTCATCGTGGTCGATCGGTTTATCGGTTCAAGACGAGCTGGAGGAATTGCGTTTCGCCAAACGGCAAACGAGAGAAATTAGGGGAAAACGAGAGCGAGCGAGCAGCAACAGTTTGATGGAACTGGGGCGACTCCTCTTCGACCGTGTATTTTTCGTTTCAACCAAAAATCGAAATTAAAATTCACAGTCGCGACTACGAAGCAACTACGAAAAAAAAAAAAAGAAAGAAAACGAAACGTGTACGTATACTTGTATCGCGTCGATGCAAATTCGAAAAAGTTTAACATTTAAAACAAAAGAGAGAGAGAAAAAAAGGTCGAGGAAACCACGATGGAAGAGGAGAGGGAGAGGAACGATGAAGAAGAGGACGGAAAGAGTGGAAGTCGTTTGAGGATCGATCGATGTAACTGGTTAATTTGCGACGATTTGCGGGAGAGACGTAGCATCATGCAGGTGAGAAATGTTCGCTGGCTCGCGATGAATCGTTTCGATCGAATCTAAAAAGTGCTTTACAAGTGAACTAAGGGAAACTCATATCAGTACGCTATACAATTATAGAGAATGGCATTTAGAAAATCGATATAAATACGGGAGGAACTAGAAAAAGAGAAAAAGGGGTGGGGGAAGAGAGATGAAAAAAAAGGAAGATTGAAAGAAAAGAAAATGAACGGAGCAAAGTACACGTGAATCAGATATTTTGTACTGCGACTATTATTCTAACGAGTCCGTTTTCGTTTCTTTTTTACACACGTATATGTATATAATAGATATGTATATGTATACACGCAAAATAGGAAACCACGAAGAAATCGCCTGAACGCGAGGCTTGACCACTGTGCGAGCTTACGTGTAGATCCCTTGGATCGCTTGGCATTTTCATCGCCAACCGGAACCGAACGACGAAACAAAAAGAGAAATCCTACTCCCGTGGATTGTGCGAACGAACATTCGAGGAGACGAATCGAAAAGAGTGGAAGGGTTTGACGTTTTCCCTTAGAGAACAACAGCAATTGTATTGTATCGAATTATTCAGAAAAAGAAAAAAAGGGCAGAAGCATCTCAGAAGGAAAGAACATTTCGTTTCTCGCACAATTCGAATATTTTCTACGAAAACGCAAAGTAAGTGAGAGAGAGAGAGAAAACTGTGTTCCCTTCGTTCGAAAGGAGACAACATACAAATAGTTGACGAACACCAAAGATATCGATACGTACATCTATCCAAAGATCGCGAGGATATTCGACGACAGTGTTGCGTGTCATCCATTGTGATACGACGTATTGTAACAAATCATAACCCTAACGAAAAAAAAAAAAAAAAAAGAAAAAAAAATGAACCCTGCGAACGTCGTGTCCGCGTGCTCGCCCGAACAGAGACGAGCGAGTTCGAGAGTCGAAGAGACGGGAGAGAAGACGCAAGATGAAAGTAGAGGAACGAAGAAACCTGCCACACAACACACGCAAGAAGTAATTAAAATAGATCCCGAATCCGTCCTGACGAGACGGCGCTGAAAATCGACGAAAATGAAATCCGGCGCGAGCCGGCAGTGACGTTTCAAAGAGAAGTAGGCCAGTCTCGAAACGGTATTTTTTCCAAGCAACAGCGAAGAAATTATTTTTGATCGCGTAACCTCGCTCTCTGTCCACGATATACCTTCACACGCAAGCAAACAAACGTGTCCATAGGAGGGCCTTTCTCGCAATCAGTCGGTTGTCGAGAAGCTAACGTGAGTTCTCTCCGTAGTTTGTTCCATCCTGATAACTGAACGGAAACTCCGATCGACTAGGTAGATTGATTTTTTTTTTTCTTCAAATCCGGCGTTGCGTTTCGAGAGACGAAGTGTAATAAGAAGAATGGAGAGTCAAGGTAGAGGCTGATCACGACGACACGAGTGCTCAGGGTTTTCCACCGAACGAAAGAAGTATAGTGCAGTCGTGAGACAGGGTGGATAAAAAGAAACAAAAAAGATTCGACAGACCGAATTTCGGGGGATTGCAAACGAAGTGAGGCAAAGCTCCGTCGATTCGTAACATTCGCAGCCGACGATGTCGTAACAAACTTCGCGGAGGATGTTGTAATTTGGATGATAAGCACATAGGTGGAGCGGAGGAAAATTCTAGGTAGAATTGCTTGTTATTAGTGAGATTACTTCTGACACGGAACGGAACAACGTTCGCCACGTGTGTTTAAATGTTTCGATCGGGCGATCAATTCGCGTGATTCTGCAAGCCTCGAAAGAGAGTCGAGTTGCAAACGTTAGACGGTCGTCGAGCAGAATATCGCGCGTTCTATCGTTGAGATATTTTTTTATTGAGAGAACATCGATCACGCACGATCGCACCATACTTCTTTCCAGCCGATGAAAGTAAGTTCGCAAGGAACGTCGTAACAAAATTGGTGATAGGAGCGCGAATTCTCGCGACCACGTACAATAAGACATATCATTTTTTCTAATATATCCCGGACGATGTAGATTCTCGTCTGAATAGATTAAAAGAAGGAAAGAAGGAGGAAGATGGAGAAGAAGGAGGAAGAAACGAGAGGCTTTCGAAAATCTTCGAAAGTTGCCCTCGATCGAACCGTGACCTACCTTGCCGACAATTCTTTCGATCTTTCCGAATCGTTGAAAGTAAAGGGGCGAGCAAAGGAAGAAAAGAAAAAAAAAAAGAAAAGAAGGAAAAAAACCGAGGAACAAGAAAGAGTAAAAGGTAGACAAATCGTCAAGTCCATAACATTCCGAAAGTATAATACGACGCATTAATTAGGGACCGTAGTTATATATCGTGTATAAGTATTTACAGAAAATTAGGCTCGGCTATAATTTAAAACGCTATATATATTTATTATATACAAAGGTTTTAAGGTGTTGAAGGAAAGGGAACTTGTTCTAATCTATGATAGCATGCGTGCTCGTGTGTGTTTCCTCGTCGAGTTTTCGAACGTTTCGCGGTTTAAACGAAGAAAAAAAGTAGGAAAAAAAAAGGAAAAAAAACGAAAGAAAGAAAAAAAAAATACGTGTGATGATAGATCGTTCGACGTGTGTAGTTGTTATTCGAGAAAACGATCGATAGTGTCGCGCGCGCTTCTTTTCCGTGCTCTGTTCTATGTGTTTTTTTTTTCTTTTTCTTTTTTAGTTACGCGGAAGTGACGTTGCCTGAAAGTCATTTTTATCCCTTCTGATTGATAGAATGGAGTCGATGCGCGATCCGGGTCGCGTATTTCTTAAAATAATAGCCGTTTCGTATCGATTACGACCATTATTTACTAGTTAATTCTCTCGTTCGTTGAAAACCCACACGTTTAAGAAACTTATGAACAGATCGAAACTATTATTTTATCTAGAGACTATTATTACCCTTATTGGTGAAGACAGATTTACAATATTAGATGATTGCAAAATATTAGAATTGACGTGAATGTCGCAAAAGGGAAAATTCCAACAATCCATCAGGTGTTCTGATATTGAAATCGATGTACAATATTTGATAAAAATCGTTCTTAATATCGAATTTACTTCTACATTTTATGACATTCAGGAAATATATGTATACATGTATGCTTGAGATCGACAGCAGTTTATTTCACAGAATATCGAAGAAGTGTTATTTAAAAGATACCTCATAAAATCATCCAAAGTGTAGTATTCTTCTTCGTAATATTTACACAACCCACGAGGTTCCATTCTTTCAACAAGTATTCGCATAAATATAACATCACAAAGTACAGAGAAATTTAATATTTCCAATCTCAAGTAATTTTCAAGATGTAATCTACTTTTTTCTTCTTCCTGATCGACTCCATTCCATCAATCATACTGACAAATACACTGCTCAAGATAGCTAGAAAATAATCTATTTAAAGAACACGCAGATTTTATTATTTAATGAATTACAATTGGACGTTTACGTACTATGATATATACACGTATATCGATTTCGTATACGCGAGCGTATTCTCGCATATAAACGAATACAGCCCATAAACTATAATGAAAGCGTGCGCAATAATTGCTTCTATTCGACCTTGTTTCCGAGTTGCAGCCGCTTTTTGCGTTGCAAGCGATTCCACACAAGCCGCAATTGGAATCAGCGCTTCGTATCTCATGCGTGGATATCGTTCCCTACAAACGGTTTTCACAGTTTTCTACGAATCATTCCAACGCGTCATGAATTTCCTCAAACGCGTACACGAGCGCGTTACAAGAAGATTTTCTTGGAAGCTCTTGCTTCAAAGAGCCAGAAAATTGGGTCGGTCGATAAATAAGATTCGCGCAAATCTGAAGATATCAATTTCTTTATATACACTCTGCAAAAAAAGAGAAGAAGAAGAAATATTCCAAAGTACCAAAGTGTAATATCTGCTGAAATATGAGATATATTTAGAATGCAAGGAATTTTATTCGAAGAATCAACATTTCTTCGTTTTCTTCTTCTTTCTATTAATATATCTGGCGCAAAAGTATGTCTCTATCCCGTTATTTTTACAATTCGAAAATAAATTCAGAGAAACGGAGCAACACTTCTTTCTTTCGTGCGAGTGCATCTTACGAAACCTTGCCAGTTCCGAAATCTTACGAATTCCAAGATAACGCAGAATGTAATTTTTCTTCATTAAAATCTCGCGATCCGAAGGATCATCTTGAAATCGACTAAAGGAATTCATCGCGAAAACTATTTACGAGCTTTATTGATTGCACGAATTGTACCGAGCAGTGTATTTCACCGGAGAGTCTCTTTTTTTTTCAAATACGAATGTTCCATCCCATTCATTCCCGCGGTCGATCCGCATCTCGATTATTTTACGCGAAGAATAATTTACCGCGATATCGTGGCGTTGATTCAAGTCGATTCAGTTCGACTCTATCGAAGAAAAATGATTAGGAAATTCCGAGAGACGTCTGCTTCGGCATATTATATATATATATATATATATATATATATGATATTTATTCAAGGAAATTTCATTCTCACTGTCAGATGTTCTTTACACATAGGTACCTGAACGGTTCGACTATTTATTAATTTGTCAAGGCTGCGTAAACAATCCCAAAGAGTGAAAGATGCTATTTTACGTATTCGTGCGATGACGAATTCTCATAAGGTAATCTCTTAAGCGTGGTGATTTACACAAATTGTCATAACTTGTCGCCAACGATGATTTTTACTACTGAGGCAACCGAGTGGAACAATGAAAAATCATTTCTTTTCTCCGTTTCTTGTAAATATTCAATAATCTAAATGTTCTTCGCGATAAGAAATTCTATGGAAATCTCGAAGAGCCTCGATTAAAACGAATGCCTGTTGATCCTAAATAAATTTCAACCCTGCTACGATCTTTTTTCCACCGACTTCGCGACATTTCAATCGTCATTTCAACCGCGGGGGAACAAAACGAATTTCCAATGATTCAACAACATGTTCGGCCGAGAAATCACGCACTTGCCAGCAAGAAGTTTTCCTTCAAATTTCGGTCAAGCTTCTTCATTTTAGGGGAACCACAGTCGAGTCGAGAATGATCGAGAGAAGAACGTAGCGGGGTTAAGTATATTCTGAAAAATCTCACGCAGAAGGATCTCTTTTTCGGGATCTGCGACAGAAAAGAAAAAAAAAAACAAAGAATCTCTCTACGAATCTCTGGAAAGTTTTTAACAGAGGAACACTCTCAAACGAAATAAAATAAAAAAAGAGGAGAGAAAAAAAAAAGAAAACCTACGGAATCCAGAGTAAATTTGGAAGAGTTTTTAACAAGTAGAATCGTCCTAAGCACCGAAGAGTAGTCTACGAAGAAGAAAGGAGGAGCAAAATATATATTCCAAAGTGAACTATACATATCAAGTAGCGAACGATAATTTTCATTACTGGCATATTTACAATTCGCGGTGGCGGGAACGCGACCGACGCGGATTTAATTCTCTGAATTAATTAGATTTAAAGAACACGATTGAACAAGCGATCCGATCGAAGAGTCGATTGAACAACGACGAACCATCGTATCGGAACGATGAAACTGCGAGGCTATCCGCAGAAGGTGATGAAACAAGGGTGGGAAATATTATACGTGGGAGGAGACGCGAACCAAGACACAAACGAAAGAAAGTCTACGTTTATTTTACAACGTACTCAAGAACGTGCGAGAACAATGAACGCAAGAATTTCGAAGATCTATAGCTGCTTATTTAGATACATATTTAGATCAACGATCTGCTCTCGTGATAAACTGATAGGGTCGAAGAGCAGATGAAGAGGTTACGAAACACGCAGAGAGAGACAGATTGCGTGAAATTATGAGAATCGATGTCTACACGTCGAGCGACGTTTGTAAAATGGGTGTGTCGTTGAAAAGAAACAGAAAAAGGAGAAAGAAACACGAAAAGCGTTGTTTCGTTTAAACGTTGCACGTCATCAATGGAACATATTTAATGATCGATTTAATATTGAAGGCCGCTTGTATTACGACTCTTATTTTAATCATATCTTTTTTACGATGTTGATTTCAGAACTCTTAAGAACAATTGTGACCTATTTTTTATTTTTTTTTTTTTTTTTTTCGTTTGTTAAATTCGACCCTGAATATAACGAAACATTTTATATACGTGGGAACAAAATTTAAAGAAGATACAGTGTCGATCGTCGTGGAAATCGATCGCGAGATAAGCCTTCGAATAAAATTCTTGTCTTTTTCACCGGCAAAGGTGAGGTTGCTTGCAACGAAAGGCTTGGCTCGAGCGTTATTTGCGCAACAGAAACTACCTTTCGTAACAATGTTCGCGAGGTAGACACGTAAGAGATCTACCTCGACTAATTAGCCACCGACCGCTTATGAATCGCAACGAACGCGATTCCAAATCACTGTTGCGTGCTCAGCGCCGGTTAACTTCGACTTCTACGTACGAGACTGTACTAAATTATGCATGTAAAGAGTGATTAACGGTGGAAAGGAGGGGAAAGGAGGGGGGAAAAAAAGTATCTGAAATTAAGTAACCTGACATTGGTAATGTACTCGTTGCTTGCACGATACTCTGCGCAATTAATATTTACAGTATCGCGCAGAGACGCGAGGAAGGGTGAACGCATAATTCTGACCCATTTCCTTGGGAAAGCCACGAGGTAAAAATCTACCGTTTAGATTCTACTTTCTCAAACTACTAAAAACATAGTCTCCGTTAAGATTTCCAGGAAACAATGAAAACTGTACATTTCGTACAACTATGTTCGTAATTTTTCGTCACAATTGAGCAAGCTATCGGTCAATGAAAAATGCGTGGAAAAGGGAAAGTGAAAAATTCTAGATATCAATTGAGAAATCTACGTACGTGGAAAACGTCCGCAAAATTCAATCGTTCTCGTTAGTCTGTAATTGTATCGACGATAGATACGTATTTACACTCGTCTCTCTTTAACTTATTTATTGATACACTTGTATTGAACTTTGTGATTTCGCCAACAACCAAAGAGAAAGATACCTGTTCTACTGATAATCGCGTATTTAAACGAGAATAATTTATACCCGAAAAAGAACGGTTCGCGTGCACCCGAAACGAGGAACGTTCGTTCGTCGTGTAGACATCATGCGAATTTATACCTGTGAGAAAATTATATGTGTAACAGTAGTAGCACCTCGCCGTTACTACAGTATTTGTCCATACGTATAGGAGGGGAAATTAATCGCGTAGCGTATGTCCGTGTATTTATTTGCCTGTTAACAGTTTTTCGTTTCGCGAGGAACCTAGCGATCAAGATATGTACGTTCTAATAAGTAAGCGAAAAAGATAGCCGATGAAAGGGAATGTGACACTTTGATATTGGGAGAATAGCCAGGGTCTATCTATAGTAATCTCAAGCTATGCGTATGCATGAATAATCAGACGATATCTCGAATATCTCGAGTATCCGAACTGGATGATTTCGTCGGATAAACGACATTATCAGATGTTCGACTCAGAGCAATGAACTTGAATATCGTTTACTTGGCAATTTTCAGGCATCGCCGATCGTATTAATTGTCGTAGATTGTTAGATATAATTTAATTGATATTCTCCATTTCGTTTCCGCTTGTTAGTGAAATTTTAATAAATTTCGAACGTGGAGGTTTGAAACAAATCATAGTAGCGTTTAAATAACTGAAATTGTATTGAACTTCTGATCGATCGAATTATTTCAAATGTTTGTTATATATATAACGGATTATTCGAACCAGTTCGATAAATAAATCGAATTCTATCGAGATTCGATCTTAAATCAATAGAAAAGATTTGATTCAACTATTTTGAATACTCAATACATATCGAAATCGAACTTCGATTAATCGTATATATATATATATATCTCGAACGTTCTCGAGCGCGCTCGAACTTTCAACACGGTGTATAACACTCTGCTGAAGACGTAATCGCTGATATCGTTCAAGTAAACACTTCGAATTTCCCATGAAAGTAACGCCATCGAGTAGCGAGATGGGACATAGGGGAAATAAACATCGAAAAAAAAATAACTAGAAAGTCGAGCGGGAAAATACTATGAAATTTAAGTATTTTTAGGTTAACAATGTCTGTTGACTAGGATTCTATTAAATCACGTAGGACGAAAGTATGTTAAAAAAAAAAAATCGATCGTTGATTTAATCAAGAGTGTCGATTGTTACTTTTAAGTGTTGTTTTCGACGTGCGAATTAACCTCAATTCACGCAGAGATAATTAAATCTCTCAGAGTAACTGAACGCGAACGTGTAATTGGAGAATTACGTTCTAAAAGAATTTATCTTCTAATTTAAGAATAGTTCGTACACGAAACCGACGAAGGCTACAAAGCTCGACGTGCGTTGAAGTAGGAAAATTTTTTTATCGAGAGCTGAAACTCGTGCGATTGTTTGCGCAAGGAAAAAACGAAAAAGAAGAAAAAAAAAAAGAAAAAGAGAAACGAACGAGTAAGAAACAAACGTTCGGTAACGATTATTACGTTAGTCGAATGTCCATCGTGTGTGTAACGTAATTTAGAGGGAAAATTCCGACGTATGTGTTACAAAAACATTCTTTGATAGAGGAACGCCCGAATTGTGATACGTTTATAATGTTTGTAAGCCGATACCTGTTCACGGAACAAATTCATTCAAACGGAAGGCCCGTTGTTCAGCGATCGATTCTCGCTCAGCAATGTCACTGTTTACACTGCAACGATCTGCATCGATCATTTCTTGTTCTTCACACCTGGTTATTGCACGTACACTCGTTAGCCGCGCGAACGATCACTGACACTGGCGCCATGTTCTATCAAGATATCGATACGATTTGTCAACTTCGAGTTACGAAAAGTACTCAACTAGTCAGAGCAATGGCTTCATTTCACTTTTAGTAATATTTTAAATTTTAAATTTAGATAAAGATTGTTTATCAGATAATTTTATACGCAATTTTCATTCAATTTTACTATATATATTTTACTATATATGTATATATCGAAATTTCACATCACAAACGTATCGTCGATCTTTCTCTTGATCACACAGTACTGAAATATTTTCTTCCGTGAACATACATCGTGTATCTTGTTAAACAATAGAAATTATCACGGCAAGTTCACACATACGTATAACTGAAGCGCGTGTGTGGATTTCCGACTCGATGTACGTATACACATATTAGGCGAAAATGTATAGAGGATATCGTTAGTCAAGAACGGGATCGATTGAATGTGAATATTTCCAAGAGGAATATTTCTTTTATTTTTCGTTCAACGAGGTTAATCGAAATTTTTATTTTATAAAGGGAGATAACAGAAACGAAAACGTGTATCGTAACGATTCTTGATTAACGATTGACGATCTATTCTTGATTAACGTCGTAACGCATATTTAAATACCCGATGTTGCGAGACATCGCGACCGACAAAGCCTCTCGATCGAAATCGAGGAAGCGATAGAGGACAACTTCAAGCATATAGTTCGATGATAAAACGGGGACGTGCCGGAAAACTATTCAAAAGAAAAAAAAATCAGACAGACGCAGAGTGAAAAAAAAAAGAAAAAAAAAGAAAAACAAGAGAAACCGGCTGATTTACTTTTCTCAATTTTAATTGAACACATGCGTAAAACAATGAACATTTCATCCTCTGCCAACGGATATAGTTGCGAAATTTAAAGTTGCGCATGCGCGTGAGTCATGTGTTTAAAAGAAGCAATTAATACCCTAAAAGAATCGTGCGTAAGAGTTACTTTGGTGTTTTCGTTGATGATGAAAGGATAAAAATCCCGACGTATTTACGAGGTAGATAATAAAAACAACAATAATAATTAATTAATAAATAATATTTAATTATAATAAAGTAATAATGATATAATAATAATATTATTATTAATATTAATATAATTATAAATTAGTTGCAGCTTTCTGTGTAAGGTTATTGTGATATCTAAAAGGAAAAAAAAAATAATAACTTTACCGTAGCGATATAAAATTAATTCAGACTTAAGAATCTGATATTTAGTGAGCAAATAAAGAGGGAAAAAATAAAATGAATAATCAGTATGCCGACGGGGCTTTTGAGTGATGCCTCACCGCGATCGATCCAATATGGCTACGCATAGAGAATGAACAAAGAAAAAAGAAAAAATACAGCGACCCGTGAGTGGCCGCGTCTCTCTCTCTTTTTTTTTCGTCACCTTCTTCACGGGCGAGGTTAAAACGACAATCTTAGGCCTCGTCAAAATACTGCCGGATACGTGAGGACATTCCGAAAATCGGTCGCAAAGCAACGTGAGCTAGTTCTGCTATTTTTTTCTGCAGTCGAACTCGAATGCTATAAGTAATAATTGCAAGAAAAAAAACAGAGGAAAAAAGCAAAGCGAAAGAAAATGAAACGAAAAAGCAAAAAAACGAAAACTCTCGATCGGGTTGCTGCGCGTAGTAATAAACGAAAGAAATTCGTTGCGATTCGTTCGATTATTCGGAAAGTCCACTTTGCATCTGGATCAATCCGTCCATAACATGTCTCACGCTGAGGCATTTGCACAAATGCGTGCATATTAATCATTGGGACTACAAAAACATATCATCATATGTAATGGTAACGATACCGTATATATATATACATATGTATACATATATATGCACATATATATACATATATATACATATACATATATATATATATTTAAAAAATATTAAGCAATAAGATTTTATTTATATGCCCGTAGAAGAAAAATTGAATGAACAACTGCATATCAACACGTGTGTCTGGGCAAGGATTAGCTTATATATATAATATATATATATATATATAATTAAAATATAAATATATATATGTATATCAATATATATACATATATATAGATATATAATCTTTACTTCGTCGTTGTCAGGCGTTAATGTTAAACTTAATTATCATTAATTAATTATTAGATTGTGAAAGAATTTCTTCAGGTTCTAAGCAAGATTTGGAAATAATAAAACAAGTAAAATACATAGTTTCAAGTGTTTCTTTTTTTTTTTTTTACTGCTCCTTGTGTCATCTATTACTTTATGTTATTACTTTTCTCTTGTTTCAAAGACTAATGTCATTCGTATGTTATTTAAAAACCAGTAATACGACCAGTTGTATTTTACAAAAATATAACATTTTAACAAAGTTTTCTGTAATACGTATTAGTAAATTTCAAAATATACATGTATTTAAAAGATGTGTATTTTAAATTTCTTATAAAACTGGCGCCATAGTGGCGCTAGTGAGTCAGCATTTGACATAAATTTGGCGGTAAACGTGGCACAAACACGTAACCGATAGAACGTGAATTATTTTACTGAATTTTGCACGTATTTCGATCAAAAATGGTTCATAAAGAAGAATGTGACGATTTATTTGTAAAATCAGGAAAAGAGAAGCCAGAAACGTTTGAAAGAAAACAAGCTGAATATAGAGATCTTTCAAAAAAATTTATAAATACAAAAAGTGATTATTCTAAACAATTTTCACACATATACTCTGCTAGACTGACTGAATTAAGGGAAGCTTTAATTCCGCGTGTTAAAGCTAAATGGGGTATGTTTATTAATTCTTCGTTTGTGGATAATATCATGGTATTTAGCAATGGTTATGATGTCCATGCATCAAAAGCATGCAAAAAAAAGATTTTTTGCAAATAACGTAATACCCATATTTTTCTTTTCTGCGTAGAGAATATTCTAATTGTGAAATTGGCTGATTTAGAAAAATTAGAAAATCAACAATGTATAATAATTGGTACACTGTATAAACATCAACAATGGAAACCATCAATTTTAAGAGAACTCAGTGAAGAGCATCAGCTTAGTGCTTCCTGTTCTAAACCAAATTACTGTTCAGAAAAGGATCAACCATTTCTAGAAGATGAAATGTTACGTATCAAATTGGTAGGGGAGCAAGTTGACATAAAGCAAATTATTACTGGAGTTGTTTGTGCTGTATTAGGCAATGAAAATAGTGATGGAACATTTCTGGTAATTCTAATTTTAGAAAAATACGATTGTTTCGTATTATGTTATATTATATATGATAATAACTATTGTTATATTTAGGTAAAAGATTGGTGTTTTCCTGGATGTGCACCAAAAGAATCTTTAAAAGAATATACGTCACAGAAAAGGCTGGTACTTGTGTCTGGATTAAATTTGTCTAATAATTGTGAAAGTTTGGGAATATCTCTTTTTGTAGAATGGTTGTGTGGAATGGCTGGTAATATAACAATGCAAAAAGATAATACTTTCATTGTCCGTCTCATTATAGCAGGTAAATCATATTCACTTAATCATATTAAAGATGTGTATAATATAATATAAAGTACTTTGATTTTCCTATTAGGCAATACTGTAAAAAACAATGATACATCTCAGACGTCAACAAGTAAAGAACTTGGAGAAGTAATAAAATTTGTGGATATGTTCCTAAGTAACTTGGCAACGTGTTGTTCTGTTACTTTAATGCCTGGAGAACATGACCCCAGTAATGCCATGTTGCCCCAAAGACCATTTCATCCTTGTTTATTACCTAAATCATCTAGGTTTGTACAAGTATATTGGACAAGTAATTATAACGTTATAATATTATGTTTTATATACGCAAATTTATTTTATTTGTATGTCATAGACTTGAAAGCTTTAAAAGTACCACAAATCCATGGGTTGGTAAAATTGAAGGACGAGTAATAATTGGCTCTAGTGGTCAATCAATTCAAGATATTGTTAAAGTAACAGGTGAAACTGATATTTCGCCTATTGAATGGCTAGAAAAATCCTTGTTATGGAGGCATATCTGTCCAACTGCTCCAGATACACTGTTAGTTTGCCCATACTATGAAAAAGATTTATTTATTATGGAAACATGTCCAGATATATATTTTGTAGGAAATACAGACAAATTTGAAACAAAATTGTGGAAAGGTTTGTTCATCTTATTATTAAACATTAATAAAAGCTATGACTTGTAATAAAATAAATATTGATTAATAATTTAATTTTCAGGCGATGAAAATCAGATCGTTAGATTAATATCTGTTCCACGTTTTGATACAACTCAGACTGCTGTGATAGTAAATTTGGACAATTTAGATACTCAGTATATTTCCTTTAGTAATATTTAAATGAATCTATCTTTCAGTTGCAAGAATATTAAGCATTTCTTGTACAACGCTATATTTTTCCACTGTAATTTGATATAAATTTTATATGAATATATGTGTAAGATTTGTTAGATAAAATACAAACGCTATTAAAAAATAATAAGATTGTACGAAAATACACATTTATTTTGATTCTATTTATTAAATTTCATTTGACAGTAGTTTAATTTAATTCATGATATTAATCAACATATAAATAAAAATAAAAGAAAAACATGTTCTATTATTGACTGTTTATTTTCATCCAAAATGTGATGTACAAAATCTAAGCGCATGACTTTTAAATATAGGTATGTTTGACTAAATATAAAATAAGTGATAAGAAAGAAATTACATGTAATATCACAGATTATTAGAAAATTATGAAATCACAGTGACATGAGATTTTGGACATGTTACACGTTTAAATAAACATGAATTCATGCTTTATAAATTATAAATAAGAACATAACAGTCAAAATACAGGATACACTTATTTCTTGATAACAAAATAGTGTAGTACTTTAGTACACTACTACTTTTAGTACTTTGCTTGTTTGCAGAAACTAAAATGTACTAAGTATATTATCCTTCTGTAATCCCATCTTCTTACCTGCAGATTGTTACATAAAAATATAGAAAGCAACTATAAATTACCATATACGTTATTTTAAAATTTTATAAATAAACTGTTTTTGACTGTTATATAAGATGAAAAAATTGTGAAATCATTTGAAGAAATGATAAAACAACATAAGAGAAGTCAAATATAGAAGTATAACGATGTACACAATGTAGGCATACATACAATACATTATTATGTATATGTGTTCGTAATAGTGTTGGAATTTTGTTGAATGCATTCAATTATTGTACAATGAATATCGCTTTTTCGCAACTAGAAAAAATATGCAACATCGAAGGATAATGCTACAGAACATTTCAGTTGGCACTTTTATTTAACGTAAAAATTTGATTATAATATAAATACACTTTTTATTTTTATTTTTTTTTTTTTTAATATAAAATTGTCTAATTCTGGTCATATGAGATTCTAACTGTTGAAAGATTGTGTTTTATCAGTTATAACAGTGAAAGAAAAATATAACAATATCCTTATATCCTAAATAAAAGGATAATAATCCGTACAATTCTAATGCTTTGGCCGAAATAGCAATATTTAGAAAGCAATTATTAAGGTTTCCCATTAATTTAAGCAGAATGAAGTTATAAAATTTATATTTATAATACACTTTACAGATTCATAATACCATTAACTTAAGGTGCATGTTACATGACCGACAGGTATATATAACAATTGACAGGTAGCTTCTGCATATAGTAACGACGACGTAGACATACTGTATGTATTAAAGACTTTATCCTATCTCTTAGCCGTCGGACGTATTCGTTCCTTTTCAGTATCCCTATCGTCAGCTACTGTCCATTCAGGATCATTGGGATCCTCACCCTCTACGTCACAACAAGCTGATTCTGTCGAATCTGATTCTGGAGAATCCATTTCCCCATCCTAGAAACGAAATATTAACATCTACCTAAATAGTTATGAAAAACTATTTTTTCCAACGGTTATTCTGCATATATTACAAAAAACTATATTTAAATACACAAGCTTGTAAGAGCTGAAAAAAACAGTCAGCAGGCTAATTCATCAAAATATTCTAATGCTTATAAAACTTATGTAAACGCAATGCAATCTTTCTTAAATATTGCTAAAATCTGAAATATGCAATAAAAATAAAATCAATTGTGTTTAAAATAAGAAGCATCAAATGACACTGCTTACCAGAGATAGCCTCGAGGAGCCATGAAAGTTGGCTCAAAGTTTATATTAATAATCAGTACGAGCATTCAGATTTCTTTTTTTTTTTTTTTTTTTTTTTTTTTAATAAAAAATTCTGTCTTAGATAATTAACACTCAAACATTTAATACAAATACAATGTACGTACATCATATGTTTTTTCTTCATCGCGGGAACAAAGAGATGCTGAAGAAGCTTGCCAATGACCATCTGGCATCACTTCTAGCATTTTGTCATATACTTCTTCGGATAATGGAAATACCCTTGGTTCATACGGCAAAATCTAATGAGAAACAATACACAATATTTCTTAAAATATTTTGTTTATTGAAATGTTTTATCTTATTACGTAATTCAAATCGGGTGAAAAAATAATACCTCGTTTTCGTCTTCATTTATCGAAGTACTAGTGTCATCTTTCCCTACTCTTAACGTAGGCGTTGTACGACGTCGTAAAGCATTTTGTAAAGCAGATGATCGATGCATGTTATCCGAGTTATGTTGATGTTCTGATTCCTGAACTTGAGGAGTAGCAGGAGGTGATGTGATTGGTGACATAATATCTCCACCAAAATCACTTGCATGTGGAGACATAGGATCTATTAATTACGAAATAATTTGTAAATTATCTTGACATGATTTCTAACGTTACTATATGTTGTAAAGATTCTAATTATTATTAATATATTAATATTTTAATTATAAAAGTAGATTAAATTACCTGGTGTATTTGCACCACTATCTGTTCGACTATCTGTTCTACGATTGTGTCGAATACGAGACTGATGCGGCATATTCATGTACATCATAAAACGTTTATTCTCTTCTCGTTCACTTCGTTCATGTCTTAAAGCAATCGTTTCGTCCGACATATCTTCAAACTAGAAAATAATATACAAATACTTTAATCTCATTGATGTAAAATTATTTAGAATTTCATACTTATGTAATTATGTAGATGTACTTACATCACTGTCTTGACTAGGCCTATGCATAACACCATTTTTAATATCCAATTTTGAAGGTTCTTCACATAACCTCCACCTTTATTTTATGAAGAAGAAGAAAAAATATAGTAGAACACTAATGACTATACACACGAGTAATATATAAAGTCATACAGCAAATATTACTTACTTTGGTGTTAATATTTCTTTGTATTGTAACTTTTCAAGCCTAGTTGAAGCAGCTACACTATATGGTATAACTATATTATCAATATCGTATGAATTTTGCCTCAAGCGTCTGAAGAAAAAGATTTTACAAAGTTTTTAATTGTACGTTTAATGTATATTTTTGTTAACAAATGTAATTAATGATACTAACCCATGAGAATTCTTTTCTTTAATTATATTCTTCTCTGTAGTAGAAGCGATAGTATGATGTAGAGGAGAAGGCACTGGAGATGAATGCTTACTGGAGCTGGAAAGTGCACTAATATCATCATCATCTTCAGTTGTCAGTTTCTGTACCCTCTTCCTACTTAAATTATGAACGCTTCTATCATGACCAAGCCTATTTCGTTTTCCTTTCAACATTTTCTTTTTAATTCCTGCATGAAGAACACCAACGAATAAAGAAGATTAAAAAGAATGAGAAAAAATTTTTAATGTGATTACATAATGTAACGCGTTACATACTTGCAGTAAGGATACTTGAGGATGATTTTTTTAACCGAGCTGCATATTTTGCTCTATGTCCTGGAAGTTTCTTATTTCTCCTTTCATTCGTATCTTTATCTTTTAAACGTGTAATCCGTAAATTTCCTCTTAACATTTTTTGTTGCCATTCCACTGATTTCATGATAGCTTCAAGATGAATTCCCTGTGTGATTTCTACAGGAAAAATTATATAAATTAATGTAGATTCTCAAAATTCCAATATTACATATCACAACAAATTATAAGATATGTAAATAAACGTATACAGAATATTTATTTACCATCAGAAAATGACAAAACAGGATGAAAACTAGGATCCACAAGTGCAACTCTTTCTTGTACAGACATTTGTTCAATTGGTTCTTGTGGTTGCATTGGATCCAATCTTCCAGTGCATAAAGCACACGATGGTAATACATGATCACAATTACATCTTACTGTTGATGCTTTTGCAGCACGTTTTGAGACTTCATGTAACTTGTCTAGTTGCAGTAATTTCCTCTTTCTATAAAAACTCCACACAAACGGCCGAGTTCTACTAGCAGGCAATTCACCTTCTGGTGAATTATAACGTCCCGTAGAACCCGGTAACACACCGCTATACCCATTCACTGTTTCTGCATTATCAAGTATCACTAATCCCTTGTTAGCTCTAACATGCCGCTGTAATTCATTATGCTGTCTAATTCTGTATTCCAAATCTGATATTTGTGCTTGCAACCATGTCCATCTCGCAGCTACACCTGCACGATCTTGTGCATACCTCCATGCTGCTCGTTTAGATCTACAAGTTAACATTGATGAAAGCATAGTAAATAAATTAATAAATATTTTAAAATTTATAATTGATCTTTTGACAAAAAATATTTAGTTAAATAATTCTAATAAAATATAGAAATCAAATGTATCTATTGTTAATTAATTCAGACATGTTCATTATATTTTTCATTTAATAATTATTGAAAATAGACACAAAATATACGTAAATAAAAATACACACAAAGATATACATAAATATAGTCTTTATACTAGACAATACCATGAAACAAAATTTATTCAAAACCGACCCAAAATATTATTCGGTTTGAAGTTTTTTCAAAAGCAGTAAATTTTGTACTACAAAATTTGCTTTGGATAGTAGACTGTACAAAATAATCTTAATTTTACATTTTCAATCTTTTAAAACAGAAAATAGAAAATAGAAAATGGAAAAACTAGAATAATTTCAAGTATGAACATAAATTTGAATGATAAGAGAAATTCAAACTTACATAGATATACTTTGTTGATGTGGATTATTAAATGATTGCATTTCATCACAACTTTCTCCACCACTACTAGATGCAGTACAATCAGAGTCAAGATTAGATTCCACAATATGCAGCTGTGTGGCTAAAGGTCCAGCCACACTTTCTACTTCTTCACCTTTAACTTTAACTTGAGGAGTACCAAACACTGACTGACGATTGCTATTATTACCTGAAGTACTACCCAAATTGTCGCGCGATCCATCACCAAAATATCGGCAACATAATCGCTGACGATTCACACTATTACTCTGGGCAACACACATTTTCTCAATTTTTTGCAAAAACGAACTCAAACTACTATTAATCTCAGGAAAGTTTCTAACATTAGACTTAGAACCGATATTAACCAATTCTTGAAAAAGATATTTCTTCACTCCATGATGAGCAAGCTCAAGAACTCCGGTATTTTCTTCAGCAACATGCCTGCCTATTATTCTTGCTTGAAGCTTTCTCAGTCTTCTTAATAAAAATGCACATTTCCTTTCGCTCTCGTGTTGTTTTTGGGCAACAATATCTTGCTGTAACTTTAAGGTGTTAACTTTCTGTTGGTCCACCGCATCAGCGATATTGCAAATGCTCATAACATCAACATCAAGTAAATCTCTCTCAAAAGAAGAAAATCCTTCTTCAGGCATAGAAAACATCTCAACTCCATCCACTGCGCTTTGCACTGGTTCATTACTTCCTGCAGAGATATTTTCTGCATTTTCCACACCTTCGATAGATTTAATAACTTGTAGAATCTCCTCCACATTCTGTCCAATATCACTAACATTGCTCATGTTACATTGTTCATTGTCCGCAGTTATATCCGTACCAAAGGCCATTATTTGATCCACATCCAGATTTTTATTATCTCCTGCTGTTTCTGAGCCCACCAAAGGCAAATCTGCGCTTGATTTCAAAAAACCCATATTGTCCGCTTGATCACCCATAGATGGGTCGTTCATTATAGTATCCGTCACCTTTTTTTCTGGACTGCCTGGAATGCCCAGTTGTCCACAGTCCTGCTTTATTAATGCCTTGTTTGTAATCAAGTCAGATCCGTGCGTAAATGTAGACAAACTATCAAGATCATTAGCATATTTCGAGTTGATGACATCACGAATGAGATCCTTGGATATACCATGTAAGCACTGCTCGTCAATCTTTGATGGTTGGACGTTTGCAGAAACAACAAATTTTGCCAGAATTTCACGATTCTGGCACACCTGCGTAGCCTGCTCTGGGGAAAGAAATCCACCAGCTGGAAGGGAAGGGAGCAAATTTTCAGGCTTTTGAGGACCACCTTCCGTCAGAGCAGGGGCCATCACTGCCACTGACACTGCCAGTGCTGCAGCCTCGACATCCAGAGGCTCCCACGTGCGTACGCACCCACACCTACACTTCACATGTGCTGTTCTCACTCCCATTCATCCATTACTAATTTATTGTCCTGCACTTGTATTAACTGTTGTTATCCTTCAATACAATTGCTTTTTCTCTTCTGTTTCTTTCCTCTTTTAAAGCATGTACTTTCTTTATTCAACATTAAACGTTATGTTGTCTCAATGGTATTCTCCATCTTAATTAATTTCTTCATCAGTACATTTCATTCGTATACTTTGGACCAACTCATAATATAAACCTGCAAAAATAAATATTTGTGAATATTACGTCATCTTAACTCTCATGAAATTAATACATGTATACTAAAATTAACTATCTACAATATATACATGTTGCGTTTACAATAAAAGCAACGTTTTAACAACACAATTACTTTAAATCTTCCTCTTGATGTTATGCCATTCCACAAACAAATCATACAATTTAGTTAAACCATTTACAAAACCATTCATAAAAACCAATAATAAACATACATAAAATTAATAATAAACAGACATATTAAACATAATTTAGACATTAAATCAAAAATAACGTTGTCCTAATTTTTTCTCTGTCATTCGCGTGTTTACAAACTGCTCATCGATTATTATCCATAAATGGGCAGGTTCTACCAAATAATTAACGTTACGAAAAGTTAACTGGCGATCTTCGCTTCGAAAGCAACAAGAAAAGACCGACGATCGTTCGATGTAACAGAAGACACTGCTCACCTTGTGCACTCTGCTCGTTGGAATAGGAAGTGCGCGTCGAGAATCGTGGAATCGTACGAGCAAATATATTCGCCGTTGTACGACGATTATCCAAACACGCAGAGCAAGCGAGGAGGAACGTCGAGCTCGGGATCGTTCTTCAAAGTCGGGAGGATATTCCAGCGTACGTCCGATGATCACTGTTTCCAGGCGGTGTGCCTCGTGCGTAGAGCGGGCTGAAGCGGCAAGCGGCTGCCGGCGAACACGATAACAACGCGTTATTAAGAGACTGGAATGCGATGGAACGAAATCGTTACGCGGTTTGTGTAAGAACGCCCCGAGATTCGGGCACGTTGTTCGCGCGTTTTCACGAAACAGGCGGAACACACGGTGCCGCGAGTAGAAGCGATCAGGGAGAGAAGACTGGAGGAGGTAGGAAAGGAAGCTTGTTCAAAAGTAGAAATTCTCGGCCAGCACTGCGATACGGAGCGTTGCACATAATTACACTAGATATCACTGCCGAGTATGCGTATCATAGAGATTAATAGCACGTATGCTCGCGTCGTTTGACGCATTCCCACGTGATTACTCCTCGCGGAATATAGAAAACAGTAACAACAGCAGCAGCAACAGCAGCAGCGGCGGCGGCGGCGGCGGTGGCGGCTGCGGCGGTGGTGGCGGTGGCGGCAGTAGCGGCAGCGTTTCCTCGTTGTGGCACGGAATCGGAAAACAAAGATAAAAACATGCCGCACAACACCACCGCCGTCCTCGTCCTCAACAGAGGAGGCAGTTCTTTCTCGTCAGCGGCACGTCGTCTATTGCATAATGACGCGCAAGATTTTTCGTATCCCCGGCGAATGGCACTGGTGTCGTACGAGTCACTTCGCGTCTTCCTCGCCGATGACCACGTACGCGAAAAACCTTTACACATATGACTTCCGCAGAGATGTCGAAGGCATCGAGAGTGGAAGCGTGTACACCGGAGGGAAAGGGAAAGAGAGCGAGGAAGAAAATGAGAAATATTCGTTATATGTATATGTATATGTATATGTACCTATGTGTGTGTGCGCGCAAGAGAGAGAGAGAGAGAGAGAGAGAGAGAGAAAGCAAGAGGAAAAGATAGAACGAAACGAGAGAAAGACAGAAGACACACTAACGTGCTTCGCCTCGTGAACAGCGTAACCACGAGACGTGCGTTAACGCGAGACGTGCGTTAACGCGAGACGTGGGCGCCGTTTGCACGGTCGAGCGAAACAATCGGCTCGTTATGAACGTGACCGGAGGAAGGAAACGTGGGGAAAAACGAGGGAAGCGGCTTCCTTCGCGGTAACTCCTGTGGCGTACAATGGCGGAGCAAAAAACAGATTCGAAGGCAGCTTCTTTCGGCCAGAGGTTCCCCCTTCTGTAACGCTCACCTCGGCCCGGGGGCGCTCGACATAATTGCACGTACACCCATCGAGAGATCCACCGATAAATACGAGTGTTCGTTCCACGATACGCAACACGGCACGACGTTCGTGCAATTCGCGCGGATATAAATGTCCGTCACACCCAATGCACGATTAATCCCTCTCGGCGATGATTCCTCTCTTGTACAGGGGCAACGCGCGTACTTCGCCAACCGACGTTTCTGCGTCTCTCCTTTCGTGTTGATGTGTACGCGTTTCCGGCGTTCAATCCACGGGAGCCTCCCTCTTCAAATTCTCTACAAGCACCGACGTCGATTTTCGAGGCAAAAGTCACACGAGCAACGCGAGCTATTTATCAATAATATATAGGAAATTCGACCAACTTCGGTGTTGCTGAAGCGGGATCGACCAATACTGCAGTGCCGCTGCCGGATGTGGCCTTCGTGCCACGCTGCCCAATCGGATTCATTTTCTATCTATAACGTCGGCGGTAAAGTCCAATTCGCAGCTCGATACCGTGGCTCCGGCCGTGTAATGAAAAACCCTAGGCAGCCCGGCGCGAGCTACTTTTCCCGCTTGATCCAATACGGCACACCTGCTGACGCGTATGTATGTTGGAATTGCAGCATTGTTTGTTTGCTTGCGACAAACACACTGCACGTTGCAATTCTTTGCGTTTGCACGCAACTTCGACTAACTAGCGCGGTATAGTTAATTTATTTTCTAACTTGAAATTTAGCGCGTTACAAGAAGTTGGAAAAACCAGTCATGTGGAATATCATGACGAACGACACGTAATGCGTTGAAACAATTCACAGTCGTACATATATTGCAATAAATATTTAATATGTGACTAATTTTTTTTGCTCGATAATATTAAATCGTTATATACGACGAGATGAAGTATATTTCAATGCACGTCATATACTCTTTTATCAACTTGCGACATTTTTCGAGATCTGTTAATAACAATATGCTACGTACATGCAGCGTGTAATTCTCATAGAAAATTGTTGGAAATGCGTAATAATGTTACATAATTGTGAATCAATTATTGTAAAGTAATTACTAAATGTGTTTTTCCGTTTTGCACGGAAGCTATCTTAAATCTGATGAAAATGAGGAATATATCGTCTAATACGTTGCGTGGATTTAAATATTTATATTGGTGCGTTTTATCGGTTTGATTATCACTAGGTTCGTCAGATGGCGATGTAAATACAACAGTGTCAATACAGCCACCGTTGCGTGTAGTTTGATACTTTTTAATCATGACAAATACAACGATATCGATAGAATGAAATAATGTAAAGTAATAAGCAAGCAAATACATCGAAAACAGTAAATGATAAACATCTGAAAGCTCTGCAAAATGGATATTGCTAAATCGTTGTTTAATGTTCGTGACCATGAAGGTTATGTTGGAAAGGAGGACCATAATGTGAGTATATTTTAATCATTTGTTCGATTTTAACGAATTTTCTATTGGACTATTTCGTTTGTAAATAAATAAGCATTTAAAATATAATATTTGTATAAATAAGCAATTTTGAAAAGAATAATGTTTATCTTATGACGAGTTGCTAAGAATCGGGTCTCACATCTGTTAACATATTATTGATTTGAAGTCACATAGTATTTCTGTTTTTTAGAAAAAATTGGAAACTGCCGCCTCCGAGGATGAATTTGAAGTGGAGGTCTCAGGAT
This sequence comes from Tetragonisca angustula, assembly GCA_036937485.2. Classification (NCBI taxonomy): domain Eukaryota; kingdom Metazoa; phylum Arthropoda; class Insecta; order Hymenoptera; family Apidae; genus Tetragonisca; species Tetragonisca angustula. Next base: position 476,751 of record JAWNGG020000004.1, on the reverse strand, counting down.
TATGTGGCGAAATTTTGTCTCCTGCACCTGGTGGCCCATTTTTTGCATTGACACCGTCCATGTGGCCCCAAGATATTTTAGCCAAGTTAAATCAACCTGATGATCCGAATTCGCAACCTGAATATAGGTATCTATAACAAATTTCTTTTATCATAAAACACACTGATGTAATAATTTTTTTCATGTATGAAAATTTAACATAACATATACACCAGGTTCGATGAATTTGGCTTTCGTGTAGAGGAAGAAGATGGTCCAGAACAAAGTTCAAAGAAATTATTAGGCATTCCATTTGTCGAAGATCCCCAACATAGGTATGGACAAATCAAACGATATTAATAAATAAGTGGATAGTTAGTTATGGAATTAATTTAAATACTTTTCATGTTTAGACTACAATGGGTTGCTCTATTGGAATTTAGTCACAATAAAGAAGTAGCTGAATTTTCTTGGCAAAACATGGATAGAAGATTACCGCGTACAGACAAATTGCGAGATATGGTTCATCGCGGTATACCTCATTCTCTTAGACCTCAAATTTGGATGAGAATGTCAGGTAATTGTTTTAACATAATTTAATTTGTAAGCCTAGCCATACACCAAGCAACTGACGTAGATAGTAGCAGTCCATTGCTTGAATCCATTTAGCTCCAAACTAACTAAATTGATTAATTTTTTGAACATAGTATCTATAATATTTTATGATATTATACAAAGCAAGTTATTTTATTTAATGTTGCAGGAGCACTGCAGAAAAAATGTTCTTCTGAAATAATGTATAAAGATATAATAAAAGCATCAAGTAATGATGCATTAGTAACTAATAAACAAATTGAAAAGGATCTTTTACGTATTATGCCTGCTAATGCATGTTTTAGCCATCTCCATAGCACAGGAATACCACGTTTAAGACGTGTTATGCGTGCGCTTGCTTGGTTATATCCTGACATAGGGTAATGATATAGTTTTATGAAATAATATTGTAATATTTTCATGTGAGTGTATAATCTGTTTATTCTGCAAAGATACTGCCAAGGTACAGGAACAATAGCAGCTTCGCTTTTATTATTATTAGAAGAGGAAGATGCCTTTTGGATGATGGCTACGATAGTAGAAGATTTATTGCCAGCGTCTTACTATTCTTCTACATTATTAGGTAATATATTACTAAATTATGTAAGATAATAGGTTTTAATTTTAAAAACATTTAACAGGTATTCAAGCTGATCAAAGAGTACTTCGTACATTAGTGGCAAATTATCTTCCTGATATAGACCATGTTCTGGTTCAGCATGACATAGAATTAAGTTTAATATCTTTACATTGGTTTCTGACTTTATTTGCATCTGTTGTACATAAGAAAATATTGCTCCGCATATGGGATATGTTTCTTTTTGACGGATCTATAGTTCTGTTTCAAGTTACACTTGGAATGTTAAAAATTAAAGGTATGTACTGTTATTTAGTAAACGTATCCACAAGTATAAATTATTGATTATGTTTCTAGAACATGAATTAAAAGAATTAGAAAACTCTGCGCAAATATTTAATGCTCTGTCTGATATACCCGGAGATATTGATGATGTAGATCTATTATTTAAGGTAAGTTTCCATTCTTCAATTCTTATGAACATTTTTTACATAGACAATGAGAAAATAAAAATTTCTATAACCGAAACTTATTTCTTTTTTAGACATCTTTAGAAGTAAGTGGATCATTAACAGATGTTTTAGTTGAAACTCATAGACGTAGACATTTGGCCTATTTAATGACAGATCAAGGTGGTCTAGTAGGTAATCCTGATGCTGTACCAAATTTACCAAAACAACATCTCAATAGGTAAATTATGATAAATATTTAATTAAAAATATCTCAAACAACATAAACATTCTATTTGAAATCGTCGTTTCGTTACATTTTACATATTTTCTTGAAGGCGTCAAATGAAGAAAAATAAATCTATGTTTCAAACATTCTTATTTGGAAATTATGACACTGAAGATGATGCAAAGTCAAAAAATATTCGACAGACAGGTATATTAATATCATAATTGAAAAAAATAACATCTTAAAGAAATTGGAAATTACACGTTATAAATATTTTAGAAATATTGGTTGATTTAAGAGAAGCTGTATTGCAAGTTGCTAGACATTTTATAAATGTCGACCCAAAATTAAATAATATCGTGCTTATAGCAGATTATAGTATGGAAAGTCACGCAAAAGATCATGATAACTATGTCAATGTATCACGCACTAGAAAAAGGAGAGCTAAGGCGTTATTGGGTATGTCATTAACATATCATACCTTTGCGAAGAAATTTGGAAAGAAATGTTTTTCAAAATGAACGAGAATCTGGTACAGAATTAAATATTATTTAAAATCAACAAATAAAATTTTTATAATTGGTCATTTCAGATTTGGTCTCTACAACATTTTTATAGTAATAACTCGCATTTTTTGAGCCGTGTCATTTTCTTCGCAAGGGGGTGCGATATGTTTAAATTACGAAAATATTTTTAATTATATATAATATTAATATTTAATAAAATGGTCGCTTTTTTTAATTTTTATAATCACATTGTATAGATTTTGAAAGACATGACGATGATGAATTAGGTTTCCGGAAAAATGATATAATTACAATTATAAGTCAAAAAGATGAACACTGTTGGGTGGGAGAACTTAATGGATTAAGAGGATGGTTTCCTGCGAAATTTGTTGAATTACTAGATGAAAGAAGTAAACAGTATACGTGTGCTGGAGATGATGCCGTTAGCGAAGCTGTTACTGACTTAGTCAGAGGAACCTTGTGTCCCGCTATAAAAGCAGTATTGGAACATGGAATGCGTAGACCGTCGTTCTTAGGCGGTCCATGTCATCCATGGCTTTTTATTGAAGAAGCTTCAAACAGAGAAGTAGAAAAGGACTTTAATTCAGTTTATAGCAGATTAGTACTATGTAAAACATACAGGTTGGATGAAGATGGCAAAGTTCTTACACCCGAAGAGGTAGTATTATTTATATCTTTACATTATTTGATTTATTTATACAGGATTTGTATAAATAACAACTATTTTATCTCCAAGCCAATTTTGTTTTAGTTATTATATCGATGCGTTCAGTCGGTAAATTTAACTCATGACAATGCACATGCACAAATGGATGTAAAATTACGATCTCTTATTTGCCTGGGATTAAACGAGCAAGTGTTACATTTATGGCTTGAAGTTTTATGTTCGTGTGTAGAAGTTGTACAAAAATGGTACTAGTTATTATTAATATAACAAAATAATAACAATTTATTATAATGCTACCTTATATTTTTTGTTGTAATAATTGATATGTAATTAATTTTACAGGTACCAACCGTGGAGTTTTATAAACAGTCCGGGTTGGGTACAAATTAAATGTGAGTTACGAATATTAAGCCAATTTGCATTTAATTTAAATCCTGATTGGGAATTACCACCCAAGAAAGAACAGTCACAACCTCTGAAAGATGGTGTCCGTGATATGTTAGTTAAACATCATTTATTTAGTTGGGATCTTTAGCGCACCGTACAAGAACCATTAATAATTTTTGTATCAAAACTCTTGCGTATATTATATGCAACAATAATGGAAGATTGTGTAGTACAAATCAATTGCTATTGTATATGTAGAATATACATTGCGGCAGCGTGTATGCACGTATATGTTTATGTTGTAAAAGTTTATTTCTATATTTAAAAGTTATTTATATTTTACAAACAAACGTTAAAAAATGTTAAAAAAATTTCAATAATAAAGTTTTTGATTGTGTTAATTAAAACGACAAGTAAAAATGGATTGTATATACGTGGATATATACATATGTTATATACTGTTGTCAGCTCTCTTCAACAAAAAAAGTTGAATAGATAAATTTATCTATCAACTCAACAACTAAAATCAGTATAATAAGTATTATTATTTGTATTTTAACGTAACAAATCTCAATGATAATTTGTACACATATATTATTTATTCAAGTTTAAGTTCTGATGTATACAAATAATTTCAAAAAATAAAATCTCTAATTTACATTTATAAGATTTTTGATATAATACAGAAAGTTTTACTTTCTTACAAAATATATCATAGTGGTAAATCTTTACCCTTTAAAAGATTCGTATGTGGAAATTTTCTATCTCTGCGACAACATGGATCAGTCAAATTATCATCAATAATTTTTATATTAAGTTGATCAGCCTTTTCATCTACCGCAACCGATGGTTTACGTAGAAATTTGTGCCAATCAAAAGGTTCTCGTTTATATAAATTTTTATATTTTTCTATAGTTGAAGGATCAATGTGCAAACTGTGCATATCCAAATCATTTTCAAAAGCTTCTTTTCCAAAATCTATCTTACAGCCACATTTACGTTTCTTTATATAAATAAAGTGTAAATCCATAACATTGGTGCCAGTAAAACCAGTTTTAAATAAATCCGAGCCTTTTTTAAACCGAGAATAGAAATTGTATGTATCATTCTCTTTTAAAGTATTTTCAGGTAACATACGTTCTACTTCCATTGTTCGAAGTATAAATGGAAGTGTATCGTCGCTTTCATCTTTCATCTGTTTCATCTCTTTATCGGGACTAATTTCTTTTTCTGTTGCTTTTACTGTTTTTCTTTTACTTGTTAAAAATCCACTTAATTCCTGTGCTTTGCACAGATCTTTAAGTTGTTCTTGTATTTTGAGTTGCTCTTGTTCTTCCTCTTTCTCTCTAATAGCTTGTTTCTTCTGCCCTTCTTTTACTATCACCCTTGAACTTATGGAGTTTACTTTTGCATATATATCGTGAATCAAAGGTCCAATAGCAGGATATCCAAATGCACCTGCTGCGTCAGTTGGACCATCTTGACCATCGGTCCCTGCACTCAACATTATTACCTCATATTCCGCAAATCGGGGATAACTTTTGATTTTTGTCAACCAGTCTAGGGAAAAATGTAACGCTAATTCTTGATTTCTACCACCTTTTCCTTTTCCTTTAACTACCACTGTTGGTTCACCACCTCCAATCAATATCACTCCCTCTTCGCTGGCATTATCAATTAAGTTATAAATCTCATCCACTTTGGCAGTAGACAAAGAAAGAACAGGAATATCTTTTACTTTTTCAAAAAATTCTTCTTTTTCTAATGTTTTATCCAGTGCAAGACATATTAGACTTGTCACATGAGTATAAGCTAAACTAACATCATGTACGTCACCTACAACATCTGATCTTAATATAATTGGAGTTAACTTGTGATGATATGCTTCTAAGGAGGCTGCTTCGATTGCCACTGTATTATTGCCCAAAATAATATTAGTCACATGCGCGAATTGTTTCTTTTTCGTTAGCAACTTCTTGTCGTCAAATCTTTCTTTAGATGTTAAAAGCTTTTTCACATCACCCTCTAATTGCTCAAACAAATTGTATTTTTTCAATATGGCTATTACTTCATTTGGCCTTTTACTGCTGTATACTGTTGGACCACTAGCAATTAACTCTATAGGATCACCTACAATGTCAGATAATATAAAGGTGATAACTGCAGCTGGATATGCCATTCGAGCTAAGCCACCACCTTTTACCATAGATAATTTGCTTCTCACTATATTAAGCTCTTTTATATCAGCTCCGGCTGCTTGAAGCATTTTACAAACATGCAATTTATCCTCGTGTTCAATTACTGGCCTTGGCATGTAAAGCAACGCAGAACCACCACCAGATATTAACACAATTAAAGTGTCATTTTCTGTGAGAGGTTCTACTAAATCTATAATTTCATGCGTTGTCTCTAAGGACCTGTCATCTGGTTGATTGTGTACAGAACCTTCACGATATTTTACTGTACTAGTTCCTATTAAAGGAAAATATGATTTGTCTTCAGATTCCCACATTGACTCTGTTGAAGCAGAGGGAACACTAACTACACCTTTCTTCAGATGATAGCCAAGCATGTGTTCAAGAATCACTGCCATACCCATAACGGCTTTGCCAAAACCAACTAAATAAACATTTTCTTTAAGTTGAAAACTTTGGTCTCCAGCATATAATATGCCATCTTTAAACTTGACCTTGTTCAACATAAGATTTTTTGGTGAAACAGCTCTGACACCAGCAAAATACATATCTTTCAATATGGATTTAGATCTTTCCAAGGATTTTGTGTCTGTTGACATTTTTCTACGTGTGAATTTGACAATGTTTAATAGGTTAGATTTAAAAAAAACTGGTCTACTGAAACGTCGAAAGGTAATTGTGAATACACATAACAAAACACGTTGTTAAAATATAATTAAAATACTTACCTATATTGCGTTAATATATGTAATATTCGTTCATAGTGCATCTCTAAATAGACTAGTATCCCCGATCCATTCTTACGAAATAAAATTTATCAGATAAGCTCAATAAAAACTCATTTTTGTTTGTCAATTTGTACATATCAGATGTATTTATTCAGAACTACATCTCTGGTCAGTATTACAAAAAAAATATTTTATATTCCAGCATACAAACAATATACACGTAATTCACATTATACATATTCGATCATATTATATCGGCATTTGAGAATTTACAAACGAAAAATGATTTACGTTTTATTCTGGAACTGTATTAAACCATAAAAATGTGTCTTAATACTTAATAAGAAAAATGTTACAAATTAAATATTACAAAGATAAACATATTTAATTAATATTAAATATTTCGCTGAATAAATATTAAATATAAATGTAAGTACAATTTAAAATCACATTTCGCTTTTTATCCTGGAACTGTATTAAATCATACATGTTACAAATGTTTAAGAGAAACATTACAAAATCACAATTATTACAAAGGTCAATTTTGACTACGCTTGGTAGTAAGTGTCTTGCTCAATAAATATTAAATATATGTACATGTAAGTACAATTTGAAATCACATTTCGCTTAAGAATAATAGCAACGATAGCTTCCGAGAGACATTCTTTCGCGTATATTTTGTGGCTCTTATAAGAGCCGTTTTGTTGCGTGGAGAGAGAATCTTTACTGAAGTAGAAATTTAACCGCCGAATCCGTACAGTGTTCTTCCTTGACGCTTCAGGGCATAAACCACGTCCATAGCTGTTACAGTTTTCCTTTTCGCATGTTCGGTGTATGTGACAGCGTCACGAATGACGTTCTCGAGAAACACCTTCAATACACCTCGAGTTTCTTCGTAAATCAAGCCCGAAATTCGTTTCACACCGCCACGTCTTGCCAGACGACGAATGGCAGGCTTCGTGATACCTTGGATGTTATCACGAAGTACCTTCCTGTGTCTCTTTGCTCCTCCTTTTCCCAAACCTTTTCCTCCCTTTCCACGACCAGTCATGATGAGAACTTTTTTTAAGCACGAGAGAGAATTCTGTGAGAATTATCGCAGAACTGTGGTCTTGCCACAAAAACGTTGTGTTTATATACCGAGCGTCGCTCAGGCTCTCCCCACTACCATTCTACCAGCCAATCATATTGCTCATTCAAGTTACGAGTCCAGCTGGCTCTTAACAGGTATTGTTCAATTGTAACGAACATCTGCTGTTGAGACATAAATAACATATATGTATATCGTTGAATATATTTGTAAAGAACAGTTTCGATGCAAATGAAATGTATGTAACATTTGAATGACGGGTCCGAGAACTTTACCTGGCAGTTATTTTAGGCTAGTTGCTAGAAATTTCTAGGAAATAAATATCTTCTCTGTTAAATGCGTATTACGGACATATACATCTTTTTGGATTCAGTTTCAAAAACTGGTAGGGATAACAATGGTGATTTAACATAGATGATTTATAAAAGCATACGTACATATACATATATATGTACGTATACACATATGTATGCATATCAACTTGCCGCGCATGAGCAAACCTAACAACCATTCCCGCTTTTCTTAAATCTATCGCACCATTTGATATCGTGTCACACGAAACCTCTTTCTTCAAGCTTTCTACATTATATTTCTAATTACTTTCACTAAATTTCTCGTTCTTAGATTCAGTTTACTGAATTTCTTCAGAAATAAAATTCCCAAATTATTGATTCCTTTCTTCTACTCCCTAAGAGAAGAAATTGACTTTGTTGTTCATTATTTTAAAATAAATGTTACAGCATAACATTCACTTCAAAAGCGTTGACTGAGATCAAAACAAAAACTTTATATAACTGTCTCAACAACTAAAATCAATATTATAACTATATTTTCAAACTCCAAATTAGATGTATTAAACCATAAGTGTCCAACGTTTTAGATCTGGATTTCATTGGTCAACAAAAATTTGTTATGGGCCGTACATAATTACATATCTTTTTTATCAATTCAGTGTAACCTATATTATTTATGAGGATATTAAAACAACTTTTATAGTGAAACAATACATTGATTAGAAAAATATATTAATTTAAAAAAAAATGAAAATTTTTAATGAGAACAATAAGCTTGTTTTTTTAGATGCCGGTTCATCAATATCTGGTTTGATACAGGTAATGACAATACAAAGAGTATTTTCAACATGCTCGTCTAAAATTTGTATTCTTATTTTATTTTTTATGTGCTTCATCTGGGAAAAAATCTGTTCTTAAATATAAGTGTTCCTCAAAAGGGACATCATGAACATTCATGGTTAAAATTATTGAGTAATAGAATTTAAGAGCTGCATGCGACGGTCTGCGGGTTTGGCATGCTTCTACTAAACATTTATCTTTTATATTAGTAGCGTGACAAATTTTTAAAAAGAAGTTGTATAAAATTTTGACCATTTTCCCACTCAATGAGGGTCTATAATCTTTATCCTTTGTCGGATTTTTAGGGCCTTTTAAAAGAGGCCCTAAAAATCAGACAAAGGATGTAACTTTATGTGCTACGAAATGCTGTTGTCTGTTCTATTTTACAATGGACATGAAAGGTATTCATCATTAAATCATTTTTCAAAAGTTCAATCTCTGAGATAAGACACTTTCTACAATTCTAAAATAATTTCAGCATATAAACAATATAGGTTATGACAGTTTACAGATTTTTGATAATAGATATCCTCAATTTTATCTAAACAGAAGTTCTTCGTTTCTACTCGCTTTGTTTCTAAAATATTTGATAAATACTTATTCTATAATAATATATTCTAAAAACTAAATATATAATAATATTATATATAATCTCCATAAATAGTATAACAATAATATTATATACAAACCCTATATTATTATGTAGTAATATATTCTAAAAATTGAATTCGCAAAATCTCTCTTATGTTAACGATCTGATGCAAATTTACTAAATTATTATTCAATTATAAATTATTATTGAAAGGAAAATTTATGATTGAAGAAGTCTATGAAAGTCATATTTTATATATGTTTAGATTTCTAAACCGAAAAATTCCTTCATTTTAAAAGTAATTTGTGGCCCTTAAAAGGGCCATTTAACTAGGGGTTATCGTATGATTTATGCCTTCTTTTCCGTTTTCCTTGGTAAAAGCGCTGCCTGAATGTTTGGCAAGACACCTCCTTGACTGATAGTGACACCAAGGAGCAGCTTGTTCAATTCTTCGTCGTTACGGATGGCGAGTTGTATGTGTCTTGGTATAATTCTAGATTTCTTATTGTCTCGTGCCGCATTTCCAGTCAGTTCCAGAACTTCAGCAGCCAGGTATTCCATAACTGCAGCCAAATAGACAGGTGCACCGGAGCCAACACGTTCGGCGTAATTACCCTTCCTCAGGAGTCTGTGAATACGGCTGACGGGAAATTGAAGTCCTGCTTTGAACGAACGGGACGACTTTCCCTTCGCCTTCGTTTTTCCAGCTTTACCACGGCTAGACATTTTAGATTTGTACTAAAAATGCAAACAAACACGACAGAACAGAAAACTTCTTTGCTCAACGGTTGTGGAGTGAATATTTTTTAACGGGCCCTCGAGCCTCGCTTATATACGATCCGCCGTAGCTGAGTTCGACCAATGGGTGACGAGCAACGTTTCCATTGGTTCAAACGCACAATAATTTTCTAAATTGTTATTTTATATTATTTTCATAAATTAACGATCTTTCGAATCAATAATACATTTGAAATTTCATTTGATGCTTAAATCGCGTTTTTGTATGTTGTGTAACAATGTAAAAAGAGCATTTTTGTACTAATGTGCAGATTGATCAAGTAAGAATTTTGCAGCTTTCCTTTAATGAAATATGCATACATATGTATCAGAACATGTGTTTGTTCTTCATATTATTTTTCACGATTGCTTTTTAGAGCGTTAAATTTATTATGTGTATCTTTTCTTTGCTATTTATTTTTTAGATTTCAATCAAATATTTTGTTATAAAAAACGTATTTACATTTGCTTACAGAAGTTACAATTTAGGAATTACGTTCACTTTGAAAATTAGGATACAGAATCTAAAACGTTAGTTATCATTAAATATTTCTCGACTAAAATTAAAAATTGTTTTGCAAAGAATTACGTATTGAAAGCAGAGTATAATTTAAATTTTAGTGTCACACGATACGATCATAAAAAACCTAAATTAAAAATTTATATGTGCGTTCTTTTCTGTCTTTGTTATGGGAAGTAATAAAAATTGTTAGCAGCGTTACTTATTTTATGTTAAGTATATATGTAAATTTCATTTTCTGATGAATTGTATATTATTGAAACATTGATTAATTGTGCAATACTAATTGTATGAGAAAAAAAATTCTTATTCTAATTCGATGAGCACAGTTCCAGAAATAATTTTTATCACAAACAGTAAATTTATAAACTGTATGAAAATATTTTACTAATTTATATATTTTATAGTATTAGTTCATAAATATAATTTATTACACTAAATTTTTAGAACGAAAAATTTTTCTTACGTTATTTTTCCTTAGGTTATTATTGTAACATGCGTTAGGTTAATTTTGTTACGTACATTCATTATTAAAAATGTGATTTTCGTATTTTTAATTTATTAAAAAAGAGAAATATGTTAGAAATATGTTAGATATGTTACGTGTATAAAATCAATTGTATCGTAGAGAATGCAACGGTAGCAGCAACACACCAATCAAATTGTAGAAAGGTATAGGGGCTTCATACTGAATTCTGATTGGTTCGATGTAGCCGACGTTTTAGCATATAAAAAAGACACGTTTGCTGTCAAAGCCATACGGTTCTGTTCAACTGCGAGAACTAGAAGTGAACTGAATAATCACCATGCCGCCGAAAGTAAGTGGAAAAGCCGTGAAAAAAGCTGGTAAAGCTCAGAAGAACATCAGCAAAGCCGACAAGAAAAAGAAGAGGAGGAGAAAGGAGAGTTATGCCATTTACATCTACAAGGTGCTCAAACAAGTGCACCCAGATACTGGTATATCCAGCAAAGCAATGAGCATCATGAACAGTTTTGTCAATGATGTCTTTGAACGTATCGCAGCAGAAGCGTCAAGATTGGCGCATTACAACAAACGTTCTACCATTACATCCCGTGAAATTCAAACCGCTGTGCGACTTCTGCTTCCTGGAGAATTAGCAAAACACGCAGTTAGTGAAGGCACCAAAGCAGTCACCAAGTATACCAGCTCGAAGTAAACAGTACAAAAACTGTTTCAAATACAAACCGGTCCTTTTCAGGACCAACAAATTTTCAATCATGTTGGAATATTCCTTCAGGTTCTAAAAGTTCGTTACAAACAATACAAAATTTTATTTTCATATGTATTTTTTCGTATCAAGTAGAATTTCATTTATCTAAATACATGAAAAGACAGCATTGTTCAAAATTGTTAATAGAAATTCACTAATTGATCAATTATGAATTCATATATTTTGGGTTCAATATTGGTTCGTACAAACAAAATTCTGATGAAGTTCTATTGTATATTTTACTCTAATTCGTCATAAGTTAAAGCAGTAACGATTAAATTTAAATCTGTTTCTCTAATTATTTTGGAGACACGTATAAATTTAGAATTTTAATATAGTATAATTTTCTGCACAAATATTTGTAACATAAAAGACTGACTTAAAATAGTACTGTAAAATCTTGAATTCTTGTTAATAAAATGTTATCCTTATAAGTTACGAGGAAGAAATTCATTATTTGATGCGACAAAATGAAGTTACATTTTCGTGTCTTTTAATCCATCAATTTAATAAAAACGGTGATAATGAAAATTGAAAACCATTTTTCAACATATTCGTCATATGTCTTTAAAATTATAAGTTTTTGCGCACTTTCTTCATATACGTGAAGTTGAATGATACTCATTTGATTTTCCACTAGATTGTAATTAAGCACGATCTGCCACAATTAAGTAAGAAAATTCCCTAGAAAGTTTATTAATCACGTATGGTAGGCTTTCAAAACGCGTGTATACCAATAACTTTCTACGATCACGTCATTTGTGTAGGATGAAAACGTTGTGATTACAATTGTAAAGGTAGGAGCGGGATTATTGCGAGTGATTTACTTGTACGTTTATTTATGAGAATTTTACGTAACTTGATATTTAGTCGGGCAATTAAAAAAAAATCGTTGAAATTTCTTTATTAACCAGTAACAGGATAACATATTTGTGTTAAATTATAAACATGTCTGACGAAAAGAAGGTAACGTTTCATAACCTTAAAGCCTGATGTAATAATAAAAAGTGACGACTGAGAAGGATATCCTTTGTTACAGGAAACGAAAACAGAGTCAGAGCACATAAATTTAAAAGTGCTGGGACAGGACAGTGCAGTGGTTCAATTTAAAATTAAGAAACACACACCACTCAGGAAATTAATGAATGCCTATTGTGATCGTGTGGTATCTATGTTTCATTTTATTATTAGATAGTAACGAAGTTACATGTAATGTATAAGCTATGTGTGACATAATATTAACATTATACACTATGTATTTAATTTATGTAGTTTTATTTACACCTGTAGTCGATGGATAATTAGTGATTATTGTTTCTGCAAAGAATATTCTGTTCCTTTATAGGGCTTGGCGATAGCAGCAGTAAGGTTCAGATTTGATGGAGAACCCATAAATGAATTAGATACACCAACAACCCTTGAAATGGAAGAGGGTGATACAATAGAAGTTTATCAGCAACAAACAGGAGGAACATTGTGTTGAGATTTATGATTGTCCCTTAATAGTTTAAAAATGGACTTGATAAGAAATTTCTGTTCCAGTGCTTACTTTGAACAAGAGGCATAAATTATTTTCTATTTTTTCCAATACAAAAGAATATTTCATTTCATAATACAATGTGGGGAAAGTTATTTATACATTTTGTGTATTTTAAACTTACAGTTACAAATCATACTGTTCAATCTGTGTTTGTTTTATCTGAAAAGCAATTTTTTTACATACATTTTATATTATTTAATGTGGAATAATAACTTAAGAGTATAATTTTTCATAATGCATGAAGTTTTTAATTATTCTATTGTAAAAATTAGATTTTTCTCTGAATGTATCATTTTAATATCTAATACTTTGACTAAAAACATTGTAAAACAAGCTTATTATTATGTTATAGTTAGTAATATACATTGTAAATGAAGGCACGTTAATCGCCTCTTCAGCATTTTGCACTATGTAGAAAAAAAACATCTACATCGTACGGACACATGTTACTTATAAAATATAAGATTCTTTGTAAATGATTTTCATAAAAGAAAAAAAATTACTAATGTAAATCTCAAATTCTCTTAATAAATTTCATCTTTGTAGGAACATTCGTTTATTATAACAATGTACAGATAGGACAATGACAGAGCATTATTACACATAATGTGCTAATATTTAATATTGTAACTATTTTTAAAAAGTTCGTAAAAATTTCATTTGTGTTTTTTACTTTCCATGAAAATAATATTACTTTGTATATGAACAAATAATAAATTGTGTCTTATCTTTTCTATAAGGGATCGCTTGTTTTTCAGTCATATTCTTCGCGAGGCAAATTGTGGAATTTTTAAATTTTGAATTAATGACAACGGAAAATTTTAATATTAAATTACAAAATCGACATAATTTATTTTTGTAAAAACTTTGTAGTAAATGTATATGCGTATTTAGTAAATTTGAAATAATTATTATCAACAAATAATTATATTTGTTAATAATTATTATATTATACTTATATAGGCATATAATAATCAACGATTAGAAAAATGTTCCTACAAATTTTTCACCAAGTTTTAAGAATATTAAAAAAGAATATGATATTCTGTTATTAGGGATATCATTTCCACTATATTGTCAGAAATATCCTAATATTCTATTCCTAGGAACTTTATTTCTCTATTTTGGTATTGTCAGAAATACATTTCAGTCATCTATATAATAGTATGTTAAGGAACATGGCGGTTAGTTGATGGAAACGTGTACGTAAACAAAACCTTAAGTTTTACTAATTTTGTAATAAATAAATAATTTGTAAATAGTACAATCGTAATAAATATATATAAATATATACATGTAGTACGGTAAAGAAATAAATGTATGATATACGATTACGAAAAATTGTACAATTGATATGCGTTGGTGATACATCCACTGTACATTCAGAAAAAGATCGATATCTTTTTGTAAAAATTTAACATCTTATTGATTTCTTGAATCTCAGTTACAAAAAATGGCTGATTCCGAAGAAGAAAATGATAAGGACATAATGTCTGGAATCAATATGACTGGCTTTTTGTTTGGAAATATTGATGACAATGGTCATTTGGAAGATGATATTCTTGATCCGGAAGCAAAGCAACACATAGCTTCGTTAAATAGACTTGGATTAAGTTCATTTATCCGTGAAATGATGCAAAATGAAGACATTGAAGAAGAGAAAGATAATGACACTAATGACAAGCCTGATGAAGAGAATGACACAGTCGATGAAAAAGATACCAACTACATTGAGAAATCGCCCAGTGCTCTTGACTTCTCTGACATAAATGAATTAGCAGAGGATGAAAAAGAAGAAAATAGTAAATATGACATATTATTTCTTTTTTGTGTTAAAGTTAAATTAGATGTATATACGCAAGTATTATTTTAATTGATAGGTAAGCAGGACATGTTTGATGGAAAAAGTGAAAAGGAAAATGCCGATTACGATGCAGACGATGAAGAAGTTGTTAATAAATCTGATACACAATTGATGCCACCACCTCCGATTCCTGAAGAAAAGGAAGCGCTCACTGCAGAAGAAGTTGAAGCTGCGCGTCAACGTAAATTAGAAACTCCTCTTGCGTCTATGTTACCATCGAAATATGCCAATGTTGATGTTACCGAATTATTCCCTGATTTTCGAGCTAATAAAGTTTTAAGGTTCTCAAGATTATTTGGTCCAGGAAAACCTAGTAGTCTTCCACAAATATGGAGAGGTGTTAAAAAAAGACGCAAGAAGAAAAGGCATCACGATGTTAGAGATTCTGATTCTGGTTCTGATCAAGAGGAAAAGAAACAAAAGTTCAAAGTATGTATAAATAGTGTTTCTCTTCCAGAGTAATAATTTTTATATTATTAATTAAATATTTATATATTAGGGTTGGGTGATGCAATATGGTCCAGATCCAACGCCGGATATATGTCGTTCTGATGATGAAACAAAATTGCTAATGCCAGTAGAAGATAAAGAACAAATTGACAAAACAGGTGAAACTGGAGAAAATGGAGATATGGGACCAAAAGTTGCCGATTGGAGGTTCGGTCCTGCACAGCTTTGGTATGATATGCTTCAAGTACCAGAAACTGGAGATGGTTTTAATTATGGATTTAAACTTGTTGACAAGGTATTTAATTTGTGTGTCAAAGTATTAATACATCATTTGGAAAATATAATTTAATGTTGCTAAAAATCAGTTATCATAGATAATGCTGTTATTATATTTCTAATAGCTAGACGAACAAAACAATAATGACAATAAAGATAATAAAGATGATAAAGATGATAAAGATATCCATGAGGAGTTTACTGATGATGCGTTTTTAATGGTATCACAATTGCACTGGGAAGATGATGTTATATGGAATGGTGATGACATAAAGCATAAGGTACGTAATATTTTAGTGTGAGATATTCTTAATTATATATTTATATAAAGTAATAAGTAAGAATATGAATACTTTGAAAGGTATTACAGAAATTAAATAGCAAAAATAATGCGGCTGGATGGGTACCATCCAGTGGAAACAGAACTGCTCAGGCATTCAGTCAACCAGGCAAAGGAGCACCTGTACCAGTTGCATCAAATGTTCGATTAGCTACTTCACAAATTACAACTCCATTACACATGCAATCTCAGAAAACTAAGTTGTAAGAAAAGTAGTGACCTATATGTTAATGCCGTATGAAGAAATTGCTGCGTATATAATTTCTTTTAATTTTTATTTTTAATAGGAACATGAACAAAGGAAATCAACAACAAAATCGGGAAGAAAATTACGATGACACTTGGTATTCCATTTTTCCTGTGGAAAATGAAGAATTAGTCTATGGACTTTGGGAAGAAGAAGTGATTTGGGATCCTGAAAATATGAAAAAGATTCCAAAACCTAAAATTCTTACCTTAGATCCAAACGATGAAAATATTGTTCTTGGTATTCCTGACGATATCGATCCAGCATTAATTCATAAAGATAATGGACCTCAACCGAAAGTGAAAATACCTCATCCTCATGTGAAAAAAAGCAAATTATTATTAGGAAAAGCTGGAGTGATTAATGTATTAGAAGAAGATACACCACCTCCACCACCAAAATCACCTGATAGAGATCCATTTAATATTTCAAATGATACGTAAGTTAATTTAGTAATGGCTTTAATTTCTACAAAAATAAAAAAATATTCTATTTTCGGTATTATTTAGATATTACATGCCGCGATCATCAGAAACGACATTACGATTAAAAGTTGGAGGTGGAAATTTGATACAGCACAGTACACCGGTAGTAGAATTACGTGCTCCTTTTGTTCAAACTCATATGGGCCCAATGCGACTTCGAAATTTCCATAGACCACCCTTAAGAAGATTTAGTCATGGACCACTTGCTCATCCTGGTCCGCATTCTGTTTTACCATTAGTAAAACATATCAAAAAGAAAGCTAAAGTATGTATTATTTTTTATGACTTTTGTTTGTTAAGTAAGAGCAAAAATTAAACGATATTTACACATTAGCAAAGAGAACAAGAAAGAATTGCATCTGGCGGAGGTGACGTCTTTTTTATGAGAACTCCTGAGGATTTAACTGGGAAAGATGGTGAATTAGTACTTATCGAATTTTCTGAAGAACATCCTCCTCTGATGAATCAAGTAGGAATGTGTTCCAAGGTGAAAAATTATTACAAAAGAAAGGCAGGAAAAGATCAAGGACCACCAAAATACAAATATGGTGAAACTGCTTATGCTCATACTAGTCCATTCCTTGGAATTCTTACACCTGGCCAAAGCATACAAGCAGTTGAAAACAATATGTACAGAGCACCAATTTATGAACATAAAATTCCAGAAACAGATTTCTTAGTTATTAGAACAAGGTATTTTCATAACATTTTCTTTTACTTATAGTATGAGAAATTTATTTGAATTAATAAATTCGTTTTCCACAAATAGACAACAATATTACATCAGAGAAGTGGATGCTTTGTTTGTTGCTGGTCAGGAGTGTCCATTATATGAAGTTCCAGGTCCTAATTCAAAGAGAGCTAATAATTTTGTGAGAGACTTTTTACAAGTATTTATATACAGATTATTTTGGAAATCTAGAGACACACCTCGACGTATTAAAATGGACGATATTAAAAAAGCATTCCCTTCGCACAGCGAAAGTAGTATTAGAAAACGTTTGAAACTATGCGCTGATTTTAAAAGAACAGGTATTTATTATTGTACAATTTATACTGCAAATTTTCCAAATCATCTTACTATTATAAATCTGACGAATGTTAAACTTTTTTATGTTAGGCATGGATTCAAATTGGTGGGTTATAAAACCCGACTTTAGATTGCCAACCGAAGAAGAAATTCGAGCGATGGTGTCTCCTGAGCAATGTTGCTCTTATTTTAGTATGATTGCGGCCGAGCAAAGGTTAAAAGATGCTGGTTATGGTGAAAAATTCCTTTTTACTCCTCAAGATGACGATGACGAAGAAATGCAATTAAAAATGGACGACGAAGTGAAAGTTGCACCTTGGAATACGACACGAGCGTACATTCAAGCTATGAAAGGGAAATGCCTGTTACAACTGGCAGGACCAGCTGATCCTACAGGTTGTGGTGAAGGATTTTCTTACGTTCGAGTACCAAATAAACCCACGATTAGTAAAGTAAGAATTTAATACATATTTTACTATCATACTTTTTGTTATATGTCTTATATTTTAAATTATTCGTTTTATAATTTCAATTAGGAAGAACAAGAAGCTCAACCAAAGAGGACTGTAACTGGAACTGATGCCGACTTAAGAAGATTATCCTTAAATAACGCAAAAGCATTACTTCGTAAATTTGGCGTACCTGAAGAAGAAATTAAAAAATTATCACGATGGGAAGTAATCGATGTTGTTAGAACTCTATCAACAGAAAAAGCTAAAGCCGGAGAGGAGGGTATGACCAAGTTTTCAAGAGGAAATCGATTTTCCATCGCTGAACATCAAGAAAGATACAAAGAGGAATGTCAAAGAATTTTTGACTTGCAAAATCGTGTCTTATCTTCTAACGAAGTTTTGAGTACAGACGAAGGTGAGAGTTCCGAAGAAGATAGTTCTGACATAGAAGAGATGGGTAAAAACATAGAAAATATGCTTTCAAATAAGAAAACTAGTACTCAGCTTTCGCTTGAACGAGAGGAACAACAACGACATGAATTACGAAAGATGTTGATGGGTGAAGTTCAAGAACAAGATAAGAAATCAAAAGAGAAAAAGAAAGATGATGAAGAGGATAGTCCTGTAAATAACTTCAATTCGCAACAGGGTAGAGTTCTCAAAATTTATCGAACGTTTAGAAATCCAGAGGGCAAAGAATATACAAGAGTAGAATTAGTAAGAAAATCCGCGGTAATAGACACGTATATAAAGATTAGAAATTCTAAGGATGAAACGTTTATTAAACAATTTGCAACGTTGGACGAGGCGCAAAAAGAAGAAATGAAAAGGGAGAAACGAAGAATACAGGAGCAATTGCGTAGAATTAAACGGAACCAAGAACGTGAACGTATGCTTGGTGGTCCAATGACAGGAAACAATACATCATCGAGTAATATATTCGATCGCAGTAGTACCAATACCCCAACCACTACATCCTCAAACAGTATCCTTCCATTCTGTAATTTACCTTTCCAATCTGCTTCTCCTGCTTCTAAACATCCTAAAACCGAAGTATCTCCTTCTAAACGTAAAAAACCTAAACTTAAACCAGATCTTAAACTGAAATGTGGTGCTTGTGGCAATGTAGGTCATATGCGCACGAATAAAGCTTGTCCTTTATATCAGAATAGCATAACTACAGCGCCGGTGAATGTTGCGATGACGGAAGAACAAGAGGAAGAAATTGAGAAACAACTTAATACGGATGATCAAGATCTCGTTAATGTAGATGGAACGAAAGTGAAATTATCCTCCAAATTAATTAAGGTAATTTATTAAAATACCTTAAAGAAATTAAAACTTGATAATCATCTTGGTGTTAATTTTTTTTTCTTCTTTTTTATAGCATGCTGAAGAAATGAAGAGGCGTACGTTACTCTTGAAAGTGCCTAAGGAGGCAGTAAGCTCGAAAAAACGAAGAAGAGCTACTGGAGATGATCATTGTGATTATCTTAAACGACAACAGAGACCTGCTAACAGACGTAGAACAGATCCTGTTGTTGTCATGTCTACCATGCTAGAAAGTATACTTAACGAAATGCGAGATTTACCTGATGTTCAACCTTTCTTGTTTCCTGTTAATGCTAAAGTATGTTTTATTCTTACTAAACTTTTTTTTATATAAATTAATCTCATAATTATTTATTTATATATATAAGAATTTATCATAAGAATTTATTTATATATTTCATAATAAATAGGCTGTTCCTGATTATTATAAAATTATACAAAGACCTATGGATTTGCAAACTATACGTGAAAATTTAAGATTAAAGAAATATCAAAGTCGAGAAGAATTTTTGGCTGATGTTAATCAAATTGTAGAAAATTCAACCCTGTATAACGGGTCAAAGAGTTCATTAACAGTGGCAGCTAAGCGTATGCTCGAAACTTGTGTAGAAAGACTCGGAGAGAAGGAAGATCGCTTGATGAGATTAGAAAAAGCAATTAATCCTCTATTAGATGACAATGATCAAGTTGCTCTTACTTTCATCTTAGACAATGTTGTAAATAATAAATTGAAATCTATGACAGAAGCTTGGCCATTTTTGAAACCAGTTAATAAGAAATTAGTGAAAGATTATTATAATGTTATTAAAAGACCTATGGATTTAGAAACTATATCTAAAAAAGTATCTGGTAAGTTAAACAATAACAACTATAATAGTATTGAATTTTTTCAATTCTTTTTACAAATATTTATACTTATTTCTTTCAGCACATAAGTACCATAGTCGCCACGAGTTTCTTAGGGACATTGAACAAATTTTGGAAAATTGCACAGTATATAACGGGAAGGAATCTCCATTTACGCAGAAAGCAGAATTGCTAGTAAAAGTTTGTAAAGAGACATTGGACGAGGTATTTACGAACTTTTTTGAAAGTTTATTATATTTTAATCTTCATAAATATTAATCTTCTTAATATTCATAATTAAATTGTTTTGTACATACAGTATGATGAACATTTAACGCAATTAGAAAATAACATATTATTGGTACAAAAACGAGCAATGGAGCAAGCGGATATTGATCCTTCATGGCTTGGACCGGATGAAGAAAATTATACTATTGTAGAGCCAGAGTTTAGAGGGGTACAATATCTATCCGTTCAAATACATGGATATATAGTTTTTCCTCATAAGAAATTTCATAAATTACTATGTTATTAATTATTAATTATTATTTACAGAGTCAAACAAGTTCGCCAGAGAATGCATTTGGGAAATCGAATATGGATGATTTTGATTTCGTGGATGTGGAAGGTGACATGGAAGGTGATGGTAGCAGAAGTGTAAATTCGAAAAAGAAAGATGTTCTTGAAGAAGGTGAAAAAGATTTTATAAAATTATTTTCAGTTTTACTTAAATAAGAATGTATATAATGTAATTAATATATATATCGTTATAGATCTACAATTCTCTAGTGAAGATGAATTTGATGAAGTTCCATTTGGTACCGATGAACAATCCGAAAATGCAGAAATAGAAACGCTTGAATTAAATGAAGTTAGAGAAGGTACAGAAAATGAAGTAGTATTAGCGGATGATGATAGTCAACAAGCAGCGGAAGCTATGGTTCAATTAGGTAATGTCGGTTTCTATATGGCGGACCAACAATTGCTTCAACAAGGTTAGTAATTAGAATGAAATACTTTATAAATTCATTTATTATTTTATAATTTCATTAATCAAATCGCATATTTTTTAAATTATAGATGAAAGTATGGATGTTGATCCAAATTACGATCCATCGGACTTTTTACTAGCTGGCTTACCAGCAAGAGACGAGAAAAGTGAAAATAAAATCCAGGATGATCTTGCTGTCTCTGAAAGCGATGATGATACAGAAAATAATGCGAAAAAAAAACAAAAAACATCACAGCAATTATCGCAACCGGAAGAGGATGTTGGTGGTGATCTTTGGTTCTAAAAAAATGTTATTATTTTTTTGAGCAATAATTCTATTTCGTAGTTTATTTCTTAAATCAAAAAACTTATTACAAAATACAATGAGAGAGACAAAGTAAAATATTTATTTCTTATAGAAATAATTAAATTTCAATATTTGAAATTAAATAATATATATATATATGTTTTTTTTTAGATATGATCTTGTAAAAAGCAAAACTACATGCATATCTATAAATATTGTATATGTGTAAATACATGGTAGGAAATTGTTTTTTAAATATCACGAGTAGTTTATTTTTTACGTGCAGTAAATAAATATATACAAAGAAAAATCATCGAATATAAAAAGCTGCAAATTCAGTTATATTTATTTAAAATTCTAACCAAAATTCTGTTTGTAATGTTTCTTTATAATATTAATGTAATATTTCTTAATAATGATTACTGATGAAGAATTGAAAATTAAAATGAACAATATACTTGAAACGTGTACATCTATAGATTTACAACACAATAAAAACAAAATACTTAACAATATAGCTAGTGTAACAAAAAGTGCATTACAGAACCAACTGATAGTTTATGAACCAAATGCCATTATTACATGTATTATTAAACTGTTCTTTTATTACAATGAAACCGCATCTCAAAATATGTGTAAATGGAAACAACGAAGAAAATGTCGACTTGCAAAAGAATGTTACATTAGTTTATTACAAGTATACATTCCTGAAAAGTCTAAGGAAATTTTAGAAGCTGTAATTAACGTGATTTATGAAGATAAGCTTTGGGAATTTGAAACCTTTTGTTTTGAAATTATGTGTTCTTTATTGGAATATGGTATTAATGCATCATTAACGATTCATCTTATGTGGGATAGAATTGAAACTCTAAATATAAATATAGAAGATACAAGAAAAATCATAAGAATATTATACGAGTTATTAGATGTTTACAAGTGGCCAGATACTCACGAAACAGTAACAGTTATTGAAAGAATCTTAAATCTTTTTTATATTTCTATAACTAGCTTGCATGCAACTGTTAATGTTATGCCATATGCAACGTTCAAAAAAGGTTTAGAAGTCTGCATAATTAATATAGTGAAGCACGTATCTAATGATCATCTTCTCATCATAATCCAACATATGTGTTCGTGGGTTGTGGAAAAAGGAATGACTGATGAAATTATTTTAGACTTTGGCAGTACACTTGAATACACAGCCTACATACATAAGGTAACATTGTATGAAAAAACTTTAACTCCAAAGATATTTCCATTATTAATGGAAATGATAGCATCAACAAGTAAAATAATTAGCCTATTGGGTAACAGAGTTACTCAGTATTTGCTTGACAGAGAAAAAAATAAAATGAATTTTGATACGCCTAAAATATTTTTCGAAGATATTCAATTTGACCTCACAGTAGGTAAATGTTTCAAAGAAGATAAACTATTCTGTAAACTCCACAGAGAAATTTTGCACGATAGCATCCTGAAAAGTATCATAAATCATTGTACTTCACGTATGAATTTAGAAGCTACTTATTGTACGATATGCTTGATTGCTGTAGAAGTGCCATGCGGATTCATAGCAGCAGCCCTGGTTTGTCTTTTAATGAATGTGCAAGATGTAACTTTGAAGTATATTAAACGTCATGCCGAAATATCTTATCATATACATGCAACAGTGATAGCAGTTATGTCCCTCTTGTGTTGGATTCACAAAGCCAAAACATTTTATGAGTATGTGAACAAAATAGTGATGGAGAGGGCACAGTGGGCTCCGCATTTAAATCCTCCTATTCAATCTCAATATAATTTCGCGGCGCATCATATACTTTGGAACAAACCAGATTTGTTTTTCGTAGATTGGGAAGCTCGTTATGGTTTGTGGAAATGTTTCCGTTTACACGAAACTGAAGAAGAACCGCATGATGCATGATTATTCATCGAAAATTATGATACAATGTATACTATGAGACAAAAATAAACGTTACACCATCATTCATTAAGATTCTACGTAATATTACAAACATTAAAAAATAATTTTAATTACCGACCTATGCTTTTTTTTGGCGATATTTCTTGTAATAGATCTGTAATCATAAAATTATTCATATAAATAACTATCGTCAAAATGGCTGTGTTTCGACATTATGCAGCACAATTCACAGTATTACGCATTAAATAAAGCCAATAGAAATTGACAGTGTGTGGCATTACGTTCAATATTTTGTTGCAGTTTGTGTTTTCTAAATGTAAAACAAAGTTGGTACAACCCAGGTTTATTTACAATTAAACAATGTGATAATTTAATCTCAAGTGACTGATATTCGTTCGTCCATCTTACATCATTCTGAACAATTTTTGATTCGCCAAACATTTACACTCTATTAACTGTAAATTGCAATTTAGAATTAGACATGAATCCCTTGGAGATTGATAAAACATTCCTTTGTAATTCCGAAGAAACTGTGGGAAAGTGTTGACAAATGAAATTAAATGAATTTTCGAAGTGCGAGACTTGCTGCAGTTATTAAAATTCTATTGTTTACATAACGAACTTCAGCTTTTGTGGATTATTTCCATCAGATCGTCAAATTGCGTTTCAATAAAGGTTAACTTTTTAAATAAATTATAATGTTTATTGTTTTTTCACTGTCAGTGCCTTTTGACTGTGTGACAATATTATATTGTTTCTAGTAAGAAAAAGTTTTGCTATATGTATGATTTAACGTATAAATTTTAATTGTGCAAATACTAAATAAAGTTTTGTCAGTTCATGCAAAATTACTTAAAATAAAATGTAATAGAAATTGTATGAGTTGTAATATTAATAAGTAATAATTTTTGTTATGGATGTTTACTTTTTCAGTTATTTAAACATTTTTAAAGAAACAATGTCCGGAGAACAATTTTCGTTGGTTTGGAACAGTTTTCCAACAAATTTATCCTCTGGATTATACACATTACTAACTGATGAACAATTAGTTGACGTAACGTTAGCTGCTGAGGGCCAAATACTACGTGCTCATAAGTTAATACTGTCAGTTTGCAGTACATATTTCAGGGAATTGTTCAAGGTACATTTTAATTTGTCTTACATGATTCATATTTTCTCCATGATGTTAAAGTACTTGTAACAACACAGGGAAACTCTTGCAAACATCCAATTGTAATTTTAAAAGATGTCAACTACCGTGATCTGTCAGCAATGCTTCATTTTATGTATCAAGGAGAGGTTAACATTAAACAAGAAGACATTGCTAGTTTCTTGAAAGTGGCAGAGACTTTACAAATAAAGGGTTTAACCACAGAAACAGGAGAGGTACAGTCTATTAAACTTAAAAATCTTAAGAACAACAGGAAATAAATAAAAAGATTATTTTTAATTTGCAGAAACTTGGAGAAACATTAACGAAGAATACAGATAACTTGGATCAAATATTTAATGCAGAAGACAGCAGTATTAATTCTATCAATTCAGACGTAAATGCTCCTATTTTTGATGAACAA
This sequence comes from Tetragonisca angustula, assembly GCA_036937485.2. Taxonomy (NCBI): domain Eukaryota; kingdom Metazoa; phylum Arthropoda; class Insecta; order Hymenoptera; family Apidae; genus Tetragonisca; species Tetragonisca angustula. The sequence continues at coordinate 451,417 of JAWNGG020000004.1, read as the reverse complement.
AGACAGTTTATAGAGAAGAACCAACAATGTCAAAAACAATGTGTATTATTGAAAGATGATCTACCTAATAATGAATTTATAGAAAATACTAATGTCAGTGACATGCATTGTCAGCAAGAATCTTCTGATTCAACTCATAACATACAAGATGTACAAACTGTAGACAACAACATTTCTACAAGTGTAAGAGAAGAAGAAGAACCATTAGACTGTACAGCTGATATAAGTCACATAGAGGCAACAAAGCATGAACCATTGGATTATACAATTGATGTAGATACAGAAGCAGGATATAAAACATGTTTGCCTAATGAACCGCTTTATAAACCTGAAGAAAATTTGCAAACAAAAGGTATTATTTTTACATGTTTTGTTAGCGTAATTATTTAAAAGATTATGTAATTAGTAGGCTGATGACTATAAAGACATCATTTGGGGCTGAAAAATATTACATTTGCTGAATGAATGAGTACTTCGAAACGAGATGAATAAAATTAGTGAAGAGACTACAGTCACTAGCTGTTGATGCAAAAGATTTGACACACTCAACTTTTTCGTCGATGGATATACAGTTGTACAAATCTCTTTAATAAAATTAATTTTACAATGCAATCAATTATATATATGCATGCTTATTTACTGGGTGTTTCAAATCTCAATTTCACGCAATTCGATACTTTAGAATAGCAAATGTTGAAATAAAAAATTTTATATTTTACAGATTATATGCCAGATATGCAATTAGTACCTTACAGTCAGAATACACAAACTCAATCGTTTGGTGAGTCTTTAATTTCCATCTATAGCTTCTGTACTTTAGTTTTCTGAAACATATTATTTATTTTCACCTATCTCATAGGTTTAAGTAACATGTCTAGTTTCGAAACTGAATTTACATACGAAACTGGTTCTCATAGTAAAGGTCGCCGAACTGTTAAAGGTATATCCAACAACAGTTTGCCACTGGAAACAACTTTACGCGTTGTATCTGAATTGGGACCAACTTTGCGTATGGAAAGAGGCAAAGTTATTCGAATGTATTCATGTCCATGGTGTCTTCGTCATTTTACGCGTAAGGAAAATCTTAAATTACATGTTCGATATATTCACGGTCCGCTTGAAAGCCTAACGTGTAGACTTTGCGGTAATAAATATAAAAACAGTAACAGTTTACGTGTACATTCGTATCTGTATCATAACGCCAATCGTGACAAACCTAACAAGTCAATAGTAGATGGTGGTGCATGAAATTAAAATCGAACAATTAATATTAAGATTTGCAGAAAATTATTGCACCGTAAATGTAATATAATTGATGCGATGTAGTTTTATTTCCAAGAAAGTCTGACGTTTGTTGGCAATTAAACAGAAACTTTATAAAAATTTAATTTATTAATACTTTTTTATTTACATTTTGTTTCATATAATTATAAAGCTATTTAAAAATGCTCGATGAATTTGGAGAAATATGATATTCTCTTAATTAGCAGATATAAACTTAATTAAACTTAATAAAGACTAATTTAGAATCTGAATTCAATTACATATTTTATATTAAACAGGTTACTTTAAAGAAAGAAAATCAATTGTAAACATATATGTATATCATTTTGTAAATATATATACATTTGTAATAAAATAAAACATTTACAATTTTATGTTCTTTTTAGAAATCGTTACCTACCGAAGCATCATAACACACGCATCAATACCATGCAAATTTAACACAAGATATCGCATTATAAATTTTTATTTTACTGCTTCAACAATTTTCCTGTCTGCCTGCACACTGAGAATCTCTTTTCTGTAAGAACTCAAAAATCTCCTTCTCCTTAAGAACGAAAACAGAGATAGAGAAATAGAAGAAGTAACAAGAAAAAGATAAAGAGGTATCTAAAAATTTATCCTATTTCAATTCTGTTCCAAAGTGTTCAGATCACCAACTAACAATCTCCCGTCACAACAAGACAAGCACACACTAATAAACCAACTACCACATCGACTCGCTTTCAAAATAAAATTATCATTAGCTCAGCAAGCATTACGAGGAATTCCTATACAAGAAACTTCACTTTATCGTCAGAAATCCGTTATCTCGACGAATGACGAATACCAATGTACTCTAACGTACTCCTCTCGCGATTCCTGAAAGTCGATCAAAGGCCGAACGATCCAGCGATTATCGTGACTGGCCGCCTATAATTAAACATACTTGTGATTGGATTTAGTGGTATGGATGATGATAAATCACATTACGATTCGCCGACAAATGCCATGGATCCCTGAGGATTTTCGAGGACGAGGGGAACGCGATGAGACCGAGGACAGTGGCTTCGCAATATCATCGAGCTACCGTCTGGCTGGCCTTTTGCAACAAGGTCGGGGGTCACATCTTCGAGACATAATCATCCATAGAGAGCGAGGCCGTCAGTAAAACCGCGGATTCTCGAGCCACGCGGGCATTCCCAACGATTACTATAGTGAAATTTACTATCACTGAGCTTTATATTGATTTTAAGCGTTGTCGATTAAAATCGTTCCGGTTTTGATATACCATTCAGAGAAAGTTCAGAAAGTGTCGACATTATCATCGTACAGATCATGGTCACGTTCTATTTTTTGGACATCCTTGGAATTTCATTGCTGTTGCACTTGAGCTTTAGTATATTGCTGCTGGTCATTTTGGTGCCATTTATGCTATTTGTTTATCCGGGTAATTATCTTTGAAGAAGATTTATCTGATTGTGGTTGACAGTTAATTCTTTAACAGTATAATCCAAAAAAGAGTTAGTTGTACATATTATAGATTTTATATATATATATTTGTATGTTAAATGTCATTATATATAATGTAATTATTAATATTTATTTTCTATAAAAAAATATCTGAAATAATTATTTTCTAAATTAATGTTTCTAAATTTTTGTTATTTTGTTAAATTATCGTAGAATTATAAAACAGTCATAGTTGTTTTTTATGATGATCGCAGAACGACAGAAAAGCAGGTACTAGATAAACTTGTACATAACGATGTATATATAAATAAATATTTTTTTTATTACTTACATAATTTATATTTTATAAACGTGTATTTTTTTTTTTTTTTTTAGTTAAATCAGATGTTTTTGAAAGCTAAGAAAAATTTTGCTTTAACGAACAAATGATACATGTCATAAAAAAATGATTTGTGTAATAATTGACAAGAAATATCTTATTAATAAGAAAATTATTCGAAGAGATATGTAATTGAAAAAAAAAGAAATTCTGTTACGATAATGCAGACTTTGCATTGATTGTAGAATTATGTAAGATTTTGTAAATTTTATGCCATTGAAATTTTTACATCAATGACACAAATTTCGAGGTTTCTTTCTATATTTATACAAACTAGTTTCACAACAATAATAATAAAATGATGAAATAATTATAGAAACGATTAGAACTGAAATTATTTCACATTTGAATTTCAATTATCATTGTTATTATAAGAAAAACATTTTTATTTCTTTTAAGTTCTGGCATGGTCAAGAAAGGGTTGGATACGTTTTGTAAAATGGAAATATCCAAACGTGGTCGTTGTGGAGGAGAACAGCATTCGAACAATCCTGGATCAATTTCGAAATCACGTAGGTGCAAAGAATTAGGCCAGTTTAACAACTTTGTGGATCATCAATTCATAACGCGTTTCTTCTGAAATTTAGGGAATTTATACTTTGCTGATTCAAGGCCGTTCGATCGCAGAAAGTATTCGCGGCCATTTAATACATCTGGCTACATCCAGAAGGTTTCTTCGTGCAGGACTATCTACGCGATGCGGTCTTTACGTATGGAAGGATCTCGATTATTTCTCCGTGGACAATCACTTGTTAAATTCACCATGTTCATTCAGAGGTCGACCCATCACGGAGTTCAACATTCAGGTCGGTTTCAAAAGTTCAATCTCCCATTGGTCTCCTCATACTCTGTTTTATGTTTATGTTATGTTATTACTTAATTTTTTTGCATTTCTACATTCCTCATATTCCTTGTGAGAATTATCATTTTACACTCTTCGATGCAATCGATCCCTATGTTCTTCTTTATACCACAACTCTAAAACTTCAAAATAATTGTCATGCTTTTTTTCCATGGCTTTTAACACTATTGAAAATGACAGAAGAAGAACACAATAAGCAATATTAGAATTCAGTAGAATTCAGATGTAGTTAGCTCTATGTTAACAAAACCTTTTATTTTTTGGGAAAGAGGGACAAGTATGTATCTTTGCACTCTATTAAATACTTCAGGAAAGACGATTTTATCAAATCAAATACAGTAATATCAAATACATTCCTCGAATTGTCTTTAAAATTCTCACCAATCTCTGGCTTGTTTCTATAGAAACTTCTTTTATGAAAAGTTACTGGCTATCGTGTTCTTTCCTTCTGTATTCTCCTCAATTATTTCTCTGTACGTTTCACTATTAACTCTTATTATTTACGCACGTTCGAAGGCAAACAAGTCTGTAATGTAGCTATTTGCAGTGGATTCATGCATTTTAGGATTACGTGAGCGATCTCACGTCGAAGTTCTTCCCATCGGGACAACCACCGTGGCAGGTGCACGTGATAAACTGTTTCCTTCGCGGAGAGGAGTACCAAATCTGTCTGGTGAGGGTCCATCATCTGCTTCTTCGACAGGAACATCTAGTGTTGGCCGATTTCCTTCCGTTGAGATGCTCTACCGATAGTTGGGCGTGTCAAGAAACGGATTCTCCTTTCACGAATCTGTACGCAGAGCCATCAGCGCTCCCGAAACTTTACCAGAAACTCACGGAAAGCTTCAGTAATTATTGGAACGAATTTCTATGCAATAACGATCCAAACGAGAGGCCAGAGATCCTGAAGAAGCAGATTGGTGTTTTTCAATGCTCGAAAATCGGCGTGATCGTTTTAGTTTCTTCGTTGAAAGAGATGACAAGGTACAGTGCGAAATTCTTGCTCATCTTTAATGGCAACAGGGTTTTTGTTTTCGATAATTTCATTTGACCAAAGATTATGGTGTATTCGAGGAAGGAACTAATGAAACCTATATATTGTATTGGAGACGATAATTCAGTCGACGGTCATTATTTAATCCTTTTAACGATGTGCGTATTAAGGGGGCACTTCTTAGGTATCGTTGCAGCGAAACTGACGCTAAAAATATTAACGTGAATCGAATACATTGTGTTTTTTTAGTATATTTCTTATTTGCATTTGGAACTGACTTTCACGTGGCAAAATAACACGTTTTGCGTTTTACAAACTGAATTTTTAAAATATCTTTAGAATTTTGTTTGTCTCGGTATCATTTCTTGTTGCCTCTTGTAATAATATTATTTTTCCTACATGTTACTTCTATGTAGATTTTTTAAATATTTTTAGTATCATCTTACAACTAGCATTACTTTTAACGCACTATAAGCATTAAGCATTAACGAAATTATTTACTGTGCAAAGAAACTAACTCTACTCGATTAGCAAAATTAAACTAAATCATCATCTAGAAGAAAATCTGTCAAGCTCGACATTAATCTCTTTCTTCTTTCTCGTTTTAGGCAATATAGAAAAGGAGAGGGGCCCAAGTTTCTCGACATTCTCTCCATCTTTCAACGAGAGATCAGCAAACGGAACGTCAGTCACAGCGTGTTCTTACGGGCTCTACTAAAATCTTTAAACCCCCTGCAGTTCTTTTACGACGTGACCTCATGGTGCTGGTATCTGGTGGTCACCTTAACTCTAAAAACACCGATATTACTTATCCGAGAATTGCAAGCGTTGAAATCATGTCACAAGCACTACCACTCGGACACTCTGGTTTCCATGCTATGGTGTTACGTTCCTTTGATATACCAAGCTAGCGTGGAGGTGATCTCTATTACGTGGATCGCTATAAAAGCGCCGAAAACGATCTTCGAAGAACTATTTCTGAAGCATCCACAAGCCAATCGACTACAGACCACGTCGCCCTGCGGGCGAAAAGTGGTTGCTTGGTCGGAGGAGGTGAAACTCGATGTTCTTCGAACAATCTCCATTATGACGGGGGCGACGGAGGCTGAAGTTTTGCTAGCAGCTATGGTGGACAGTCTCAAGGAGTATTTTCGTCATTCCGGCGTTAGAATACCGGACAATGTGCTCGCCACTGGTAAATTCGTGGGACAGAGAGCCGTGTTCATGCAGAATCACGAAGCCAGGGGCATTTTGTGTCTCGCACTTCCCACAAAGACTCCGTTGTTCGAAGATGATCTAGTTGAAATTTTGCAGGTCTGTACGTCTTGCGTGAATTTATCAAATTAATTGTTTTAATTAATCGGAGAGTGATGTTTTTTTAGACTGTCGAGTAATATTTTTTTTTTATTAAATTGATCGTTTGAATCAGTTGAGAAAGCTGGCTGTGATTACAATTGTTCGAAACTATTTAGTTAGTGATTTTTATTAGCTCATTTTCCATTGTTAACATGGTGGGAGAATGAGATGTTCTATTAATTATTTTTAAATTCGAACGACACTAATTAATTTGAAAATAACGGAAGAAGACGACTTTAAGCGAATTTTTAGAAGTGTCTCAATTTTCTAAATACCTAAATTAGGCGTGTAAGCCGGAACAGTTCTAATCAAAATCGATAAAATTTTTAACTTAAACGATTTATCGTAATTGTACCAATTTTTTTCAATGGCAAAGTAGAATAAAATTAACGTGAAATTTGTGGGACGAAAACAAACTACGTAATAACGATTCGCCCTCGCGTTTGACCCAATTTTTTCTCGAATCAGTAATTTATTATGCTTGCTATCTCGAACAATATGAGCAACGTCAACCATAGGTCAGTAATCTGTTTATGCTTCTAGAATAGAGACATCGATTTCTATCACAGTTTCGTTTCCAGCTAATCGTCTATTTATATCGTTCCTTATTGTTCAAAAGTAGTATAATTGGTATAAACGATGAAATGAGCGAGTATACGTTCTGTTTCAGATTATTCAGAAAAATGTGCGCGATGCAAGATCGAAGCAGAGTGCAATGTACGCTGTAACTGCAACCGAGGAGTCCTGCGGATTGCTCTCCTCTTGTTTGCCTTCGTTACTGCTCAAAGTGATACTAAATCAGTTAACGAGAAGGTATTCCCTGTCCTTGACACACGTCAACGGAGATCTGGCTGTAGAAGGTGTCGACGCGGTGATGTATTGGAGACCACCTCAAGGCAACTGCAGTAAATGTTCCATTAATCTTTTATCGCGAATAATAAAGTTAAGGAGTAAATTGAGAAATTAAGAGATTCAGGAAAACTAATTTTACAGAAAAAGAAAGTGAGAGGCTGTCGTTCAAATCAATTTCCATTAAATTGTAAGAACACGAGGAGAACGTTAATGAACAAGTTACGTAAGGATATCTAATCGTAGCAAGGCAACAATTGCATAACATCCTTGATAATTTAATTTTCTTGTATATATTCGTTTTACGCCGCGCGCACTATGCGTAGAAGATTACTTTTCATCGTTTCACTCGTTCACTGCGGGGGAGGGGGATTTTCATTTATATTTTCAAAAAATATAGCGACAAAGATAGAACCTTTGTTGACAATTGTTTCACGTATCAATTATTATAGAAACTATTGCACTTTAGATATTTTATAATATCTATTTTTTAGATATTTTGTAGTTCCTTCATATGTGCGCAATTTTCCGCTCTTCTATAAATTTATAAAAGTTCACAGTCTGGTGGATCGATGATCCACGTGTCACATAACACGATTTACGTACATTTCCAGGTTCCTTTCTTTCTCTAGTTCGAATATTCTCAATGTGCGTCCACTTTTTCTTGCGGATCTTTTGTTTTCAGTGCTCATTAACAGGGGCTGTATGTTGGTCGTTTTTTTTTAGATATGTCGATAACTCTACACAGGTACGGAAGCGGTGTGCGGCTGGGTGTGATGGGCGACGCGTTAATTGGTCCCGAGCACTCCATCATCACGAGGACTTTCCCGAAAAGCGTGGAGAATCTCGCGAACGTAGTCGGCGTTCCTAGAGTTCCCAGCAGAAGTTCAACTCCGAGTCCGGTTAATCCAAGCACTTCACCGGGACATTAAAAACGTATAACATTAAAAACGAATGCTGTATAAAATAGACGAGGCTTCGTTCGACGACCTCCTTTTTTCTTATAATTAGTCAAGTTCCAGCAAATCAAAAATTTCGTAGAAAATTTCCTGCTTTATAATAGAGTTAGTAATATTGTAGTGATATTACTAACTCCATTGTTTATTTATTATTATTATTAGTGTTATTTATTTTATTTTTTAAAATGTTAAAAGAATATAACATACATGTATATATATATATATATATATGTTATATCTCTTTTAAATATTTTTTTTATTCACTCTTAGTTACACGTTTGCAATATTATATTAAAGACTAATTAATTTCGCTTATCACGTGTGTCTGACATTATCAGTGGTAATACGAAACGATTTTTCAGGTCACGTGTCCGTCTCCTGAGAAGATAAATTTGCATTCATTTTCTGAGAGGTCGTGCGAAATTTCAAAGTCGAAAGTGAAACGAACTGGACGTCGTACTTTCAGAGAAGATTGAAGCACGTGGAACCGCGTCGAATAATATTTATAATTATTTACGATTTTTCATATTCTTCATATTTAAATAAAGAAGAAATTTTCCAATTGTTTCATTGGAAAGGCATAAGCAAGAAACGAGAAACAGAAACTCTACCGATGATACATTCGTTATCGTGTTGTAAATTCACGACGCAATGTTATTTCTGTCTCCGTCCTTTTTGATAGTGATTTTTTTTTTTTTGAGCTACGTTGAATGACTAAATAGAAAAGTAAACGTGTTTCTTGCAATATATTGTACGTATATATTTGTACAAATATACACATTCGTATCTAATTTATGCATACACTTTTAACAATCTATATTTTTGCAATACGTTATTAATATCAAGAAATTAACGTGTCGTTCTTATTACTCGTTACAGTGGTTAGTAAATTTTTCAGGCGTTACACACGTCACAACTGTTACAGTCGACATCAAACATTTTGATTTTGTCGAACGATTGAAATAGTTTTTGTTTTTCGCAAATCGTAATTAGGGAAGTTGATCTGACAATTTGATTGCCATCATTGACTAGCTTATAATTGGAAGCATATTATACGTATTATTTAATTAAAGCTATACCGTCGGCTTACTAGGAGAGTGGCATTCACTTAGAAATTGTTAGTTTTTTGGGATATTTATAAAAATAATTAATCCCATAAAAGATAGTTTCATTAAGAATGAATCAATCACAAGAAGAACGTTTAAAAAATTTTCTTAACAAATTAAAACCAAATAATAATAAACGATATATAAATAAACAATATTTTATTAGAAATTCATAAGATCAAAAGACTTGATTAAATTTTCAAAAGGAATGAATTTTTTGATTGCTGGATGGCGAAGTTACTAATAATTTTCTACTTCAACAGTTTCATTTTGTACCAATTTTTTGAAAAATTTATTTCTTCTAGTTATGCCACTTTTTTTTAGTAAACTAATAACATTTGAAGTTGAGATCGATTGTAATTTACCTAAGAGGGAAAAAAAAAGAAAACGTTATTAAATTATATTTAATTTTTCTATGTATTTTATTTGACGAGAGGAAAAAGGATCGTAAGTGCATTATTTTTTTAAATCAAATTCTAAAATAAACTATTAAATTCAATTCAATTATTTATAAGAGAGATTGTGAGTCATATGTATATATATATATATATATATATATATATATATATATATGTGCTTCATGCTATTGTATCTACACTTATACGAATATTAGAGATAATATGTATATGCGTATACATTACGTCGATAAAGATTTAAATTGAATAATTCTATTATGTTATGATGTAATATTATATAATTATTTACTAATATCCTTTAGTCTCTCTCTCTCTTTGCCATCTCTAAAAATATGTCATTGTGTTTTCATAATTTGTACATCTTCATAGGTTTCAATTCAAATTAGAACACTACGACTGTTACTAAATCACTAATTAACAAATTGCTAGTAATATTAATAACAACAGTATATTAAAAAATTAAAAAAAAAATGCACAAAGTGAAAGTAGTCAAAGCTAATGATAGCAGCTTCAAAGTGTTGAAAGCGTTCGTTGACTTAAATCGAACAAACTACAATACATATATGAATGAAAAGACAATAATGAAGAGTGCAGACTGTAGAGTTTTCAAAAATACGTATATTTTTCGTGCAATTTCTAATTTATTTCCAACTTTATGTATAGTTTATACTGATGATTGAGATCAAATTATGATTGTAAGTCAACTTTATTTAATTTCCACTTGCTTAGAAATGAAATATTTATAGAATTTAATGTTATTCCGTCCCTCTGGGAGTACAATAGAAACACTTTATGACTCTTAATCTTATTCAAGGAAAAAATTTGTTTGCTAATTTATCTTAAGAGAATCATATATTTCTTTTTCAAACGTTCTCCTCTCACCGAGTAAAATATATAGAAATTGAAGAAATTAACAAATTGAAAAAAAACGGTATTTCTGTACGTTTTAGGTGTTTTTCTGATAACATTCAATATAGTAAAATGATTAATTTCTCACGAATATTCATGTTAAACATCCAATAACAGAGCAGATATTTAAGTAAAAATATAAGTATGTACGTATTCAATTCAAAAAGGATTCAAGTAAAATTGTAGTCGTTATAGTTACGTACTCTTACGTTCCTACCATGAAAATTCGTTGATTATACATTTCCAAAAGCTATAAAGAAGTTTCTACAAATCGAACGAGTTCATTGAATGTACTTCTCTTTTTTTTCGTTTCTTTACTTTTCAATTGAAATATTTAATTACGGTATATAACACAGCAACGCTGCACTTCGTTAATATAGTCTTCGTTAATACAGTTAAATGCCGAATACTTATTAGCTAGAATACATTTGCTAATTTCGAAAACTTTTCTACGTTTTACCTGACAATATAGTTTGCGATCACAGTTGGGACGTTTCGTTACAACGATGCGAAAAATTATCGTACATCGTTTCAATTAGCATGGCAGACTTCATTTCTCGATTCGTTATCAATATTGGACAATTATAAGGCAAACGTTTACAAATACAGTAATCCCTAATTGTATCCACAAGATCTCTCTATCGTTAGCTCTTTTATGAGTATATGAGCTCATAGTCAAATTTACCATTTTTTTGCTCAGAAATATTTTGTTTTCTATTAGTGCCTACATGTGTATAGAAATTTTGTAAATGTTTATCAAAGCTAGCTGCTTTCAAATGCTGTTTTAGGAATACCTTTCGTTTGTTCCTTTTTTTAGGAAAGAATTTTGTCTCTGATAAAAATTATTGACGAATCTAGCTTTTAAATGGAATTAATACCGTATATTGTAGCTTTGTACTGTCAGAACAACGAATAATATATTCCAATTGCATATCGATGTTCGTGTATATTATTCATGAATATCCACGTTACATTTACGCAACCACGTTGATCGAATTTAAAAGACAAATATCGCGTCTGTATGCAGTTGCATCTGTACTTTCATATAGAATAACTCTAACGAATAATAGAATCTTACGCGAAATGTGACATTCAATTATGTTTGCCAATAATAAGAGTTTTGATGAGATGTATTCATTGATTATTTATACTTTCGCTACCATTCGTCGTACATTATGATGTTGAATGCGATTAAGCTGCATGTCATTGTATCTCAATTGAGATCTTTATTAACATATGTACATTTTACGCTTTACTTTATAAATATTACGGATAATTATTACTATTATCACCGTATATAAAATACAACTGTGCTGTCTAATGGAAAGAAACAGGCCCGATGATAAAATCATTAAACGAAGGACAAATTCCTTTTTGTTGTTCACACTCTCTGAAAACAATAGTCGTTCGCTAAAAGCACAGTTGGTAATTGATTCAAGCTATACTATCTTTCTCGCGCTCCATCTCGATGGGGCCTTTGCCCCAGATCTTTCGATTTTTCGTGTACGGGATAAGCCCTACCAAAAACCCGGAGATAACAATCCATCCACCCGCCATGCAAAATGACAAATCCCACGAATTCGTCACGTCGAATATCCAACCAGCCAGTGGTGGGCCAAGAAGATTTCCTATACCTTGACACAGCAGGCTAAGACCGTACGCAGTTGTGAATCTCTCCAGGGGTATCAACTCTACCAGTATAACGGGGGTGAAACTGAAGTTACTCGCGAAAAAGAGGCCGAACGCCGCGGAGACGACCATCAGCAGATTGTAGTAAGGAGTCAAGGTTGACATTAGAATCGTTGCCACGCCACAAGCAACCAGACACCAAGTATAGGTTTTGCTGATATTCATCCACGGTTGGTCCCCTGCCCATCCAAGACCGATCTGAGGACAGTATAAAACGATTACACTGTAGAAACATATCGAATTAACGAAATGGTTATATTTCACATGTTTGTAACTTTGTTTGCAGATAAAACGAAACGGTACCATTCCAATCGTGTTGGTAATGCCGATGATGCTGAGGAGATTCGCAGCATCAGACTCGGTGTAACTGTTTCTGGTAAGATGCTCGGCAAGATAAAAGTAAGGCACGATAAACCAAGTGAACAGCAAGATCGTTGATAGCGAGAGGAATAAAAAGTGCAGTTCCAGGAACATTGAGAAGTCCATCATACCTTTCAGTAAGTCCACCAATTCGCTGTACCATTTCTGAAAATAATTGCCACTGAGTTAGACTGAGAATTTTGATGTATTTGTGTAATGTTTAAGAATGTAAAAGTACTTGCATAATATGTAAAAATATAACATCCAAAATCGAGTATATAACTGTACATTTTCAATAGTTAAATTGAGTCTTTGTGCAAGTCTATATTACAAAATAAAAATCCGCAGTTGGTCAACCATATTGCTTGATAATTATAATTTTACTTTTAATAGTATTATGCAGTACCTACGAATATCTTTGGTTGTTAATTTCATACGATTCTTATCCTACCTCTTCGTTTTCTTTCGCCAGAGTAGTCATGCTATTCCTATAAATATCGGGACAACTGCTGGCCCTTAATCTGTATTTGTGTAAATTAAGGGCGGCGCCGCGATACATGACCGAGTTCCTGTGAACTCTAATATCTTTGAAGTAGTGAGTATTCGTGTTAAACTGCCTCCTTAACCACGGCAGAGAATCCGTTCTGACCACTCTGCAATTAAGCTCACCGATACGCTGTTTGGAAACCGATTTTGATTTTCTTCCTTCGTTCATCTAAAATGTCACGCGACATTGTCAACGAATGTTATATTATATTCTTTTCGTTTTCAACGTACCAACAGTGTACAGATTGAAATTTACTAACCGTGTGCTCAAGTTCTTTCGTCAAGAGAGGATTGACTTCTTCCGATTCCTTTTTCGATATCTTTCTGGCTATGTGACTTTTGATAGTGTTGCACGCGGATCCTGAATGTATATTATTCGTTGCATACGAATTGTCGTGTTTCGGCTCGTCAGGTGCTTGTTTGATCCTTTCAATCGAAATGAACATAATATCATCATATTTTGTTGTATTATTTATGGTAATATTGCGAAGCATCACATAAGACAGAGATAACAAAGAAATGAAATAAAAATAGCAGTTATACACGTTGATTAAATTTGAAACCTCATCGACATTGTGACGACACTCTTATTGCCAACTTCTGCAGTGGAATCTTGTAACATTTTATCTGAACAGCTTCTGCATGATAAAAGATTGGGATAGTTCTCCAGAATGACCTTATACAGCCTCGGGTTACTCGAAAGCGATTCTAATACCTCCACGGGCACCTACAATCCCCGAAAATGCATACTTTAGATGATTCAGTCTGTCAAACTTTTTAGTCGGTCTTTCATTTTCTTTTATTTTTGTATACAGTATAAAGTACTTGCTATGTTACAATAACAATATTCTTCATATATCATGTAACATTTCTAATAATTCCTAATATTCATTCCTAATATTTCTCGAATTTATTAAAAATTCCCAATACCGAAGTACTAATTTATATTCAGTGTTAAATGACCTGTTTAAAAAATACATTCTTCCTTTGTTGTATAATATTTCTTATATTTTTCGAATGACATTTATTGAAAATTCCTAGTATCAGCTTATTAACTTATCAAATGAACTATTTGAAAAAAGAAAAATGAAAGCAAACGTCGGAAGAAGAAAGTTTCATCGGCGCTTCTCATTTCACCACTAAAAGAAAGCAACTAAAGGATTTACAATCCTTATACTCATCCAGGCCAGCGTCTCACCTTTTCATTGTGTTTCACGAAAGTAGGTAGATTAACCACGCTTCTGAACTTGACGTCCCCGTTCGTCGCCTGCGGGTCCTCCGTGGTGGTGCTGAGGATCTGCAACAGATACTCGGGCGTGTGCCCGCTCTTCAGCATCCTTCTCAATTCCTCGACCCCAGGGAATTCGTCCACAGGGCTGACGCTGGACCTGTCGCACTCGGACTTGGTCGTCGACTTCCTCGGTGTCGCGCCGTTCTGCTTCTCCTGCTCTATGATCCACCACTCGGGATCGCGCATAACCGTGCCGCAAACGATCATGTTGAAGAAGGTGCCCGCCAGGAGCAGGCAAGTGCCTCTCCAGCCATACTCCTCGATGAAGTACGTGGTCATCGGCGCGTACACGAACGTGCCGATCCCGGTGCCGCAGGCGCCCAGGCCCACGGCCAGGTTCCGCTTCTTGTCGAACCAGTACGCGATGCTCACGACCGCAGTGACGTAGCACAGGCCCAAGCCGAGACCAGCGATGACACCGAAAGTCAGATACATTACCTCGATGGAGTTGCCGAACGAGCTCAACACGAACCCTGTCCCGGAGATCAGGCCGCCAACGATGGTCATGCTCCGGCATCCGTAACGATCCACCAACGCTGACATGATCGGGCCGGAGAGAAGCGGCACGGCCATGAACAACGAGCCGATCCAAGCTGTTTTCGACTTGGACGCGCCGAACTCGTGGAGGAACTCGATGTACAAAAGGCCGAAGCTGAATGACACGCCGTCGGCTATCATGGAAATGACCAAAGAGGCCAACACAACCACCCAGCCCCATCCGCCATCCGGCACTTTCGGTTTCCGTTTCCCCTTCGCCGTGCCGGTTAACTCGTCGTCCGAGGCGCTGTCCGAGTCGATGGAGTCCTTCGTGTCGTCGTCCCTGTAGCCAGGATTAGAGGTGATTATCGGCCGCGACTCCGGGTACCTGCAGTCCCTAGGCTCTCCGTTTCTCCCGTACGGTCGCTGCTCGGAAGACAACGGGACGGTTATTATCAGCTCGGTTCTACCGGTAGGGCTCGGTCCTATCGTGAGGCTCGGCGAGGCCAAGTAACTGTTGCAAACGGGCGTAAGCGGTATCCTGTCCTCCGTGCAGTCGGTCCCGGGGCTCAGCAGATCGAGCTTGTCCCCTATGTCGTCCGGCAGGCTCAGGTCCTTGCTTCTGCCGAACTCCGGCGACGTAGTGAGGAATGTGTCTCTGTCCGGCGACAGTGACTCGACGCTTCGGTCGATGGTGTGGGCCGGCGTCGACTGGAGCAGCCTCTCGTCCGCCAAGCTGCTGAGGTCCTCCGTGTTCCCGGAGGAATCCGCGCCGATCTCCGAACACTTGGTGGACGAGACGACGCTGTGCGAACGCGACAAATTGATCGCGTCGAGCATCTCCGGGTCTGGTGTGCCACACGGTGTGCTTGGGAACACCGTTGGACTGCCATTTTGCCAGCCGACGATGGGCGCCTTTCTTGGCGGCGGGCGGTAATTCGAATTCGCCCGATCTCTCTGACGATTGCTCGATGGTGAATAGTGATTCGGATCTCTTCTGATCACGTTCGTCGTGCCGTTGCCGCGTACGTCGTTGTTGTTGTTCCAGTTGCAGGCAGTTTTGTACGGCGCCTGCCTCGATCGATCCGTTGATTTCAGTAGGAGGTTCTCATTGCGGTCGGTCATTGTTTGTTATTCTAAATGTAGGTGCTGGCCGAGTGGATCCAACGTCGGGGCCAGCCCTTCAGCCTCTGGATCTCGCTCGGGAAGGATGACACGCGCCCTTCAGCTACCATAAGGACTTCCCAATCGATCTTGGAAGCGTCACGAAACGTCGCTCGCCTCAGCATGCACGCCCCGCTTTCTTTCTTCTCCTCCTGGAAAGATCTGCTTTCGATGAGACAGGGAGAGAGGAAAGCCTCGACGTTGCAAGTCAGTCAGGTTGTCGAAACAAGTCGAGTATGATGTATGATGTATGAGTTATAAGCTCGCGTATAGATGAATGAATGAATGGATGATGCGTCTTGACTGCAATGAGCTGTGTTTATATAGGCGACAGGGCCATACTACCTCCATAACTCGAGCAAGGTTGGCCTCTAGAGGGTTTTTCCTCGTTGGTTGATCATGCCGATCCTTTCCATGTCCCCAGTCCAACCTTGCATGCAGGGGGTGCAATTAGCAAGGACGACAGGGAAATTGGGAAAATCGGTATGTTTATGGCCTTGACCGTCAATAAAATCCCTTGCCAGATGCTGAGTTATGGCTGTCCTAACAGTCGCCTGCTTGTGCGACTACTATATATATATATATTGTTCTATTATATATATTAACATGTTATTCTATTCTATTCTATTGAATATTCTATAAAACGTTTAATTCTAGAATACGTTTAAATTTTTAAAATAACAGAGGCATCGGAAACGATAGTTTTTAAAAATACATCTTGAAATTATATTTACGTATTCATTTCACCAAAAGGTATAAGAATATACAAAATTCTGTGTTTCCAATATGGATAACAATTATGGCAAAGTTCTAAATGTAGGGTACGAGGTATCTCGAGATACAAGATACATTACCATAATAATTAAAAGGGAACATCACTATTGCGAGACTATGAAATAAATCAAACTCGTCAGTGGCGTGTGCTAAAAAGATACACCAATAAAAACAGGGTGGCAAAAAAGAGACGAGGGGGGGAGGGGGAGAACAAGATAAAAGTGAGGTAATTACTACGTAATAAAAAGAAAGAGCTGTTTACTCACCATCGAGGTAACGCAAGATGATATACAGGCGTGCATGCGTGTCTAGGTGCAGGAATGTGCATACGACACTGAACGGTGTGAGCAAATAAGAAGAAATCGATAGAAATAGAGAGGGTACCATATTTTCGATCAGCCATTGAATGATTAAACTTAACTGTGTATATGCCAAAACAAGCGGAGCGCGTGCACGATCGAGATTAGAGTCTAAAACAAGCTGCGAAAGAAAGTAATTAGTGGCCAGCGCGGAGACAAAATGAAATAAATTCCTGGAACACGATAAAGAGAATTATAAAAGTAATCGTCCTCCAGATACTCTCAATAAAAATAAGACACTTTTGTATAATCTGAGTGTAAAATATTTTGTAAAATATACAATTTAAAACTCATCTAAAATCCAGATATCATGGAAACGGAACGTTTCTGAAACATTGGAAACCACTTTCGTAGATGTTTAAATATCGCGAAGAACACATTCAAGTGACATCAACGTGAAGAATCTTTAACACGCGTAGTTGAATTTTTCTCGGGTCTCCGATGAATTACTTCACCGCGATTAAACGCGCGAATAAACGACTCGTCGCTTCCACATTCACTTTCGTATTCTATTCAATTTTCCACATTCCAACGGTTTAAATGTGCTCTCCGATTAAAAAGAATATTCGTGCCCCGTAATCACTGGCTCGTTCTCGTGCGCTCTTATCTCATTTCTTCAAAGGAACAATGGAGAAACGGAGAATATATGCACATGAACGATTAATGCAAGGCATCGTCTGACTTTCTTAGAAACAAAATTTCTTTTTCCGGGTGTAACGAGGTCGTGAATCAATGAACAACGACATCCATCGGTGTCTTATTGTTGGGACTATGAAATCACACTTCAACACTATGCACAGTTAGTGTTTATTTCATACAACATAAAATGAATGGCGACCTGTATGCAAGTGATATCTATCGTAGATAGTTGCAGATATTAATTGCTATTTGAACTACGCTAAAAAGAAAAAGGAAAAAAAAAATAAGAAAAGAAGGAAGAGAAATAGTTGTACTATAAATACGTGATTTTGAAATTTTGACATATTTGCAGGACATAAAGAATTATTACACATGTGGGATTGGCAGTTTTGGGAAAGGACCCAGGAATTTCCCTGGTGCTCGACTGCAGATGTCCCGAGTCGTAAAATGTAAATAATAAAAAAGAAAGTTAGGCCTGGGCCTTGAGACTGTTTATGGCTAGCCCTACAGGCCTAACGTCTAAGGCTAAGGGTATGGATTCGTTTGCGTGTACGTGTGTATGTGTTTACGACCAACGAATTTTGTGCAGAAGAAGCAGAGTACTTATAGAGAAGTCGGAGAGCGTGTCGAGCAATGAGAGAGCGAGTGTCGAGAGGTCGAGACGTATAGAGAGAACAGAGTGTATCGAGAGTTGTGAGAATTAAGAGCTCGGCATATATCGTTATTCCTTATTTAATATTAATAAACCAACCTTATTATTTATTCAATTCCAAACAACCATCATCTAATAAAATATTCTTATAAATTGGAATCTCGTCCGGGATACCTAAAACTGGTGACTCAGCCGAGATTCCTACACATATTAAATGCACATCACAGTAGAATATTGTTTAAATTTGGTCAAAGTTTCAGCTTCTTATATATTTTTATTCTCCTTTATCAACCGAATATCGAGACGTAATTGTCCATCGACATCACGATACGATCGTAAAACGTTTTATCAATTATCACATATATAAATACGAGAAGGTCGACTTCCATGCTAAGTACATACCCGGAACCTGATAAAGGCTCAATAATGAAATCACCTGTTAAGCCTTTGAGAGGCTTCAACCAAGCCTAATTCGTTTCTCCATCTAATACTCGTGTTTTCTTGTCGATAAATTCTTTTCTATGCATTTCTTTTTCTTTTTTTGTTCATATGATTTGTTTGAGAGTGATACGAAAGCTGAAACGCCCTCTGCCAGAAAGTTGAAATCGCGCATCCATTGCGATGAATGGAATCCAATAATAGTAACTATCGATTCGAAAGCCAACTTTCTTAAATGCTCTCTGCTTTAATATTTCTACGTTTAAATGTTGGATTGAATGATAAATACCATTCCACGATAATTTAATCCAATTTCATTCAATTTTGTTTCGTTGGCACTTGTTATTAATGTTTCACAATCTATATCATTTATCATTCAACTTCGTATTCACGCAAATAAAAAAGATAAGGAATATTAGTTTTCTAATCGATAATGTACTGTGTAATAATTATTGCCGCATCTGTTATATCGCGAATATGTTTCATGAGAAGAAAGATGCAAAACTGCATCGAAACGCATTGCTAGAGTAAAAACATCGTGTGAAATATTCCAATTATAATACTCGTTATAATATCTAGTAAATCCAAATTCTATTTCTTTTCTTGTACTGGTACAAAATGTGAAACCGCAGTTATATTTATTATTCTAAGTGTTATTGCTCACGTGTACGAAAGATTTTTGTAGTGAAACTTTTTTGTTTTTTAAATTATGCCAGTAGATTGACACGTAGAACTAGTAAGTAGAATCAGTAGTAGCAGTAGTACTATAGTAACTTCGTGGACGAGAAGCAACCGTTCGAACGTGAACGTGAAGTGTATGATTTATGGGTTTCCAAGAGAATCGATGAGGGTTCAATCGATAAGGTTGCAGGTTATTTTAGATACGTTTACCCTTTCCATTCGTTCTACCATTAGCGCGAGGACCTTGAAGTTCCAGTGAAAACACAGATGATGACACATTGAATGAAGTCTCTCTCTCTCTCTCTCTCTATTTTTCATCGTACGCGTAAGTTTTACGACAATTGTATTAAAGAATAGTTCGTACGAGAAACGATGCATTATTCAAGTACTTCTATCGAATTTAAAATAATCTAATCTAAAGTGTCGAAATATTTCCACACAACGAATGGTATAAACTCTTATCTATATATGTGTATTTTATAATTATCACTGAAGAAGCTGAATGGTTTGTACGAGGAATCATGCGTTCATGTATCTCGTAACAATATTTAACGCAATTGCCAATATTACCAAGGAATATAACAGAGTTAAGTGTATCTACATTAGAGTTTCCTGCCGACATAAATTAACAACTGTAGATATAATAATTAACATAACACCAGCGTTTCAGTGTCCAATGTCTGAAATGAAATTTTTGCAAATTCTTCGTCCACTTCGCTTCGCATATAGAGAGAAATCTTCTTCCGGGGTAATTTATTACGCGATCGATGTGGTTTATCGCGTTTCGGAACACTGCCTAGCCAGAAACAGCCAAGAGCGTGCAGACCAGAAGCGAAGTAGTATCTGATGACACATATCAGTCCTGTCCACTGTGTCCTGTGCCTAATCTCTCGAGTAATTCTACTTGAACTGACTGTTTCGTTCGACAAACCGGTAGCAAGTGTTTCACAGTATACAAGGAGATGAAAGATCCTTCGAAACGAATAAAATTCTTTCTTCTTTCATAAATCTCAAGAACTATTCTGTATATCTCAAAAGCGGCATTGCTGTACAAATTTTTCAACGACAATGGGAGACGTTTTTACTTGGATGTTGCAAGATTTCATTCAAAGTACGATCGATTGTTTCCTTTGACACGGCGGGGACCTTCAAGGCGACCTACAAGGTGTGGTCGCAGCTTTAAGGTTACCGTATCAGAAAGAAAATTCAAAGCGGAAATTATTAGCTAACACGCGACTCCTTAATCACCCCCCTCATTGCAACTGAATTATTTTCACATGTATTTGCAATGTGAAATTAAGCGAGGCAAATGTAAGTTATTGTTTCTTTCCAATCTCACTTTGTTCGATCAAAATATGAATGAAAAACAAAGGAAGGTATATGGTGACGTATTTTCTAATGAAATGATTCGTTCCTTGACAATCCTTTTCATACAGTTCTTAATATAGAATCGGTATAAGAATATAAAAGTAAGAACGTAATAGTATAAATGCTTACATTGCACGTGCGTGCAAATTATAAAGAAAAGGGAACGAGAAAAGCTGTTTATTATAAGATTATAAGAATTTTTTGAACACCTGCAGAAATGTTTCTACATTGTCTCTCTCCCTTAAAAAAAAAGAGAGATATTTAATTTCTCATTTTTTTTTTCAATACAATGCCATCATAATGCCCGAGCAGAATATTAAAAATCAAAACAGCAGAAACTTTAACGATATACAGCGGCACTTGTCGAGGAACAACTAATTGTACACCCAATTAGAGTTTACATAATGATTTTTACGACGATACTACGACTTTTCGTGGACACAACAAGAGCCGATTCAATCTATCAGTACTAACTAAAATTTGTTTCAGGAACAAATGAAATATGAATATAAAACCGTGAAAATTCTTCCTCAATATAAATCGTGATCGTATAATTTCACTATATACGAGGAATAACGCAAGGAACTAAAACTCGGTTTGCGGCCATTAAGAAGATCAGGTCACACGCGTATACTTCTTGGCCAGTTTACAGGAATGCGCGAATCCATACAGAATGATTCAGGAGAGAACCCAAGGAGGGTGAGGTAGTCACCATGACGACCGCCATAGTCGATTCCAACGTCTCCCGTCCGTCAGAAGAAAATAAACAAGCGGGCATCATACTGCACCGTTGCGATTCGTTTGCCAATTAATCGTGCAGCGTGTAATATCTGCGCATAATTCCTCGGTTTCTCGTTCATCGGCCGCCTGATCGATCTATTCGATTCTCATCGCGGCTCGTCATGTTATATTGGCGATATTTGTTGAACGAGCAAACTCTAACATGCGATATTATCGTTGCATAAATATCATAATGGTAATATTTGCATTATTAATCTGTTGTGACGATTCATCTCGCGTTACGACACCAGCTCAGTTCGACGATTTACGTAAAGCGTTTGGCATCGATCCGAGGATCAGCCATCCTCGCGTGATGGACACATGATGCATTTGGACGTCAAAGTCATGTTAAAACTATTCGCAAATTTGTAATTCGCGTGAATGTTTTAAGAACGAATCAGAGGAGAGAATCGTCCTTCATTGCGAAATACTTTCGTTGTATTGTTATTTGAATGTTAATTAAATTATTTAATATCGATTAATTGATAAATTATTGAATATTATTGTATCATTAATATTAGATTTAGAGAGACAAAGAGTCGTCTTTTGATTACAAATTTG
The DNA here is from genome assembly GCA_036937485.2 of Tetragonisca angustula. Taxonomy (NCBI): domain Eukaryota; kingdom Metazoa; phylum Arthropoda; class Insecta; order Hymenoptera; family Apidae; genus Tetragonisca; species Tetragonisca angustula. The sequence goes on along the minus strand of JAWNGG020000004.1, from coordinate 429,072 downwards.
ATTATGACGATGTAGTGAAACTCTTTGCGGTTTGAAAATTTTAAAAGAAAAATAGCAGAATTTTTATTTTATAGTGAAATAGCGACAGCCTTTAAAAATTGCTAACAATACGATATAATATGTTTGTATATATTTCTTTTCATAAATAAAACACAATTCCCCAGCATGATGAAAAGAATCCCAATATCAATCGTATAAATGTGTATTAGACAACGAAATGGGAAAAAGTAAGAATTTAATCACACATTGGTGGAACGACTGGTTATGAATTTCACGAGAATAGAAGAATTGATGGATCGAAACAACGAGAGCCTTATCGAGACGATTAATTATTTATAGACGTTCTACATCGTGTTGCTATTGCGAATATAGAGATTGTTATCGTCCCGTCTAATTATCCTGAATGCACCGGTGAAAGTAACGTCGCGCGCAGCACGCGAATGTCATTGTCTGTTATTTTGTAGCTGGTTTATTTTGCAATTCACTCAATTTGACGTGCAGGTTGTTGAAAACATAAATCATTGTACACAATTATTATATAATAACGTCACAGTCGAGATTCACACTCACAAGCCCACCCAAGGGACATTGACTTTACAGATATATATATATATATATATATATATATATATATATATACATACGTTGACATAGGTATATAGTCGGCACTCCAAATTCCTTTTTTTAAATTTGGCGAATTTACAGATAGTAAAATATTATTTTATATAGTAATATAAGAATATTATTGTATTTTTAAAATATTATTTATAATATTATTATTTTTATATAGTAATATAAGAATAATATTATATTTTACTACTATTAATAATAATATAATAATAATAATATAAATACTCCAAATTTGTAGATAGTAAAATATTATTTTATATAGTAATATAATAATATTATATTTTACTATGTACAATTAACTAATTAATTGTAAATAATAACTTTATTGTCATTACTGTCATTTTTTCATACTCTCCTGAGTATGTAGAATTAAAAAAAAAAAATTGAACCTACCAGAAGATTTGTTTCACCTAATTAGATATTAGGAGTATATTTCCCTCAAAATTTCTCATGGACTAATAGTGGTATTTAAAATTGACAATGAGTATGTTATCGTCGTTTGTTGCAACAACATGATCGATGGTTACAAGTATATGTACATATATGGTATATACGTACGTAAGTTATAGATTTTCGGTCTATGACATAACTTGTTCCTATTAAGCTCATAATACTTCGTACTTTATATAAGTACAATGTAAACATATGCAATAGAAAACATAATTTTAACCTTACTTGGAAGTAGGTATAATTGGTTTTCATGGAACACGTAAATGTTTAGCTGTATGATATTATAGTGTATCAGATAACGTAACGTGACATTTATATATATATATATATATATATCTATACGAAGGAAAATTTAGGTCAAAGAAATGAAATGCTAATCAACAATTCAGACTACGAATAAGAAAAAATAGTGTGAGACAGGTTTGCTTCTATTTTGCAAATAATTTTTCTTCCATTCAAATATTTATTTCCTGGCGGGAAAAATTTCTGCCTCTTATCGAATACAAAAACAAAGAATTTTACAGTTAAAGTTTTATTAATAAAGCAAAGAAATTCAACTATATCCGATCATTCAGTTCAGCAAATATCTTAACGTGATGTTTACTGTTAAAAAATACGTGCTATAGTGTAACAAGGATTTTTATTGCAATTTATTGATACCATTCATTTTTATTAGAAGCGTGGCATCATCTTCGAAAAGCATGCGAAATAAAAGAGCAACTTATAACAGAAGCTTTGCATGCTAACAATAATTGAGAAAAATAAGATTTCTTTGTTGCGGGAAAAATGAGAAAAATTCTTGATTACTTGTAACAGATTTTTTTATTCGACGCTTCGGTCAGATAAAATCAAGGTGATAACTTCAGCGAGCTATAAAAATTCGCTTAACATATCGATTTTAGCGGACTCAAGTCCTTCAATTTCATTGTTTCCTTTTCACTGCAATTCATTGAACTGTTTTTACCAATTTAATTGTTTGTTCCATTTCTTTTGGAAATTTTAATTCGAATATCTATTTCCAACGAGATATTGAAAACTTTGCGACATAATAGCTTAAATTGTTAAGTTATTAACTTGACAATATATATTATTAACATCATCACAACATTGCTAGCAATATACATGATCAATATTTATTTATTCATGTAATGCAAATAATATATTAATAATACTAACACAAAGCGTTCGAATTCGAAATTTCCAAAAATCTCTCAAGTTCGGCATTCTTAAAGACACGTTTGCATGTATCTCGCGTGAATTCGCAAACAACGATTAAATTAATAAACGAACACATTGCAGAAAAAAGACATTATAATGCTCGTGTATAATCTCCGTGCATAATAAAAAGAGAACTGATAGTCAGCAGCTTGTTTTTCATCCGTACGTGCATTTAGTTGTTATCTTCAATGTTAATAACGTGCGAATGAATCCAACAACAGAAATTCGTGCGCGCATGAAAATTTCCCCAACTTGTCAACTTACCCACGAGGAGTGTTTCACAGTTGTTTCCGCGGTGTTCTCGCCTCACGTGAAAACGAGCCGGCAGAAAATTGTCGAACACGCTGGAAGATTTACTCGTCGACAATCCGCTCGAACAGTTTCCCCTTAATCGATGTTCAACAAGTCATTTGGTTGTCGTTTGACGCCACGAAGTGTGAATTTTTTTCTTTATCGTGTGTGCGTGAGTGTACAACCACTTCGATTGAACGCGCCCTGAGCACTGAAACGGAGTTGAGCGCTGCTGTGTGCTCGTCATTGAAACAATTCCGAGTACCTGTGACTGAAAGAGGGCGCAAGTCAGTTCTTTCGTCGCTTGCACCATTGATTTAACTAGGATAGACCGGACAACCAATGCTTTCTCGTGTCCCACGTTTGGGGAGAGTCGCCTGGCCCTCGTACCATTTTCGTGTCACGTTCTACCGTATCGATTTGGGCAGGTACTGCACCGCGGCGCTGCTAAATTTCAACTAATAATTTATAACAATTGAACCGTAAAACGAACCGTAAAGCGAAAATTTCGATTTCCCAGAGTACCGCTATTTGTAAAACGACATTAAGTTAAGAACTACGCAATCTACAATCCAGCCTAGAACTAACAAATTTTTTCCTTCTTTATTACGGTTTTATATTATTAGTTACGGTCTAGATTAGACTGTAGGAATAATTAGTTACTAAGTAAATTATTAGATGCGATTTGATATTAAATTGCGTGCGTTCAGTTTTAATTATAAATTAATCCTTGTAAATGTTAGGAGGGAATCGTGGGACGACGAAGGACGACGAGGAATGTCGCGAGAAGCGTGCGTCTTAATATTAAGTTACGTGCGTCTAGTTTTAGTTAATGATAAAAAAACTGTAGGCACGTTCTGTATAAAAAACATGTTATTTGTCAATAGCTTCATTTCGTCTGCAATTAGATAAACACGACTTTGACACCAAATATACCGGTAGGGCTACGAATTACTGTACAATTATTGTGAAATGTTGATATAATTAAATATTTAGCATGGGAGTATGCAACATATTGTATGATTTAGAGGAACGGTGTGTAAGAGAAGAATTTATCGTCAATGCGTCGTTTCTTGGGAGACAAAACTCAAGTTCAGTCTTACGTCAAAGTTAAGTTCGAGGTTAAGAACGAACTATGAAACGTCCGTCTCCTTTTTACGTAAACCTCACCTAAGTAAAATAAGAAATCGATATTTCTTCAGTTGAATACTCTAGGTTAAGTGAGGTAATATACTTAAGTACTGCAATGGAATGTAGATGGGATTACAGTCCAGCGTAGGTCTCGCGCGTAGTCACCTCCTCGTGCTGAAACCTGGTAATTAATATTGTTCTTCAAACACTAAAGTCTGGAAAACGATATTAAGCTGAGAACTACGCAACCCACAAACCAGTTTATATTGTGTAAAATTTCTTAAATATATAAATACGTAAACTGCGGGAATAACAAGTTAATAAACAAATCATAAATATAAAACCTGAATCTTCAATCGAGGAAACCTCCTCGGTACCGAAACGGTTCCAGCTTATAGATCTCAAAACCAACTGCATTAGAAGAACAAGGCCCTTCTTGATACAGAATTTACTCCATAAAACTTCAAGCAGGAATACCTAGAAAGACAGAAGGAATTTTCGAATTTTGTATCAGGAGCACATGACCAACGAGGAGATGGCACGATAAGGCCCTACGTCAGGCGGTTCTCCTGATACAGAGATTATTCCTTAAAATTTCAAACGGCTATATCTAGAGATCCAGAAGGTGCTTGTCTGTGAATTTTCGAATTTTGTATCAGGAGCACATGACCAAAGAGGAAGTGGCACGATAGAACCCCTTGTCAGACGGTTCTTCAGATGCAGAGATTTCTCCATAAAATTTCAAGCAGGAATATCTATAGACATGGCCCTTTGTCGGGCGGTTCTCCCGATACGGAATTTTGTCCATAAAGTTTCTAGCGAGAATATCTAGAGAGCCTGAAGGTGTTTCTTGATGAAATTACGAATTTTGTGTTAGGTGCATATGATCATCATGGAGGTGGCACGACATTTTTCCCCGTCGGTTCGCCTAATATGGTGGTGTTTCGAAAAGTTTTTAGTCAGTAATATTTTGAATACTGGAAGTATTTTTCAATTGAAATTTATATTTTTCATAAATAACTTACTTATCAGCTAATTATTCCTTCAATGCTACGGGTTATTCTGTGAAATAAACATATTTTTAAGTGGTCTGATTTAGATTGTAGGTTGCGTAGTTCTTAGCTCGATATCGTTTCTCAAATGTAGTGCTCTGAGATATTAATATTTGGAAAACGATACCAATTCCCGAGACCCACCACGTGGAGGTGACTACGCACGAGTCTCATAGTTTATCATAAACTGTTTCATATATTTTTTATCACACGAGTCACGGTTTGCACTTGCATCGAATTTACAGAATTTCTTTAAAATGAATCTGAGAACGGTACAAAGATTAATTTATATCGTTGGAAAATTGTTCTTGTTAGGAAATTAGTAATGAAGACAAAATTATTTTTCTAATTATAAATTCTAATTAAAAATATTTGAAATTATTTAACGTTATTTAACATTAACGTTATTTAAATAGCAATAATATTATATTAGACTAATATTATGTACGTCTCTGCTTTAACGCAGAGTGGGGTAAAAAACCAGTGATTCTTTTCTTGATCGGTATTTCAGGCTCTCACAAAGTCCCATTTCATATCCAATCTACTCTATCTTTAGTCAATGGTACAGCCACAAACATGATATATAGTCATGCATATTCATGATGCTACTGAGCAAAAGTACTTACAGAAACTGTTTTGTGAGAAAGATGAAAAAGTCCGGCAAAGATACTAGGAAAATGTGGGAACAATTACTTACGGTATCAGTGAGTTGGTTTCAATTGTTTCTACACTTGTGCACTTTGAAAAATAGTGTTGCATGAAGCAGAAATGTACTGAATCCTCAGCATCGGTGATCCACTACCAGAGCACGTGGCATTTTGCGTGTACTCCACCTTATATATATATGTTCATTGGAGGTCTGTTTTATTTTCTTTTTCTACTAATTTTCGAATCCAATCAGAAAGAAATGATTCGACCGTGAAAAAATCGTACTCCGCATGCAAGGAGGAAGTACCAACCATGGACTACAAAATGCACGTGAGAAACACGTGCTTCCGTCCCTTAGCTTTCTCTTCTGTCAAACTGCGAAAAGTAGCGCCCGTACTCTCGCGATCAAGTGCGAAATGTGAAAAATAAAACTGAGAAAGACTTTAAAAAATTGCGAATTGAATTTCCGCCGAAAGTGAAGACACAGAGAATTAGTTTTACCTTATTTGGTTTTCATGTGTATGATGCTTGTTGTAAGTACAGATTTTTCTTTCAATTAGTACAAAGGGATGTTTAGTAATTGTGAACTTGTAGAAGATAATAATTCGCTTCTAAATGGTCACTAACAGTAAATTTATTAACGTTAACGAGAATACACGTTTATATTTTTAAGTGATTCTGATTCTATTTCAAACTATTCAGATGGTTTTATTCACTTTCAACCACTTACTACGTGTGAAACAATTTAGTTTAATTTTGTAGTAATATATTGATACGTGGATTCTAGTGGACATTGATGAAGTTTAGAAAGTAATTATTTGCCATTCATAATAAAAAATAACGATAATTACTTTATCGACTGTCAATGAAATGCATAACACGTGGACATATTAAATTGTTTGTAAAATATCAGAAATGTTATCTCTAGATTTTTAATCAGAAATGAGAGGCTCTCTCACCGTGTGTTTATGTTAAAAAAAGGTTGTTAATAAAAATATTGATAAAAAGGAAATTCATAGGAGGACAGAATTACAGGCAGTTTGGAGTTGTAATTTACTTTTTATTTTATTTTGGTTTAAATAAGACCTTTTATATTTTTGTACGTGTGAGTAGTATACGTTTATACGTGAATGTGTGTATGTATGTGTGCCTGAGTACGTGTAACTGTGTGCACATATACACATTTATACAATTCAAAAATGGATTGTTCTAATAAAGTCTAAAAAGGAGCCTTAACATAAGTCTCCGCGTTCCATTTACAATGGAACATTGTTGCTTGTAACTGTAGCAAAACCGTACTTTTAGCAGGATAATCGTGCGCATTAAATTAAATTAAATTACGAGAATACTCGTTGAAAAGAAAGGAAAATACTTGTCGTCGTTTGACGTAACTGTAAATTATTTTCAATCGCAAAGAATTAGCTCACCATGACGTAAATACAAATGTAATCGTACAACAAAACTCGTTTATCGATTGTGTCTCGACTTGAAACGAAAAAAATCAGGATAACGTTTGCAATCACGTTACACTCCTAATCGCGAAAGAAATTACACAGATACCTGAGTAAAGAAAAAAAAAAAAATGAACGGACTGCTCACGAAAATCCAAACTACAAGAGATCACGAGGATCACTTTTGGACCGCGTAGCAAGCAACAGTTGTAGTATGCTATGTTCTATAATATTAGTATATGTATACGAAACTAAAAGAACGGTTCTGCTCTGAAATTTTCCCTGTTATACAGTTCGAAAGTAATTCCTTAACTTATCTGCGTCATGCCCTGAACTGAATTCATTTCGCGTCGTTCCCTTTGTTCCTTTGTCTCGTTGCCGCTACACTTTTAAGCCACTTTCAAACGTTCAAGCGATTGTTTCGAGGTGATCAACCATTTGGATAATAGGATACCTTATTTAATAAAGATGTAGTGAGAACGTTCTTGGTTATTAACAGTCAACAAGAGAGATAGATAGAGAGAGAGAGAGAGAGAAATATCTACGAGAAGGAAATTCAACATTTAAGACACACTTGGTGGACACACTTATCAACGAATTAATCGAGTTACCAAAACCTTTTCTTTTTCTTTTTCTTTTTTTTTCCAGTTACATGAAAACGTATCCCTTATCGTTCACTTGAACAAAACATTTCAGCTTCTTAAGACGCTCGTAATATCACGTATATATATATATATATATATATATATATATATATATATATATATATATATACACGTTAGAATTTTGCTTCTGTTCGCAGTTATTAGAGAAGTTCTCACTAATTCTTTTACAAAAAAATTATTATCCCATACCTCGTCTTAATAACTACTTAACGCTACCTGATGAAAAGTCTATCGCCCGGTACGACTCGGTTTCATATATTTCAAATGCAGTATCTTTCTTTTTTTTTTTTTTTTTTTTTTTTGTTTCCTTTTTTCGTCTCTCTTCAATTCTCATAATAAAATATTACTTTATATACATTTCGTAAACGCCTGTAAGGCCGCGTATGCATAATCACGCTACCAATAACGCGAGCACATGCACTGTAGAACTAGTTATTGTACCACGATGAAAGAATAAATTATTACCCGAATGGCAAAAACGTGCCGATAGATATACGTGTATATATATCATATGTGTATATATTAAGACGCAAGACAAATGGTATAATAATTCATACATAGATATCCGATCTTTCTTTTCTCTTTTTTTTTTCCTTCTTCTTAAATATTGGAGAATGGAATCCTTTTTTTTTATTCTTTTTTTTTTTTTTTTTTTTTTTTTTTTTTTTTTGTTTGTATATTTGCTCGAAGAAAATACTTTGAAACTTTTTTTGTCTCGATACGAAGGCCCCGTACAGTCACAAGTGTAATGCTCTAAGTAAAAAGTTCGGAAACTAACTTGCTTGAGTGTACGAGCGATTTCCTAGAAAATTGCTTATATCGTGGAGTTACATGCACTTTAATTCGTTTCTTCATTCTCTTCTTTTTTTTCTTCTTTCTTTTCTTTTCGTGAATCTTATCTCGTTAATCTTTATACTCTTATACAGCTCGATCGAACGTATCTAAAATAAACGAATCTAAAATAAAAGACTCGGGATTGTTGTAATTCCGTTACGATTGGTTAATATCTCGGTAAATAATCGAGGAGGAATTAGATAGTTACAATATCCATGTATGACTGCATGATGCTGTTAGTTAGGCTATGATATACAGTACAACTCCGTATAACGCGATGCTCGTAAATCGAAAACTGACAGCCGACTGGAAAACCAATTAAACCAATTAAACCGACAGCCGCGATCAATCAACTGGCGATCTGAATTCTTATTCCTTTTCTCATTTTCACTCTCAGTCAGCAGTGACCGAATAACCGTGTGACTAGCTGACATCGCTGACCGCATTCTAACGCGATTAGCGCAATTATTGACACTCTGTACACGCGTGTGTGACCATAAATTTTAGAGATATAAAAAGAGCACGTTATTGCTTCGAACAAACAAGAGCAGTATATTTGCAATTGACTCGCTGCGCTTGTCCCACATTTGCTTCGTTGCGTTGCATGATTTATTCGTGACGTACAAACGTACGAACGCTGCCGAATTTGCCTCGAAAATGATAACGCTTCGCGTATCAACGCGACAAATCTGTTTCACACCGCCGAGTTACGTTCCGTTGCGTCCGGGAGAGAATTTCTTTTTTCCTGTTCTTTTTACGAGTCTTTCGCAAGACGCGGAACGTTGCCCGCGTTGTGTTATACAGAGTCCTACTGTAGCGTAATAGCAGTGCAAATAAATTGAAAATTGTTAAATCGTTAGAATCAACATACACCCACGCACGCACGCACGCACACGCTATGAGAACGGAGATTATTAACCTATTTGTAGCTCGAAAAGTTCATAAAATTCAGGTTCATCATCACAGAAAAGCTCTCTCTATATATATATATACATATATATATACATACATACATACATACATATATGTATATATATATATATACGGCTGTTTATATATACATATGTCTTTAAAACCTTTGCATCGCACAAACGTACATGATCCAAAAGGAAAACTGTGGTAACTAAATTGAAACGGCTAATCGAGTATATTTAGTTTCGCATTACTTCGTTAATCTCACTTTTTGTCTTTGTTCGATCGACAAAACTACAAAAGATAGGCGTAAACGTTACTATTAAAGAAAAAAAAAAGGATGTGAAGGCGACTTCTGGTTGTTTCCACGTGATCGACAATTCAAAGGCAACCGAACAGCGAAAAGATATTTTTCGACTAACACACTTTTCTCACGTTGCGGATATATCTTGCACGTCTTATATTTACAATGATATCTTTGGCGTTATTTGGAAATAATTTGTCAGATTTTCCTATACAATCGAATGAAAGGGGTTTCGCGCCGAAAGGAACGTTTTTTTGTTTCTTTTTTTTTTTTTTTTCGTTTTTTTCTTCTTTGCTTTTTCCATTACCTTTCCCTCGAGAGAAAAACGCATCAGTGAAAAAGTTACAGACGAATTTCAGTTTTTAACCCTAAGAGGAATAAGAATGGCTGAACGTTTATCAAATTATCGCTTTTTATCGCTTTTTACCTATTTATCCTGAGATTCAAACTTTTCTTAATTATCAATCACACTTAACGTTGAAACCGATTCGCAAAGTGTGCGCACTTTATTGCTAAAGCAAGCTTACTTCAGTTTAATATATTACTTTTTTATTGTTAACATGGTCTAATGACTAATCGTAAACTTCTGTTCCTCGTTACATTTCTTTTTTATTTTACTTTTCTATTTTTTTCTTTTATTTTTTTTTTTTTTTGTTCCTGCCTTTTAGCGATTAACAGATTACCTCGAACGTTTTGTGTGAAATTAGCAATCCTCGCCCTCACTCTTGTATAACATCGTCGCTAGCATGATTACTGATTTCTGCGTAGTACAAAGTGAATTACAAGACTCGTGTAAATATCATCGAGATGTTAAATGATAAATCGTGATCGTATGGAACTCATTGATTCGCTACCCGATCGAATTTACGTATCGGCATAATTCTTTTCGCAGATCGTTCGTAACGCTATCTCTGAACGAAATATTATCAATGATCGATCTCTCTTTGTACGTCGTTCATCGATTTTCAAACACGCGCGAAACTTAAAGGACGTACAGATCCCAAATGAAAGAAGAAAACATCGTTTCTTTTCCCATTTTCTTCTTCGATAAATCACGACGAAACTGTTTCGATCAGTTTTACTCCTACGAAGGAACCACGAACGACATTATAATTGAAATGTAAAACACGCGGCTGGTATTAGTTAGCGTAGACGCGGGAAAAAGATACCCGCTGTAAAACTAATTGCACAGGTGCTAATTGCAATTCCTTTTGGTTGGAAGTGTTACGTTTCCATAAATTCCGTTGAATCGATAATAGATCGATGTAATGTGTATATTGGTATTATCGTGTCGTCGACGATCGTACGGTACTCTTTTTTTTTTCCTTTTTTTCTTTTTTTCGTTTTTTTTTTTTTTCTTATTTCTTCTTGAAAAACGATCAGACGACGCGCGCCGGCCGTTCTCGTTCAGACTCTGTTCACGTTTGCGAAATCCTTGTCCGTTTCCTCCTTCCTCGAGCCGCTCAAGCACTTCCGGTACAGGCTAATTAAAGGCATCGCCAGCAACAGGACGCCGCTCAACGCGATGAAGAAACCGGCCAAGTAAAACGACAGATCGTACGTCCCCGTGATATCGTACAGCCACCCTGAAACAACACGAGAATACGTTTCGCAACGGTCAGGCTATCAGTATGTTCGGCAAGATGGTGCGCGCGGCGCGCATTCGTCCGAATTTCCCTCGGATTGCCAGACAACGTTTGAAAGTTTGGCCGTAATTGCGAGAACTGGCTCTCGATCCGAGGCCGTGGAAACTTCAAAGCTATTATACGATCGTATAATTCATACAGAGTTCAGCATCGGACAAGAGTTACTGCCAATTTATCTAATTACACCTCTCCCTGTTCTCCCTGGCAAACCACAATTGTTTCAAGCGTAATCTGGCAAGAAAATTGGAAACAAAGTAGTTAATTTCAAAATGTTGCGTTTTGTAATTTTACTGACGTGTCGTGATGTGTTCTAATATTTAAAGATGCTTGTACGTTCAAACGTAAATTGCAAGCTTCTGTCAAGATTGTGGCATTATGGTAGGCAATAATTGATGATAGTATCAAATATTAAATGTTATAATATTATCATAGATGATTGATGATACTATCAAATATTAGATACTATAATATTATCACAGATAATTGATAATACTATCAAATATTAGGTACTATAATATTATCGTAGATAATTGATAATACTATCAAATATTAGATACTATAATATTATCACAGATAATTGATAATACTATCAAATATTAGGTACTATAATATTACCATAGATAATTGATAATATTATCAAATATTAGATACTATAATAGTACCATAGGTAATTGATGATATCATCAAATATTAGATACTATAATATTATCATAGATGATTGATGATACTATCAAATATTAGATACTGTAATATTATCATAGATGATTGATGATACTATCAAATATTAGATACTGTAATATTATCACAGATAATTGATGATACTATCAAATATTAGATACTATAATATTATCACAGATAATTGATAATACTATCAAATATTAGGTACTATAATATTACCGTAGATAATTGATAATACTATCAAATATTAAATACTATAATATTATCACAGATAATTGATAATACTATCAAATATTAGGTACTATAATATTACCATAGATAATTGATAATATTATCAAATATTAGATACTATAATAGTACCATAGATAATTGATAATATTATCAAATATTAGATACTATAATAGTACCATAGATAATTGATATTACCAAATATTAGATACTATAATATTACCATAGATAATTAATGATACTATCAAATATTAGATATTACAATATTACCACAAATAATTGATGACACTATCAAATATTAAATATTACAATACTGCCATAGATAATTGATATTATCAAATATTAGATCTTACAGTATTACCATAGATAATTGATGATATTATCAAATATTAGATATTATAATATTATCATAGATAAATATCATAATTATTTAGAAATATTGACATATGCATAATGAAACACATCACTTTAAAATTAATATCTTTGCTCTTATTAATATTATAATATTACCATAGATAATTGATTGTATTATCAAATATTAGATATTACAATGTTACCATAGATAATTGATGATATTATCAGATATTAGATATTACAATATTACCATAGACAAATATCATAATTATTTAGAAATATTGACATATGTATAATGAAACACATCATTTTGAAATTAATATCTTTGGCGCTCTTATTAACTTTACTGCACACAGAGATAACGTTTATTTTCTACATTACTTGATTAAATAAAGTAAGATCAGTTACTCTTGTATTACCCAGAGTCATAAATATTACGGAAGAAGTGTCTCGGACACTTCAGTATTCCGTGTTCATGGGAAAGTGAACAGCTGATAGAAGAGTTCCCTCTTACCAGCCAACGGAGGACCCATAAGATTTGCAACACCCTGGACCAAGAGCAGAAGGCCGTACGCGTTTGTGAATCTTTCCAGCGTGATCAATTCGACGAGGATGATGCTGGTAAGACTATAGTTCGCCCCGATGAATAATCCAAAAGCACCAGAGATTGCGCACAAAGTATAGTAACTGCCAACTACCATGGGTATTAAAGCTGTCACCGCGCCGCAGAGTGCCATGCATACTGCATACACGATGGACGCGTTCACCCATGCCCTGTCACCTGCCCAACCAAGCAGAATCTGAAAAATAATTTTAAAGGCTGTTTATCAGAGCTCGAGGAGTGAAATCTTAATAAGGAGAGACCTCCTTTCCCGGGCCTCTCTCTTGGGAAAATTACTTTTCAGTCTTGAAGTTCTAGAAGGTTCTTTAAGGCAATTGAATTAAGTCGGTGCATACAAAACGCCGTTTCTCTGAAGTTGAAGAGGAAGAAATTTTTTCATACCTCATTTACGTATATTCAGCGGCAAGAATATTTATAATGAAAGTAATCTTGTCGTCGCGTTCTTACGATTTCCTTGCGCAAGTTTGTTTACTATTCTTTAACAATAATTAATGATAATTATTGTTCTTCGAGTAGAAAAAGTGTCCTGAATATTGGTGGAGGCAGACACTCGCAACAGTTTTGTTTTATCGAACTATAACTTTTTAATGCGTAGATTAATTATAGAGGCTGAAATGAAAAATATTGCCACAGCATCGTTACACGAATTTTTGACTTTTCACGTTGACAATTCTTTGAACCAAAGAATTTGTTGGTGTATCGAATTATATTGAATTGTAATTATAATTATATTAAGTATGAATTGTATTATATTAAAGAGATATTTAAAAAGACGACATTTCATACGCATCGACTTAATACTAAAAAAAAAAAAAAAGAAAAAAAGAAAAAACAGGATATAGAAGTCATTTCGAGTTACAGAATTCAGATGATCATCTATAACAAAAGAAAACATTAAGCAGCGTAAATACTTACAAAGCTATAATTTTATACTTTCCAAGATCGTATGTACCATCGATGACTCTCACCATTGTTCATTTTGTACATGCAAACAATATTGAGAATTTTCATTTGTTTAATTAACTGATATACATGCATATATTTATATATTTTTTTCATGCACTTTCCATGCACGTATCTGAACATGTACACTGAATCGATCGAAGGCAGATAACTTTCTTCAGACTTACTCCTATGTTAATCACATCAACACAAGTTTAGCCTAACCCTTGCACGACGCAGACTCAGTGTTAAAGAGAGTGTACGGTCAAATGAGATTAGGGAGGGTGACGTGTCACTGATTGACGTAATGCTGTACTCTTAAGAAGCTTTCTGGATTTATCAAAAACGTTCGGTGTGGATGCCTCTCACATTTACGATTTTATCTAGAAATTTTACATGTTACCAATATTTTTTTCACACAGACTCGCGGTTCTTTTATGCATTTGTTTGTGGTTAAAAATTGAATCTCGTGTGAAAACTACAACGTAGCATTTATAGTAAAACAGTGTACATTTGTATCACCTTCTCGACATTAGCTTAACAACATTAGCGATATTAAGGAATTAACGAATGACGCTGATGATTGATGAAACCTTAAATGTCTCTAATTGTACAGAAAATAATTTCACTCTGTACAAGTTTAACTGAGGATCAATCGTACGACTTGCTATGAAGAGCTAATTGTAAGAGAAAGAAATGAAAGTAACGTTGTTACAATTGAAAGATTGAAAAAATAAAAATATTCCACTAGAATGAAAACGAACTCATTGTATTACATAAAGCGGCGATGAATAAAATTTGGATTTTTTCAGAGAATATTAATTTTGTTAATTTTCCTGGTCATTGACTCGTTTTTACACGGTGGTAAATTATCGCGTGAAATGAGATCAAGGTGCGTATGAATTTTGATAGAAATCAAAAAAATTAGAAATTCAGAAATTCACGTTTCAATTCATTTATGTATTTATGAATTTGAACAGGTGATAGAATTTCTCTTTGTGAGAAATTTTAATTCGCGAGAATGTACAGGGCTGGTTACAATACTTACGTAACGAGGCAAATCCCTCTCGCTCGATTTTGTTTCACAGAGCTTAACTTTTTGTAATGACAGCACATGAATCGTAACAAAAGATAAAAAAATGAAATAAAAAATCGAAGAACGTATTTATGAGAAATTTAAATTTTGGTAAAGAACTAGTTATAACATTTATACGACGGACAGAACAAATCTCTGTTTAAGGTTCACATTTTCTATCTGTGTATAATTTTATAAATGATGAGTTTCCACGAAGTCTGGCAACAACGGATGATTAACGCGCAATATACAAGCTTAAAGGATAGACGCCTATGAATGGTTGCGTAAGCTTCCAGTGGATTTAATTTTAAATATCATCTCGAAGCCGTACGAAGGGTACAAAGCGATTATGCGATCCGAAAATTTTCAGAAATTTTCACTCGTAAGAATTTTCCCATTCTTTATCGATAAGCTGTGAGGCAAACTAACATTGGGACCAAAGTCAAGCTTCCAACAAAGTAATGATCCAAAGGAGAACCAACATTGAACGATAAACGTGGACGTTTGGAATTATCGACACCGTTCGCTTCGACTGACGCGACATTAAACGATAATACATTAGAAATAGCCGTTGTTGTAACATTTCCACGTTTCAATCAGTCGATGAAGAACGAGCTTGAAATCGTGAAATTGTGGTTAAACGCAAGAGGAAATTGAAAGAATGGGCGTGTGTCGTTCGTAATTATTTCGTTTGAAGTTGTTTGAGATGTAAATCGATGAACGTCGTACGTGTGTACGTACATGTGAGAGAGAGACTTTGAATAGATAAGACGAACGATGGAAATATCTTATTGACATTATGTGCCGTATACGTTGGCCGATATTTAGGTAACGATCAATTCCGAATAACGTGCAGACATTGAATCGCAACGACACGATAAAATTGGGTCGTCGAGCTAACTTCCTAAGCGAAACGGAGGCACATTTGCTTCAAACACAAAAACAATATTGATCGTTCAGGGAAAATGAAATTTTATTTCATCTGTCACCGAGAGTGAAATGCTAGTTTACGTAATAGCAAGTTTGTTTAACACGTGTAAGTAATAATGAAAGTTAAACGCGATCGAACGAACTGTCTAAATAAAAGTCACGCGAGAAAGTATATTATTAATAATGATAAAAAAAATAATATATTATTAATAGTATATCAGTAATAATAAAAAAAAGAAATACAACGACACTTGTTCCTCCGGAGAACAAAAGGCACACGACAATCTGAAAAGAAAAGGAAACGATGAGACGATTCTTACCTCGCCGCCCATATTGGTTATCCCTATGACCGATATCAAGATGGAGGCGTCGGTCTGGCTGAAGCCCATCTCGATCGCGTTGTCCGTCAGATAGACGTAGGGCACGTCGTACCAGGTGTGCAGAAGGAAATTGCTAATGGCGAACAGCAGGAAACGCGAGTCAGCGAAATGAGAGAAGTCGAGCATATCGACGACGAGGTCCCAGAATTCCCATAGACCGGCGTACCAGACGAGCTTGGTCTTGGCGATGGTGGTCATCGAGTTCCTATAAATATCCGGGCAACTGGACGCCCTTAGTCGATATCGATTTATATTCAACATAGCACCTCTGTACGTAAGGCTGTGCCTGTGCACTCGGATATCCTTCAAGTAGGCAGTGGGTAGTCTCCTGGTGTGCTCGAGGGTGCTGGACCTCCTCAACGAGCTGTCCAGATTGATTTTCTTCAACCACCACAGTCGCCAGGCGGCGTCCGTCTGCTGTTGAACCGTTTGCTCGTCGTTTGGCAACGGCTTGTCCTTGTTCTCCTCGCTCTTCAACTCGGACAGAGAGCTCGGCGTCGGGACGAACCTGGCCGATGGCGTGCTCAGCTGATCGTGAAGCGGGCCGGAGTCGCTGAAGCTTCTCGAGGAGATCAGCAGGCTTGGGTAATTCTGCAGCAGCACGTTGTACACGTTCTTGCGGGTGCTGAGCAGCTCCAGCACCTCGAGCGGCACCTTCTCGCCGTTCTTCACGAACGTCGGCAGGCTCACCAGGCTGGAGAACAGCTTCTCGCCGTCCTCCTCCTCCTCCTCCTCCTCCTGAATCCGTATGTTCTCCATGATCGTCAAAGTGTTCAGCGAACTGTTGGCGGAGAACGAGTCCACGCTCGAGCTCTGTATCCTGGTCCTCTTCTTCTCCCTGTTCTTCCGTCTCTCCTCGGTCTTCGCCTTCGCTCTGGTGGTGGTCCACTCGAGGTCCCTCATCAAACAGCCGCAGACCGCGAGATTGAGGAACAGGCCGGCAAGTATCAGCGTGGTGCCGCGCCAACCGTACTCGGCCAGCAGATACTGCGTGACCGGGGCGAAGATGAACGTCCCGATGCCGCTCCCGCACACGGACAAACCGGTGGCGAACGATCTCTTCTTGTCGAAGTAGTACGCGACGATCACCACCGCCGCCACGAAACACAAGGACAGGCCGAAGCCAGCGAGAACGCCGAATGTGAATATCAGAACCTCCATCGAGTTCGCGTACGAGCTTATCACGAAACCAGCCGTGGACAGTATACTCCCCGCTATCGAAACTCTTCGACAGCCGTACCTGTCCGTGAGGAAACTGGCCACCGGGCCGGACAACAACGGCATCGCCATGAACAAGCTGCCAATCCACGCGGTCTTCGATTTCCCCTCGCCGAAATAGTTGAGGAACTCCACGTAGATCACGCCGAACGAGAACGTGATACCGTCGGCTATGAGGTTAACCATGAAGGAGGCTGCGACCACCACCCATCCCCAACCGCCGTCGGGCGGCGTTGCCTCGCACAATTGCCCCAAGCTGGAATTATCCTCTGAGCTGCTGGTGGTCGACGGTGGGATCGAAGGGCTCGATTGCGGCCTCTGTTGCTGTTGCTGTTGCTGTTGCTGCTGCTGCTGCTTCTTCGAATCCTTGTTAAACTGCACGTGATGCTGTTGCTTGTCCTCGCGCGGCGATTTCCCGTTGACCAGCTTCTCGGTGCTCTTCTCGGACGGCGAGTGATTCTTCGACAGGATCTTGGTCGGCGAGCCGAAGATCGAGTTCCGCTCGGCGAACACGCTCTTGCGTTTCGGCGGGCTGGCAACATTGTCCTTGTACAGGCTGTCGGGCTTCTTCACGGAGTTGTGCGACAATTCCTTCAACTCGTGTCTCGCCTCCTGACGGATCTTCGAGCCAGGCTCGTTGTAACCGTCGTACGCAGCCTTCTTCTCCAGGCAATTTCGCGTCTCCTCGTCCTTCTCGATCGCCGCGTCGTTCACGTAGCTCTGATCGTTCGGCACCTTCGACTGTATCTCCTCGGAGAGTATACCGATCTGATCCGAGTTCTTTCTCAATCGGGAGGCGTTCTTCACCAACGTGTTCAATTCCGACGACGCGGTGTCGCTGACTTTCCGCGACTCGGCTCTACGCGGCGTTTCCTGCGACGTTCGGCTCACGGATGAACATCGTCTCTCGATCAGCAGCTCCTCGTCGCTCTTCCGCGACGGTGTCACCTCGACGTTTCTCAAATCGCCGGTACTGTCCTCCTCTTTGTTGTTGCTCTCCGTGCCGATCGTGTCGCTCGATTCAGTCAGCTTCTCCTCGCCATTAAACTTGGCCCACTCGGCCATGATGACGCTATCAGGAACAAGGAGGAGACCGCTCTTGTCTCACGTGCAGTCCTCGAGCGGCCAACGCAACGACATCGAACCTATTCTTTCTTTCTTTCTTTCTTTCTTTCTACCTTTTATCTTTCAACTTAATTGCTTCTAATTTCGTTATCGAGCAACCTCTGTAACAGATCAATTCGTTCTTCCCCTCTCTGTGTTCTCGTAGCACTGCTTAAAAAAAAAAAAAGAACGCGCGCACCGCTAGAAAATGAAAGTCATATCGCACGGCGGCAATGAAACGCTGATCGCACTGACTCGATGCGATCGAAATTTCAAAACTGATCTAGTTTCGTCCTTGATTTGAACAACGGTAAACCGGGCCACTCGTAAAGCTGTCTAGTGAACTGACGGCGTAACGGCAACAGCGACGCTGACGACGATCTGCACGAATTCCTATAGTTCCTCGTTGTACGCTGGTGAATCGCATCTGGGCCGCCACCATCGCAGACGTGGCCCAGGATGCGGAATGCTTTCCTTCTTCTCGGGCCCTGGTTAATCGGGACCGCCTCCTCCTCCGCGAAACGATCGTCAACCCAGGCACCCATACGGCGAACGGTACTGCTTCGGCTCTTGCGGTGTATTCTACGGCAAAAAGATACGTGTACACGTTAGTCCATGCCGCGTGCCATCGACGTGCATTGTCGTTGATCATTTTAGAGGTGCAAAGTCAATCAGGGCTTGTGCAAATTTTTCAAATTCCGACGAATGTGAAATTCCGCGCTGGATCCGCGTCCAAATTTTCAAATCGCGCGCGACTAATTTTGGAGGCAATAAATTAATACTTTTTTGTGACGAAGGTGGTATTTTCGAAAAAATTTCGAAAGAGAGAAAAACTATTTTTATGATAAAATGTAGATCGTCTGAAGATTGAAGACTGTGGAGAATATAAAACAAATTGATCAATGTTTCTACGATAAAGTAATATTCTTCATTGATTATACATGACAAATGTATTGACTGTACCTGTGTAACAAAATTTTCGAAAAAAGAAAAGACTACTATTTTCATGATAAAGTAATTTGTTATAATATAATAGATCGTCTAAAGATTGAAGACTATGGAGAATGTAAAACAAATTGATCAATACTTTTGCGATAAAGTAATATTAATTATACATGACAAATGTATTGACTGTACCTGTGTAGTAAAATTTTCGAAAAAAGAAAAGACTACTATTTTCATGATAAAGTAATTTGTTATAATATAATAGATCGTCTAAAGATTGAAGACTATGGAGAATGTAAAACAAATTGATCAATACTTTTGCGATAAAGTAATATTAATTATACATGACAAATGTATTGACTGTACCTGTGTAGTAAAATTTTTGAAAAAAGAAAAGACTACTATTTTCATGATAAAGTAATTTGTTATAATATAATAGATCGTCTAAAGATTGAAGACTATGGAGAATGTAAAACAAATTGATCAATACTTTTGCGATAAAGTAATATTAATTATACATGACAAATGTATTGACTGTACCTGTGTAGTAAAATTTTCGAAAAAAAGAGAGACTACTATTTTTATGATAAAATGCAAATCGTCTAAAGATCGAAGAATACTGAGAAATTTTCTCTGGAAACACATGTGAAAAATTGAATTTGCATTTTGATCCATGACGTTTTAAATTGATTGTTATTTGTGATATTTACACCGTGAATTATTATTTATTATATTTACCATGATTTGAAATAAAGAACGTAATTTTTTTAAAGCTTCGTCATGTTCTTTCAAGTGGATTCCCTTCATATGTATGAATAAATGAATGAAGAGATAAAAACTGACAAACCAACTGTAGTAACTGGTTTATCTATACTTCATTTGGATTGCGTTTATGTCATTCGAATTTATTGATAGCTGATGGATCAATAATTAATCGAGGAGATTAATATAGAACTTACAAATGTTCTCATTTTAGATGAATATCAATCTGATATTGAAATATTAAAATTTGATTTTAATGATTACAACGGAGATCTGATATCAAAGCCTGGTTTCAACAGCCTCTATTATATTTTCAATTTCAAGTTTTCAAATTGAAGTTTTAATATTAATTTAAAAAAAAAAAATAATAAATCTAATTTAATTAAAAAGAGTTAAAATTTATCCTGATAATTTTTCAGTCAAACGATCCGCAAATAAAATCAAAATATTCGGAATTGTGTACCGATATAATTAGTCTTAATCTGTCGTCGATCACGATTATCGTGACGTGAAAAATGTTTTATTTCAATCTGTCGATTAATCTTGAAAATCTTGGCAATCAGGAAGAGACCAGTTCATTCTTCAGTATATCAATAAAACTTATTTTCCTATCTATGTTTTTAATCGATCGTGGCCATAAAAAACTTCCGAAATATCTTACTACAAGTCGCAATATCGTTCTTAAACCAAACGTCGTTTTCCATTATTAATAGCAATATTCTGCATCCTCTCTATGACCTGAGATTATGTGCATATATCGTATTTGATAATTTATCGAATCATGAATTCCTGTAATCAAGATTGTAAATTCAACGAGACTAGATTTTATTGTGTTTCACGATCACTAGACCATGCATATTTATGCATTTTTCAACTTTTACGAGTCTGAGCGAAGAAACAGAAATTTATTCCCTCTGCATAAATGTTGCAGTAAATACATTACTTTGGACGTTTTGAGTATTCATTGCAAGTATTCATACGCACTGTGTGTGTTTTTGCAGCTTTTACAATTTTAAATCCACACATCGAATTAATTATTTTCAAAACTTTATTCCGACGCGAAAATAAAATACATTCTTCTCGTCGAAACATTTAAATTTACTAACCAAACATTCCCAAAAATAAATTGAATATCCCTTTCAATAACAAATTTGGATCGACTCCTTCAGTTATTTTTAGCAATAGTACTTAATTATAATAATTAAATTATAAATTTGTAAATATTAAAATATTAAATTATAGATTTATAAATATTATTTAATGATTAATTATTCAAGTAACACCAATATCCCCTAAAATGAATGCATTTCGTAATGTATTATAAATACTCCTTTCAATAACAGACTCGGATTCATTCCTCAATCATTTCTAACAATTACAACCTACAACATTGTGCAAGACAACTGCTGCTCGTAAGCTTTCGACTGTAGCTTCTACAATTAAAAGATCGATAAATTCATGAAATATTAAAAGTCGCCATTCATTTATAAATATTATACAATACATAAAATACTTGTCCCAGAATTCCGTTCGTCCAACGTGTTGTCGTCTCAACAGACCAATTTCACGCTCGATTATGTTCGTCAAGCACTGCTTTAAATTAATCACAAATTCATTTATTCGGACAAGTAGTATATTGATTAGCGTTTCGCTCGTTTCACGAGCCGGTACCGGACGAATGGAAAATAAGGATGCAATATCTAAAGTACACTCGGCGCACAAATACAATAGGAGCCGAGAGTTCGTGCATACGAACGTTCGTTTCGTCTGACCTTGTTTTCAAGTTGCGCCCATTTTTATGCCGTATCAATTGTTCGGGACGCCTTCGCAGACACTGCCATCAACGCTTGATACGCGGAGGAGCATTGATTGTTAATACCCAAATGAGATCAGTCACGTTGATTAATTCGTGACGAGAATGACCGCGGCGCAACCATGGTTGCAATTGACAGAGACAACGTGAACTACGATAAATTATATCACGAAATATATATATTTTTTTCCAATTACTTTTAATATATTTCGTAATTTTTTGATACAATTGTACTTAACATTTTGATAATTATATGTAATAATTTTTCAATAAGCGTCGATATTCAACTGACATTTATTTCAGGTTAAGAGCTTTTCAGTAGTTGGATCCTCTTTCTTCCGGTTGTCCCAGGTTTGACCCAATTTTGACCCAAGTCACTTCAAATTCTATTTATTCGTTCATTTACGTAATTAATCTAGTAATTGCATTCTACATTAGAAATCTAAATATATTACGTGTTGAATAATGTTCTGTCATCTGAAAGTAATAGAGGATTTGTCCGAGTTACAGTTTTTACAAATAATTTCAACGATTCCTTGCAGGATCCTTCATACATGTCGATAATCGTGATTTTTACGCTGGAAAATAATTTACGCGTATTTAAAGAATAATTCTCCAAATGCAAATAATTTCCAATAGAAACATATCGTTTCTGTTTTAAATGATTTTACTTTCCAAGATTTTATAAATCCTAACTATCGTCAAACCTTGCAGTAAATTGAACTGCGGTTTAAGAATACAAAATTGCACGCAATGCACATAATATAAAGAAACATATAAAGTATCCAAAGCATAGTGTATATTTTTTATAATGTTTGATATTATGGACAATTTTCAAATTGCGATCCAAAAAATTAATATTTGACGTTGTAGACAATTTTTAAGTTGCGATACTAAAAATTATTATTTGACGTTATAGACAATTTTTAAGTTGCGATACTAAAAATTATTATTTGACGTTATAGACAATTTTTAAGTTGCGATACTAAAAATTATTATTTGACATTATAGACAATTTTTAAGTCGCGATACTAAAAGTTATTATTTGATATTATAGACAATTTTCAAATTGCGATCCAAAAAATTAATATTTGACGTTGTAGACAATTTTTAAGTTGCGATACTAAAAATTATTATTTGACATTATAGACAATTTTCAAATTGCGATCCAAAAAATTAATATTTGACTTTGTAGACAATTTTTAAGTTGCGATACTAAAAATTATTATTTAACATTATAGACAATTTTTAAGTTGCGATACTAAAAATTATTATTTGACGTTGTAGACAATTTTTAAGTTGCGATACTAAAAATTATTATTTGACATTATAGACAATTTTTAAGTTGCGATACTAAAAATTATTATTTGATATTATAGACAATTTTCAAATTGCGATCCAAAAAATTAATATTTGACGTTGTAGACAATTTTCAAATTGCGATCCAAAAAATTAATATTTGACATTATAGACAATTTTTAAGTTGCGATACTAAAAATTATTATTTAACATTATAGACAATTTTTAAGTTGCGATACTAAAAATTATTATTTGACGTTGTAGACAATTTTTAAGTTGCGATACTAAAAATTATTATTTGACATTATAGACAATTTTTAAGTTGCGATACTAAAAATTAATATTTGACATTACAGACAATTTTTAAGCGATTCTAAAAATTAATGTGCAAATTAATTCGATTCTTTTTTTAATAACATTCCCAAAAATATGGTTTCACGCAATTTACTCGCAACTCGCAACAAACAACCCATCTAATCGTTTTACAATCGTTTTTCTAATCTTATCTAATCGGCTTACAAGTTCAAACAAAATGATCAAACGAATCTTCAGCGATTGGAAAAATGCTGTACGCCGTTCTTCTTTCGTGTCTCCAGTTCATCGCAGCGGATCAACCCAGTTAATGATAATTAGCAAATCGACGAAGAAACGACGAAGATGTCAACGCCGGGGCCAGGGTGAAAAGTTGAGCGTGCAAGCGACGTCAGAAACAGAATTCTCACGTCGTCATTCTGAATTCGACGTTCGGCAGAGAGACCGGCGTCGACGTTGAGATTTGCTTCTGGCACTTCGTAACTAGCCGAAGTAGCTCGAGTTAGAGTCGGCGATTATAAATGAAGTTCATTGTGTATGAGTTGCTATCAATTTAACAGTGGCCACGACGATCACGCGCGTATCTTGCGATCTCCTGCCTTTTCCTTCCGCCAGCTCTTCTTCTTCTTCTTTCCCCTCTTCTTCTCGATCTCATCGTCGCCTTCTTTCGGTTTTAAAAAAATTCGAAATCTTCCTTTTTCCTGTCGCGTCGCTAGACTGCGGATTTTTATTCATTTACGGAAGATTTGCACGTGCAAAAATATACAAAATTACGCTAAAATGTTTACCTATATTCATCGTCAATTCATCGCCATCTTTTTCTCCTCTCTCGTCGTCGCGATTCTCCGTATTCTCCAAATATTTTTCCACGGACTGGTTTCTGATCATTCGACGTTCGAGAACGTTTCTCAATTTGTAATTCCACGGCCTCTCTTTTTCGGTAGGTTTAACTTTAATCTCCAAGTGGACCCATTGAGTCCCACCTAGTTTTAAATTAATAATTGTCTTACGTGTTGATGTCGCTGTTTGAAGATTTATGTAATCCTCTATCGTCGATCATTGTGTTTCTACTCCCAACGAAGGAGAATTTATTTCTGTTTGTCAGTATGAATTAAACATGATTTCCAATCGTGCAAGTTAAAATGGAACACTTCGACCAACACATGCGTAAAAATGTTTAACCAAAATTTCAATATTCCACGTAATTAACAACTATTCAAGCGTAGAAACGTATCAAACTAAATCTTCTGACGATTTTTATTTCGTTCTCATCTGTTCTGTACGCACACATAAATACATATATAATGCATAAATATGTAAATATATAAAATATAGCGTACATATGCAAAATAATATATTTACAAAATAATCTTAACATTTTACTTATAACAAAATATAACGTTGGTCAGAATATTTAGTAAGCTATTTATTTATTTATAATATAATATTTATTTACAGTAAAATATAATTCATTTATACTGTAAAGTAATAATAAAATACAATATAACTCATTTATATTTTAAAATAATAATAAAATATTTTATAAAATAATATAATTTAATATTTTATAGTGTAATTTATTTACTTATAATAAAATATAATGTAATTTATTTATTTATAGTAAAATATAATATAAGTTAGAATATATTTAGCAAGCAAAACGTTTCCCTAAAAATCAATTTTCCACTCTTTTCAGTCAAATTCATAAATATCTTCTGTATTACCATCACTATCATCTTCTTCCTTCTTTCGTTTCTTCTGTTTCTCGTCTCCTTGCGTTCCTCCAAGTATTCTACAATTCGGTTCTTCTCATCGTTTCGATATTTGTCGGATAGGCCCCCCGATATCGAGGGAAAACTCTTATCAGCAACGCTACACTCCGCGGCATGTTTAGAGCTGCGTGGCCACGTGTTATTGTTTGTCAGAGTTTGGAACAGCCGAGAGAAATTTTAGAGTATGCGACTTGTTCGACCAAACTGTGAATACCGAAAGCTGATACACGCAGAACTGGAGCACGGTTTTCTCCCTGTCTCTCTTTCATTTCCTCTTGCTTTTATCATCGCTGTGTTATCAGATCTTGAGAATTAAGGGACGTTGCGGAGAAACGGCTACTGATCCGCTTGCAGATAACACAGACAGTCACGCACTTGCCTTGGACGAACAGATAAGATGCGTTAGCGAACAGATGGAAATTAAACGGATTGAGTATTGAAAGAGAATAATTTTCTTAGACATTCGGAAATTCGAAACTTTCAAATTTGAAAATACATATATATTCAACAAAAATCCAACACTAACTCACACAAATGTAATTTATTTTTGACTTAATTGTGCGATTGACGCGATGAATCACAATAGGCAATAAATTATTCTTCATCATTTCACGTGAAAATTAATCTTCCTAACGCAAATGCTCGTATCTTTTCACATTTTTGTGAAAACAGAGGACAAAAACGTGCCATTGCATCTTGTGCATGATGTAAATAAAAAAAAAAACCATTCCCTTCGTTTCTATTGTACCTGATTCCTCTGGACATGCCAAGGATCATTATTTAAACCAGCGAGCCATAGGTATTTAGACTATCGATCCCACCAGCCCTCGTAGACAAAGGCTTAAGGCTGCGGCGAGAGGAAAACCGCAGCGAACGCTTCTTCTTAATTCGTGAAAATAATTGTGGGTTTAGCAGTGACCTCGATCTAAGCCTGAAGGAAGAGGGCGATTTACTTTTTGCGGGGACTTTATGCTATCTTAATAAGTGACTCGCACGTGAACCGTGAAACTCACTACCACCACGCTCATTTTTCATTTCGAGTCCTCGCTGAATTTCACGCGAACGAAGTTTACCTGTAGACGCGTGAATTTATAATAATCAGATCTTCGTGCAATGTCCAATTTTTCTTTTTTTTTTAACACGATTGAAAAATGGAACTTGGGTAGAAGTTTGTTACAAGTTATTAAATTTTTCACTCTCGATGTTTTGTATATTTAAATTGCATAAACATCCGCAATCTAACGATTGTAAACAGATTGAAACACCGGATTGAAGTTTCTGTCTATTTTTTAATTTAATTTCGTTCATTCAATTCATTCGTCTGTTCATTTGTATATTTATCAATAAGTAGAATATAAGAATATAAGAATATAATTAGTATTAGAAGAATGTAATTAGAAATAATATACTTGCTATTCAGATATACCTTGCTAAGAGAGTAATCAATGAGAAGATCTCCTTGTGGATGGTTCAGAAAATTGATCAAGAGTAAAATTCTGTGATCATTTCTGAATTTGCATCTATGAAATATTGTATCTAGTCCATTGTATGTATTGATAATTTGGGAATAACAGACTGAAAAATAAATTTCCATTTTAATTTCAGATCTCTAACTCTATTAACAACTCTGGAAATCAGTTCTTAAACAGTCACTGAAAATCAGGTTCAAATTTAAGTTTTGATCTCAATTTCAGATCACTACACACTATGAGAAATTAACTTTAAAAATCAAGTTTCAGCTTCAAGTTCAGTTTTAAAAACCGATAAAGTTGTAAACCAAATCAATTTTAAAATTAGTTTCAACGTTGATTTCAGACTTTTACCATTCATGATGGATTAACCCTAAAAATCAGATTCGTAAAAAAAAAAAAAAGATCGTTAAAAATCAATATTAAAGCACCCCTTCGACCTTATTTCATCCAATATTATCTTCCTGCAAAATATTTTCTCTTCAAATTGTTTTCCAATCCAAAGACCATCGATAGAAACTCGTCCAAATTCGTCAGCCTTGATATCATTACGTCTCACGAGCACGCCAGTATAGTCGCAACTATTTACGCGCGGTATTACACGATCGTCTACATCGTACGGAATAGAACGACAGAAAACGCAGAAAATTAATGAGCCTCAATTATAGAATAACGCCAATTGCAAAATAAGGATGCGGCAAAATGGCACGTAGAGCGTGTCGAGCGTAACGAAAAAATTCGAGCGAGCTGAAAATTTGTTTCGCCGAGACCGCGAGATTGCCGCGTAAATTCTAGCCCTAACGGAGGTTTTGCTCCTCCAAATAAATATATTACGAGATTTAACAAGAAACTATAACAATACCTACACGGCGATCACTGAAAGATCGAACGATCTAAATCAAAAATAACGTTCACGAACACGTGTTTTTTTTCAAATTTTTTATTATTTTATTTGCAATTATTATTATTTAGTATTGTTTTATTCTGATCTCCGGGGGATGCCCTATAACCTACAAAAAAAGAAAATAAAATAAAAAGTGAACGAGTTACGACTTTTTCAAACACTTCAGTTTTTCAGTGGCCATCTTGTATTTATTAATATCATTTTATAAACGACCGTCCGCTTTGGTTGATCATTAACAACTGAGAGTACATTTCAGAATATTCCTGCCCTCTTATTTTCTTCTTTCTTCATTTTAAATCAGCGTCGCCGTTGTGGAGCTCGCTTTTTTTCTGATTGCGGACCATAACGAGTGACCAAAACCGTATACAATAACTCGTCGCACGTTTCTTTTCGAAACTCGTCGGTATATCACCGGACAGAAATGACTGAGAAGTGATGAATTTGTTATTTGTTTCGCCCTTACACTCAAATATACTCAAAACTGAGAAAATATTGCAATTTTCGGACAAAAAAAAAAAAAATTCTCGACGTGCGTGGCAAGAGGTTAAATGCGCGCCAGAGGGAAACTCGCTGTTACCTTAATTGCATTAGCGATTACAAGAAGAAGCAACGCTCGAAGGAGAGGAAAAGAGAAAAAAAAGAGAACGTTGTTGCGTAATGATCTAAACATCTTTGGGAAGTCCTTCCTAGATAGGTGTTGCAGACTGGCATTTGAACCTAAGAGGGATCGTGTAACACGCGAAGGGAATGAAATCTCGCGAGTTTCAGCCGGACGAGGAATTTTATTCATCTGAACGATTTTCATCGTCGTGTTGCGTATGGTTCGTGAAAATATTTGAATATTCGTAGAATTTTTTTTTTTTTTTTTTTTTTTTTTTTTGTCTGATAGATGTGTGTACTATAATGTCTAAAATGTCTGGTAACTTTATCAACGAAACACGAGCATCAGAATAACTAAATAAGTGTATGTGTATAGAAGTTACGAAGGTATTAAACAGTATCAATTATTAACGATCGATATTTCTATGCTTAGATTATTACCCACGCTGTATATTAATTTTTCAACAAGTGTATATGTTTTTTTCTATATTGTAACAACAATGTTGTATTAATATTCTAACTTGTAATTTCTACATTGTACGCTACCCACACATTGTGTATTTTAAAAACATTTAAGGGAAATACAACTCTGTCAGCTCCGTGTATCTGAAATCATAAAATTTGAAAAACGTTTCGTACAACGCGCGCAACGCGTTCGCAATAATTTTCGAGTGAAAAGTCAGAGGAGAATCTCGCAAGCTGCCGCAATTATCCTATTTGTAAAATTGCGGAGATGAAATCTATAAATTCAACGCAACAATACGATGATTCAATTTGTCAAAAAATTAAATCCTAATTTTTTTTTAATGACGAAACTGATCGCTTTAACTTTTGTTACTATTATACATATCGCGTTTATACATTATTGTGAAAGCTATATATATATCGGTTAAGTGGCACTTTTACACCTTTAAATGCATAAAAATCTGCAGTCTATCGATTACTATCGACTGATTGCTATTAATAATGATATATAAAGGAGAGACAACTATGAAATATCTGATACTTGATATAATAAACAAATTTAAAAAAAGAGAGAGAGAGAGAGAGAAGAAAAAAAATAAATAGGACGGTGAAGAGGAAGCGAGACACAGTTGTTAAAAGTGCCTAACGTGTCGCGACAAAATGCTCAGTCTGAAGCGTTTACTTTTCA
The DNA here is from genome assembly GCA_036937485.2 of Tetragonisca angustula. Taxonomy (NCBI): domain Eukaryota; kingdom Metazoa; phylum Arthropoda; class Insecta; order Hymenoptera; family Apidae; genus Tetragonisca; species Tetragonisca angustula. Next base: position 399,280 of record JAWNGG020000004.1, on the reverse strand, counting down.
GAGGCTACAAAAGATATTTTAATACGCGCGCTCTCTGAACGAGTACAGCACAAAAGAGCCGAGTGTACGTTGCAAAGGAACGTTTTAGACCGAGCAGATCGTAGACCATCAGAAATCGGATAGAGAAATAAAAATATTCAATCAGAATCACTCAGAATACACGTACGTGTGGAATATTCAACAACAATCACACGTTTTTTATTCAACCAAACTTATAGATATATCCCTGCGATATCTATACAGAGACAGAATCTACGCGAAGATTTGTTTCAACTGATTTAAACTGATCAAATTCATTCGTTTATTCATTCACTTCTTGATCGTGGCTTGAGAAATTGAAAAGGAAGAGGGATGATGAAGAAATTTGGAGAAATAGGGAACAGAAAATTCACGCAACAGGAGGCAGACAATTTCGAATTGGCGGAATTAATAATAGTAATAATAATAAACGTGCTGAATTTCAAAATTACACTCCTGTGAGAGAAATGTGGCCTAAATCACGTGGTTTTCAATTCGAAGTTTTTACAATTCTTGTTGGCTCGATTGATTCTCTCGAGATGCTTTTCTTTCGAACGTAATTGAATACGATTAAAAATATAATTTACACGATATGACAAAACGCGAAGACTCGGCGTTCGTACAATAATACTTTTACGATAATACTGTATGTGATAATTTTAATCATAAAATTACTAGTATAATTAAAGGTATAAAATATAGGTAATTTTACTAAAGGCAAAAAATAATTAATTCAATTCAGATTTTACCAAAGGTAAAAAATATAGGTAAAATACAGGTAATTTTATAGGTATAAAACGTATAGGTAAATATATAAAATATATAAGTAAAATATGGATAATTTTATAGATATAAAATGTATAGGTATAAAAATATAGGTAACATTAAAGGTATAAAATATAGGTAATTTTACTAAAGGCAAAAAATAATTAATTCAATTCAGATTTTACTAAAGGTAAAATACAGGTAATTTTATAGGTATAAAATGTATGGGTAAATATATAAAATATATAAGTAAAATGTGGATAATTTTATAGATATAAAATATATAGGTATAAAAATATAGGTAATTTTACTAAAAGCAAAAAATAATTAATTCAATTCAGATTTTACCAAAGGTGAAAAATATAGGTAAAATACAGGTAATTTTATAGGTATAAAATGTATAGGTAAATATATAGGTAAAATATAGGTAACATTAAAGGTATAAAATAATTTTACTAAAGGTAAAAAATATAGAATTAAAGAACGGAACGATGGATACTGAATAAAGAAAAAAAAATGTAGATTAAACCAATAATCGAGAATAGTATATACTATACAGAATAATATGCAAAAATAATTAGACATTAAACTAGTGGAGGCTATTTTTCTTTTCTCAACGAATATCATTTTTATCTATCCTTTTCTATTCTCGTACTTGCAATAATACTTTTACAATAATACTGTACGTGATAGTTTTTCATAAAATTATCAGACCAGAAATGGTCTGTTATAGAACCACTTATCACACCTGATAATAGAAGCTTCAACTCCGACCTTGCCAGCAAGATATGCTTTCAACATCGCTTTATTAATACATATTCATGGCCTTGAGTGATTTTGTGAGATAGGTCATTGAACTTAATGACTCGATTCGCTATTATTCCATGCTGATTTATCTAATCTAACCTACATTCGCCGGACTAAACTACCTTAACTCTGACCACTATATGCTTGATGCTAAAGTTATCTTGATATTTATCCAACTAACTGTCGATTTTTATCCTGAAGAGAAATTTCGTTCTTACCCGAAAGAACTCCTCTTGTATTATTTTTTAATCCTTATGTCCCATCCTATTTTATTATTTTTTCTTTTTTTTTTTTTTTTGTTCTTACTCTGAAAAAGTCTTCACCATTTATTTCTCAATCCCAATCTTTATTTATCTTCTCATTTTTCTGAATATAAAGATATCATAAGCTTTCTAAATTATCCGATTTCTTCCTTCGCCGTATAAATGGCCAATTAGTTTCAAGATTTCAGAGTCAAAGATTTGTTCGAATTCGAAAGTTTCTCATTCGACAATTCGTCGTTTGGACCAACTGTGTACAGTGCTTCTGAAAGTTTTTGCATTTTTTGAAATGAAAATTTAACTTTCTAATTTTTTTTCCTTTCTCGAAGCTTGTTCAGATCAAGTTAATGGCCTTTTAGGCTTCCTTCACTTTTTAAATAAATAAGAATTACGTGTCGCAAAGGTGGAGCATCAGGATTTTAGAAGTTTTGGCGACGTGGCCAAAGAAAGATTGGGAACCACTAGTCTAGAGGGATATGAGTGATCCTGATTACAAGAATCAAGAATTTCAAGTCTAAGTCTAAATTAAAGATTTTGAAAATCTAGCCTGAACCTAATCTAAAAATCTTGAATCAGACGAAAGCTCAATCTACTCTGATTTCTGCGTGGGCCCAGAAATATCGAGTTACACTCTCAAAAAAAAAAAAAAAAAAAAAAAAAAATCAGGCTACTAGAAACGAACTAACTACAAGAGTCTCGAGTACTCGTAAATTTCTCGGATACCCTGCACACCCTTAAGTTCCGTCACGTGATTTAAAGCCGGCTGCTTCTGAAACATCCGACCAGCGCTGCGATATTTTAATAATCCCGTGATTTAATCGCGAGCCAATGTGCCGATTGAAAGAGATTCAGAAAGTGCATAATTCACGATCGCCGTGAAGCGAGAAGCCACGTGCTTTTCTGCTTGGATGACAGCGTTTATCAAAGAAATGGCCAACACTTGACCGGGAAACTATGAACCTTCGTTATCTGTACGCAAGGAGAACGAACTCGTGATAATACCACGTGCTGCGTTCGATCGTCGGATGTTATTACTCTGAAAAAGAATAATCGATCTTGCGTGTACGTCCGGCAGATTTCGCGGAAAACATCGACGACAACCAATACGTCAATCGGTATCGGCTGCACGATCAAATAATAAATCGGGCAATCGTTTATTTTACGTTACGCCGATCGAAATTATGTTAGAAATAAATGATTCGATGAATTGGACTTGATCACTTGGAAAGTTTCAAACAATTAACCTAATTTACGCAAAATTACGATATTTTCTCAGTTTTAAGAAATATAGCGAAATATATGTGTTTCACTATATTTCACTGTGATATGTAAATTTCTCAGTTTTAAGAAACATAGCGAAATATATATATTTCACTGTAATATGTTGTATAAATTTCTCAGTTTTAAGAAATATAGTGAAATATATGTGTTTTACTATATTTCACTATAACATATAAATTTCTCAGTTTTAAGAAATATACTGAAATATATATATTTCGCTATATTTCATTATATAGATTTCTCAGTTTTAAGAAATATAGCGAAATATATATATATATTATACAAATTTCTCAGCTTTAAGAAATATATATATTTCGCTATATTTCACTATAACATATTATATAAATTTCTCAGTTTTAAGAAATATAGTGAAATATATGTGTTTTACTATATTTCACTATAACATATAAATTTCTCAGTTTTAAGAAATATACTGAAATATATATATTTCGCTATATTTCATTATAATATATTATATAGATTTCTCAATTTTAAGAAATATAGCGAAATATATATATATATATATTTCGCTGTATTTCACTGTAATATATTATATAAATTTCTCAGCTTTAAGAAATATATATATTTCGCTATATTTCACTATAACATATTATATAAATTTCTCAGTTTTAAGAAATATAGCGAAATATATATATATATATATATATATATATATATATATATATATATATATTTCGCTGTATTTCACTATAATATATTATATAAATTTCTCAGCTTTAAGAAATATATATATTTCGCTATATTTCACTATAACATATTATATAAATTTCTCAGCTTTAAGAAATATAGCGAAATATATATATTTCGCTATATTTCATTATAATATATTATATAAATTTTTCAGTTTTAAGAAATATAACGAAATATATATATTTCGCTATATTTCACTATAACATATTATATAAATTTCTCAGCTTTAAGAAATATAGCGAAATATATGTATTTATACAATATATTTCATACATATATAATAAGTGAAATATAACCCAGGCAAAGCAAATAATAAATTTATTAATGTCTTAGCAATTTCTGTCCAGTGATATACCGATGTTTTTCGAAAAGACGACGATTTGTTGTATACGGTTTGGTCACTCGTTACGGTCCGCGGACCAGTTACTAGCGCAAGAGGTTTGAAACAAACAGCTGAATAATTTGAAGTTTCATTCTGGCGTTTTAAGGAAACATTTCACCTGAAACGTTTTTCCAATTAAAATTAAAATTCGTCGCGGAGTCTTTCGTCGAATTTTCACGTTCGAACTTTTCAGACATACGGCGTGCAACGTTGACATTTCAGACGGCATTGCACGAGATATTTTACACGCCGCTCGTTCCGCGATCACAATTAAACAGAGAGATATTAACGAAGAAAAGTCAGAACTGAATTGTAAGTAAAACAAAAAGGCAACGAAAAGCGTTTCTGAATTTCTATCAGCGTACGTTACGAATAACGCTTTGGAACAACAATATCAATGAACTTCCGACTTCTAAAAACCTAATTACAGAGAAAGACGATTGTCACTATCAGTCTTAGATAATGGACACAATGCAAAAAGATACACTAATCTCGTATACAATCAAACCATAGATAAGGGGAAATTAAGTTTCATTGTATTCAATGGTACTCTGCTTTAAATCATCGTGAATTATTGCATCCTCCAGTAACTAACAATACCAAACTGTTACCTGCTACGCACCTCTTTAATAAGTTAAATTTTTATTACCGCAGAATAGGCCGGGAAATCTTCTAATCTCAAATTCATCGAAAGCTTAAATTGAACAGATCGTTTGCAATAAGTTGAACTTGCGTTCAATTTTACATTTAAATGTTATATTTTACGTGTACCAGTAGAATATAATATATATATATATATGTATAATATTAGTATATACATTATATATTATATACTATATGCTATATAATATATATATATAATATACTATATATAGAATATTTTTGAATAATCCTGAATACGTACGTATTTACTGACATTACAGAAATTATTTGAACGCTTACAATATCTCTCATTTGGAAATTTCATATTGTGTGAAATATTTGAAAATGTTAAATTACATTTTTCATGTACCAGTAGAATATAATATAGCTATATATGTATAATATTAGTATATATTATACACTATGTACCATATGATATATATAATATACTATATATAGAATATTTTTCAATAATCCTGAATACGTACGTATTTACTGACATTACAAAAATTATTTGAACATTTACAATATCTGTCATTTGGAAATTTCACATTGTGTGAAACATTTGAAACTGTTAAATTAATTGTATAAAACGCTGTGTACTCTGAAAGCAAATCTAACAATAAGGATAATCTAGGATACACTAAAGATACACATACTATATCTGAAGATATACTAAATACATTTAGGATACACTAAAGATATACGTATGTAAGGATACAATACGTATCTAAGGATATACTAAAGATATACATACATACGTATGCAAGATATTTAAAGTACATATGTATATTTCGCGCGCGCCACGAAACTATTTAAACAGTCGATTGTCTATTATTTTAATATTCAGAGGAACCACTGGGTTAAATATATATAACAAACGTCTTGTAAACTTCTAACACGTCAGATTTACTTCAAATTTCACCAATATACGTGTGTAACAGTCGTCTCTCGTTACACTGCTAACGAAAATTTCAACAGAGCACAAAAGTTTTTTCAATATATACGTACATGTGATTTGATCACTGCTGTAAAACAAACTGTCGCTTGGCGTGCTTCAATCTGTTTGTCAAATTGTGCCTCTCCATTGTCAGGGAGGATTGGCGATAATGACAGTGACATTGAACCAAAAACATAAACATAGAGGGAAACGTACCATGACGACACCGATTCTTCTGATTCTGATTCTGATAAAAGTCACAATGGCGGTCCCCGGGGCGAATGCGTATCAAGATGTTCCTCCTGCGTGCCGAAACATTTATCGTGCACCACGTGTCCACGTTCGAGAGTGTCACAGTATCAATTTCGTACAGTCTCACACGTACGACAAACTACGAGCGAATGTATCAGTATCGGAAAGCACTTGAAACCGTTTAATCGCCTCTGCAAATTCCCCAAGTTCACTGGATTCTCATCGTCAGTCTTTCGACGCACTGCTTTTCAGAAGTAACCGATTACAAGCGAAACAACTATTTAATCAATAAACTTCCTGCGTTTCTTCTTCACGAACAAAAGCAATAGTCCCTTGATAATCGCGATTATGTTATGTTACGTTATCTCTTAATAGATTCCCCCTTGCGATCGTCCACGAGTTTCTATTAAATTCTTCTGATCCTTGGGCAGATTTTCATCGATTATTTCAAAGAGAGAGAGAGAGAGAGAGAGAGAGATAGAGAGAGTGAAAGAGAGCACTGATTCGACGAGATCGTCGAGTTGATTTTATTTAAGATCGAGTCCTGTCGAGCGACTTTTCGACGTCCTGCGAAATCTCGTCGCCAACATTGATGCAACGATGCGGCACATCTCACGGGGGGGGGGGGGGGGGGGAGGGAGGGAGGGAATTTCACGGGACACCCGATCCCATTAATCTTCTCGATTTGCACACCAAGATCCTACTCGACTTTCATCGCGAGTGAACTGAGATAACGCCCGATTTCGTGAATGACTTTCCTGCCGTACAAGCAGCACGCCTAATATTCCGTTAATTTCTGTCGGTTCGTCGAACCGGTTTCTTCGTCGCCGCTCGAAAAATCAGCCACCGACCGTATTCACCTACCACCGAACGAACGTCGTGAAAACGGAGCTCGCGATCGCTTGATCGATTTCGAAGAGCGGAGAGGAGAGAGAGAGAGAGAGAGAGAGAAAAAAACGCGAACGACGTACGCGTGCGAATCGGGATGGATCGCGCGGCAACTGCGTGCAGAGGACTTACGACAGCGAAACTAATTTAATTCGGTTATTTATCATTCGCGGCGCGCGTCGTATACTTTACGTAATATCAACAATCCGCGAGGCAACAAAAATATTTCACCGTGTGTGCGCGCGTGTGTGCGTATTGCGTGTCCAGGTTTCAAACACGGGGTGGTGGCACGTCTTCTTTCTTCGTTTTAACGTTATCGAAACAATAACGATAGGTGATTAACAATTCTCCGTCGACGAAACAGGAAGAGAACTGATCAAACGTTTGCGCAACGGGGTCACGTGTCGTGTTGAAACAACACACACACACACACACCAAAAAGAAAAAAACAAAATAAAGGAAAAAAAGAGAGAACACTATTTACGGCAATTGACACGCGACGCTTCCCATTATTATTTACAAATTTGCGAATTTCGCTGGCCGAATCAATTCCACTGGGTTCACTCGGTGGCGTTGTTGCTGCTCGTTATAATGTGTGCTCCGGTTTTCCCAGACGAGCACGCGTCGAACGTGCGAACGTGTACGCACGGCCGTGTAAACACCAAAGTAGTTGCCTTCTTTTCTTTTCTTTCTCCAGTGAAATGGTCGTAACGGTGTCGCGTAGAACGCCTCGGGTGCGCGCATGAGGACGGCCGAACTAATACTGATAGCTGGCAATGGTCTCGCCAATGCATACGACTGTAATGCCTCCAAGATACGGAGGAGTTGTTCGCCTCTGCTCTTGCCCGCTCGCGCTGCTCTCCCCTTTATATACAATCGGGCCTTCTGCCCGTTCATACGGGGGACGAACACGCCGAACACGTGGACGGGTACGATCAAGATTCCAAACCACCCGGTATTTTTAAGATAATAGTCGCGTAAGTCGCTCGTGATTGAAGAAAATCCACCATTTTTTTCTTCTTTTTTTCTTTTCTTCTTCATTTCCTTGTTTATCGTCCGCGTGGAAACGTCAAGGCAATTTGTTTCATCGTCGATGACTGCCGCAATCGTGGCGTATTTGTCACTTGCATCCAGAAAACGGGACGATTCTCAGGTTAACTGAATTCAATTTGGATTTTACTACAGATAAAAAATATAGGTAAAAGATAGGTGATTTTATAGGTGTAAAATAAATATATTACAAGTATATAAATATATAGGTAAATGTATAAGTAAATATATAAAGTATATAGGTAAAATATAGGTAAGTTTATAGGTACAAAATATATGAGTATAAAAATATAAGTAATATTAAAAGTGTAAAATATAGGTAAAATATAGGTAATTTTATAGGTATAAAATAAATATATTGTAGGTATATAAATATATAGGTAAATATATAAAATATATAAGTAAAATATAGGTACAAAATATGTAGATATAAAAATATAAGTAATATTAAAGGTAAAATATAGGTAAAATATAGGTAATTTTATAGGTACAAAATAAATATATTATAGGTATATAAACATATGGGTAAATATATAAGTAAATATATAAAATATATAGGTAAAATATAGGTAATTTTACTAAAAGCAAAAAATAATTAATTCAATTCAAATTTTACCAAAGGTAAAATATATAGGTAATTTTATAGCTATAAAATGTATAGGTAAATATATAAAATACATAGGTAAAATATAGATAATTTTATAAGTATAAAACGCATAGATAAATATATAAAAAGTATAGGTAATTTTGTAGGTATAAAAACTACTATATTAAATATAAAAATTATAGGTAATATTAAAGGTTTAAAATGTAGGTAATTTTACTAAAGGCAAAAAATAATTAATTCAATTCAGATTTTACCAAAGGTAAAAAATATAGAATTAAAGAACGGAACGATGGACACTGAATAAAAAAAAAAAAATCGGGAATAATACACAGATAAAAAGTAATTAGACATTAAACTAGTGAAGGCTATTTTTCTTTTCTCAACGAATGTCATTTTTATCTACTCTTTTCTATTCTCGGAGACTTCACCGAGTGTCGCATCTTCTTTTTTTATGTTTTCATGCACATTCCTAAGTGATATCTTTTGGAATCTGGATTCTCTCAGTGTGCAAAAGAGGAATTGAATGATATTGCCATGCGTCCGTGCAATACCAAACTATTAATGTGTGTGCACGCTATCAACGTATGCACGCGCATTTTTAAACAACGCAAACTTTAGCTTTATAATGCGCAGTTATGTTCATCAACGAGTTAAAACGTTTCCTATCGCTTCCTGGTTTTTTCTTAGTTAGCGACTAGCATGCATTTCCACGGATTCCAATCATTACTCCAGTATAATATACTACGCGATGACAGTAATCCAATCTTCTTTCAATCTATTTCTTCTTCTAATTCCAGCTATTTAAATTCTTTCCTTGAGATGATACGACTATCCTTGCGATTACATTGTAATGTAATTACAGCACATCATGTAAAATATAATACACAACATAATATAATATCATACGTTATATAATTGTGATATAATATGATAATACAATTATAGCGATCATGACAAGCATAATTTCAATAGAAAACGCATCGTACGTTGCAATTATTATAATTATTGTAATAACTCATTTCTCAGAATGTTATTGAATGTTATTGAAGACTCTTGGAACCTTGAAAAAAAAAAAAAAAAATAAAAACAAAACTTCGGTAGAAAATTACTCATCAAAACATATGAATATTATTATTGAAAGCTCTGAATTTTTATACTTTTCTTTTCGTATCGTGTGCATTCTGCGCGACTCTCTTTCTCTCTGCCCTTTAAAATTTCCTACGAAACGGATGAGAATCCGTGATTATCATCGCGATTTTATGAAAAATTTGGTGTAGCGCAAGATCAAGTTTAATTAAAAAAAAAAAAAAAAAAGAAAAAACCAATGGACAGATTTAAATTCACAGTGACTCTCGAATGTTATTTCCAACGCAGAATACCACTTCGTTATCGGAGTGGAATACCAAAGTCGCAACGAGGCGGAAAATGTTGAAAAAAATCAGTGTAAAACTGAAAACGCGAGAATATCGTGGGAAAAATCGTGTTTGCAAAATTCACCCTGACATTTGGCAACTTGGAGAGGTGATACCTCGTCATTATTTGCCCGAGTTGTTCGGAACGATTATAAAAAAATCACCTAGGAGTCTTCTTCCTGGCTACATTTAACAAAATAAGCTCTGTGACCTTTCCGAAAATACGAACGTCCACCGAAATCAATAAGCTTTTCTTGATTGTCCAGAAACGTCCTTTGAACCAATTTGTCACGCTTGAGACACCGCTGTTATCTATTTGTCGGACAACAAGTCAAATTCTAAACCGTAATTTTGGAAGATTACTTTTGATTACATTTCTAAAACGATCGCTAAAAAATCCATGGCTGTGTATATCGAGTATACGTTTTTGTAATTGTTTTGAAGACGCATCAAAAACTGTTTGAATTGCGTGCAATTCATATATGTACAGTATAACAATGAAAAATTATTTAAATATTTTAAATTGTCGTATAACAATGCTCTTGGTCTCATTTTAAATTTAAATTTCGAGTCTCTGTTTTGAGAGTTCTGAGTTTGGTTTTTCATCAATGGTGTTTTTACGTCATACAGTGAGTGAGAAAGTAAGAATACTCTTATTCTCGAAAATTGTCAAAAGTCAGACGCCTCTTATTTATATATACATATATATAGATATAAATATAATTGTTATATAATTAATTTTATATAAATATAAAATTCTATAGGGTCTATTATCGTCCCATAAAAAAATTTTAACATTTTTATTAAAATTTTAAATACACAACATAAATACAGTATATATTTCATTAATCTTCTTATTCCAGATTTCATTTAAAACTCAATTGATTATGCTACCTTTGCACAGTCAGTTATACTACAGCCATTAATTTTCAATAAGACATGTTTTTGATAAACAGGTGAATATATTTATTTTGCCTAATCCTTTATATTTATATATTTTAATTATAAATATAAGTTACTTATAATATTATTGCTAATTATATCTAATTTTAAAAAATTAAAAAAAATTTTTTTTAACAATTATATATATATAAATAAGGTTGAAAGGTTGAAAAATTTTTACACGATTAAATCTACCACGATCTTAAAAATTAAAATCTCCCCTTTGCAACGATCTCTTCAAAATTTGCTGTGCGATCTTTTTCCATCATTGGACTCTGAACGTTAGAATTTCTTTAATTTTCAAGTCGTTCAATCCAAATCGTTCAATGTTCAACAAAATAAGGAGAGAGAATCGTACGGCAAGTTTTAAGGGATCGTTGTGAAGAGAACACGGTGAATTTAATTTTTCAATGTTTTTGGAATTGTTTGGAAACGAGACCACCTGCATGATTTTCTTCCACGGAATTACAGCAGTGTGACATATCGATAATTTTTCATCGTCATTTGTTCAGTTGTGTTCTCACCGTGTGCCTATATAATTTTACATTGAATCAAACGCAAAATCTAAAATTTATGACGAGGAAAACACATCGTAATTATGTACCTGGAATTTCGAAACGTATCTGAGAATCGCAGGAAAAAGACACCTTTTTATCTTTTAATTTAAATCTTCGAATTTCCGGAAACCGATTCCGCATGCAGAACGACTTGTTCGTCGAGGAAATTTATCGCGCCATGCTTGAATTTTCATGCTCGAGGAGACTCGTAAAAAAAACAGAAACAATTTGTCGTTCTCCATACTCCAACGCGAAATTTTCACGCTGCTTATTTCAATTAATTAAATCAGAGCATTGTGTTTTATGTCTCGAACAAGGAATTGATTAAAACAATCGTACATAATTTAATTCACGACAATACGAAAATTAAATCAATTACAAAAATCGTATCGCTAATTTATATATTTATATTTAAATTAAGTGTTTTAAGTAACTGCGGAATCCACGAAAAACACAAATGAACGTACGTGTATCAGTATTTTTCGCAATGAATGACGCTGGTATTTGACGACGATGTTGTTGAAGAAATTTTGAAGAGAAAGCATTACAATAACTAATAGTAGCATTTATCATGAGACAGTAAACACGGAACGCATTCACGTGCGACACGTTGCGTATACATGTTGTTCGTTGAACAAACGTATGCAAATTCGCATCAAATATTGGACTATATAACCGACGAGATTTTCCATGTAATTCCGTTTGTTGATCAATTTAATTATTACTCATTGAAATTCAATATAAATCTTTGTCCTTTTTTCAATAAATATTTCGTCGAGTTTTAGGGAGCCGTTGTAAAAAAGGATACTTATAGACTTATAGACTCATGTGAAGAAAAAAAAGTTTCAATGTTTTCGCATGACGATTCATAGATTTTCTTCGAGAAGTAAAACACCATCTGCTACTATATGTACAGTGTAAAAACATCTTAGAATAAAATGAATAGGGCATTTTGAAAGCTTGATGCTTTCAAGTGAACTCAGGTTTATTGTTGCACGATTTTGTCGTATGAAACATTTAATTTCCGAATGTTAATGCAAACGAGTCGTTCTCGATTTAATAAAACTATTAATGGCAATGTTAATAATCATTAGGACAGTCTCGAAAGAAAGATTAAAAGCGTAATGAGATAAAATTCGAATTAGCAGCGAACTTTGCTAAATATTCCTCAAATTTTTTCCATACTATACGCAATTTATCTAGGATGAATGAACAATATGTGTGTAACACTTATAATATAATGTGGCCAGAGAAACACGAACGAAAAATGTTGAAAGTCAGAGTACTGTGCAAAATTTTCGGCGAATCATCAGAAATCTGACGAATCATCAAATCTAAATTCAACGAGAACGTAAAACAGCTGATGACATAATATATGATGCTCCCTATTAAAATTCTTTTTGAAGTTTAAATTCGAATAAACATCGTAGGATTTTTATTATTACAAACACTTGCCTTTATCTAAGTGTATAAAATGTACGAAATAGTATATTCCATAGAATTAATCGCGAAATAAATTTTTATTGCTCGTTCAAGGCTAAATTATTATTTGAGATACTTCACACCCTGCTGTTCTCCTCGTCTCTCCATTGCTTCTTTCCACCTAGCCTCTTTCCATTTCTACTCGTAAAAAGTGTTGAATCGTATAAAATCAAAGTACAAAACCCACATTTATTAATGGCGGGGCAAAGTTAACGACAGAGAGAAATTAAGCATCGATCAAATCAGTGTGCGAGGATTGAAATTTCGAGAAAGTAAAGTTAATCATCCGACCTTGAAAACAGTTCGAGTATCGTTCCACCAGATACGAACGTAGGAATTGATCCCTCGGCGAGATCGAAAATTGCGATTCAACGAAGCGGTACCGCAAAACATTGGTGGATAATTAGGATAGTGGCTACGAGAGAACGTTTAGAAACCTTTAAAAAGACTCTTCCTCGTCGGGAAAGAACATGAAGATCCCTCGAGAAGCCTGCATTGCGGACCTTCGCATCGCACGAGGCACGTTGTTACATCGTGACTCTCCTTCGACTCGGTTAGGGAATAGGGAAGATCTTCAACTACGAACGAGTAAACGTTGGAACGTTCTACATTATTTGCAGTGATACATAGTTTGGTAAAAAGTCGACAGACAGAGAATATTTTAGAGAAGTTACTTGGATCAAATTGGCCTGATATTAAAATATAAACGAAATATGCAAATATACTGAAGATGGTTAAATATTTAAAACGCATATAATTTCATCGTTTGCAGTAATTTATTATTTTAACAATTTATACATATCGAAGCAAGTTCGATAATCCATTTACTACTGAGATTTATCATTATTTTTATGATATACGATAATGTCAAAATACGACATACTCAAAGAGACATCCTATTAAAAGCCGATTAAAAGAAATCATTATGCATCTCCTTCCAGAAATTCAACAGCAAACGACAAACATTCTTCGATATCTTGACAAATTATTCTTTCATTATTTTCGTAGAACAACATCTCTGGAATTTTCAAATATCGCCTGAGCTTTTCTTCAACAACTGTGCAAAACTGGAGCTATCGTATGTAACTACTGAATTTGAAACAAAAGGCTGACTAGCACCGTTCATCCCCTACTCGCTATTCACAAGGTAGGCACGTGCATTATATCGTGCAGCAGTATATTTATTGCCAGAGAAGAGAAGAACGTAAATTAGAAACGTGCTCCCTCCCTTGCTTAATTATGTCAATGATCGCATTGACAAAATTTCAATGATGGTCACTTCAAGTCACTCGACACGAAAAACACGGTCGTTATCCATCAGGAATATAACTTTAAATAATGCTGCGAGTCTCTTTTCTAAATCTAATTAACTGGAAAATTATCGTTAATTATTATAATCGAGATTTTATACTGTTCATGTTATACTAAAGATAATAAAGAATATATATAATGGTGTCTATAAATAATAAATAATTAAAAGAAATATAAAAAAGTATGTAATAACTTTTCTCGTCATTAATAAATAATGAAAAAACACGGGACAACATTTACTGTCCTATAAGAATTAAAAGGAGAGAAGCATAATAATAAGATAATGAAAAATTAGAGGAAGTGAAATTTTTTAAATTTTAATAAACAAATGGGGGCGAAAAAGGAAGTTTTCGCTAAAAATTATATATTGTAAAAGAAATGATTTAATATACAACGTTGAAAATTAAAAATAAATTCTTTTCTAAATTTCAAAAGGGAAGAATGTTTAAAGATACGATGATTGCAGTACAAAACTACATATTACTACAGGTTGATATATTAACACATGGCTGAAGAATACAAGACTAAATTCGTACTTATATTCATCATATTTATTCCTGCTAAATAATAAATGCATACGGAATAATTATGTAAGACTTTATGTAATGACGTATTAAGTATTTTAATTTTCTACAAAATTCTTAGACTGTATATGCAGTACTGTAACTATTCAAATGATACGTAACCTTTGAATAATGGAGTCACAGATGACCATAATAATTTGTATTAGGCATAGCATGCATTACAAAAATTTAAGATATTTAATTTTATCTTGTATTTTATATTCTCTCTGACAATTAATCTAAACGAAGACTAAATTAAACTAAATTCCAAAATTAAAAACAGTGCAAGGCCTCAATATTTATGGCTCTCAATATCATTATACCAGTTAAAGGTTGACGGTTCCCTACAAACTTGTACTATTCAATTTTTATTCTAACTTTTAATATTTCTTAGTTTCATCTTTAAAATAATCTTTATCCTTTACAAATTACAATATTAACGTGTCGTTTGATCATCTCGTCTCGCGGTTTTCTTCTCACTCAAGTATGAATTACTTACTGCAATTGTAAGATTATTTTAGATAAAAAATATCAGGTGCGTAAGTTCGTATCAATTTAAAGAAACTGAACTTAAAACGCGAATTGAAATTTCATGGAATTACAATTTGCTCTTTCTTTCATATTTAAGCTATAATGAGCGCGACTCGATGTTACAAGACAAGGGATCAAACGATCCTTTCGTTTACAAGCCTATCGAAAAAAATTCTTGTTCCTATATTATGTCGTCGTATGTGATATCGATGGTGTCTTAAAATAGTTAAAATATACTCGAGTAATCCATAAATCGATAATGCAGACCGCGATGTATCAACTTATCAGAACTCAACGTTGCTGCTCGAATTTTGCGTATGGTACGTTGATACGCGGTGAATTTTTATTATGTTATCGCGACCATCTCCAATGAAATTATTCACTTGCGTATTTATGGTTGCGTGTTCATACTGACAATTTGCGTGTTGTCGACGTGAAAATTCGTGCTCTTCATCGATCTCTTCATCTTGCGATCATACCGGACCAGCGATACAAATATAACGCGTCTAAACTTAACAAGAAGCGGTTAAATGTCATGAAGGTAACCGTCGTGGTAACGCGACTATTTCGAGCAACGAAATTTTATTAACTATTTCAATTTCACGTTACGCGTCGACAAATCAAACAAACTCTAACCTGCAAGAACTCTCTTCTCCTTTCTCAAATCAAAATTACTTCCTCTTGGACAGGCCGAAGGATATTTTATTCCAATTATAATATTCCAATTATACTCTGAGGATGACTTGAAATTCTATGAATTCAAAGCCTATGACAGATAGTACGTTGCTCCTAGAATTATAAGAATGCAATTGTATTTAACAGGTACGATTAATCACGTACAACGGGAGTATAATAATTGTAAACAAAATAAGCATCAGCTGATCAGCTGATCGTGTTACCATAACCGCAATGGCCGCTATTGATCTCAACGAGCAAGCCCTTTCGCACGCGCGTGCTGCGTTAAGACCCCTTCTACCCGTTTCTACGCACGCGACTAAATCGCGATTAAACGTCTTCCACCCGGTGCTCGTCGACGGGTAAGAACACTTCTGGCGCTCATGGTACTCACCGGAAGTCGACCTGGCAAGCTGGAGCGAATGCTAAAAAACTGCGACGCACTCCATAGTACGCGCGGGAAACAACAACTTAACTTAACTGAATTGACCGAAAGAAAAAAAAAAGACAGGTTGTAACAGCACACGAGAAGTAAGTAAGCACGGCGGAAGGAAAATTATCGGCAATCGAAAACAGGTGGAAACGAGTGACACGGACTGCTAGCGGACGAAAGGAGGACACACGCTGGAGCTTGACACTGGAATATAAAAACGCGATATTTCGAGAAGCGATCAAAGAAAGTATAACGCGACAGGGAGAGCGATATGTGTTTTGACCGTGTCTCAAGTCCAGGGTGAATTGCGATTAGTTGCGCATGTGTATCGACGCAACCCTTCTTTCGCGACTTTCATTGGTCGCTTTAAGAGGCAGGGACGACGCAACCCAGGGTGCCAAAGTAGGAAAAAATCGGAAGAAATGCAAATGCCATTATAAACTGCACGCATTTCTATTCTCTTTTTTCGCCTCTCTCTCTCTTTTTTTTTTTAATTTTTTACATCCAAACTTATTCATTCTAAGCGATACAAAATAATTTGATTTACATTTTCTTTTTGTTCACGCTAGGAAAGAATCTTAAATACAAGGAATAGATTACATAATAATATATAATACTTTTACGTTTCATACTAATGTCCAAAATAATAGGATTGTGTTTTGAAATGCACAACTTTAATTTTTGCTAAATATTATTAATAAAATATAATAGATATTATTAGTTGATATAATTGTTTTTAGATGTATAAACATACAGGTAATATTTGAGATAGCAGAACATTATGACTGTACCAACATGTATAAATTAATGCATTCTAATTCTCATAGTATCTTGTCTCGTGTGAGATTACACAAGAGATAAACATAAATATAAGTTTTTAAACATTATAAAGTTCACTAAGTGTATTATTAAATGATACGATACAAGCCACATAACGCTATTCTATTATAATTTATGTATCTTTTTTTGTTATTAATATATAAAAGTTTTATAAATTTTTAGAAACAACTTTTTAAGACTTTATTAATATTAAAGATCACGTTTTTATGACTATAAATAATAGTAAAGTTTATATCTATTTATAGATTTCTAATTTTTGCAACTTTAAATTCGATTAACCTAAAATACTGATCGAATAACAAAAGAATTCAGTGAATTTATTAAATTAATAAAGAACGTTACAGCTTCTAGAAATTAATAATATAATTAATGTATTTTTCATTTATCAATATAAGACGATAGAGTTACATATTAAGTAGTGATAAGAAATATTTATACTAGCGTCATCTATCATATTACCGCTGTATTATGGTAAATAAATGTGCTAAACCTGGACATAATATAAAAACAATGTGAAAACCTATCTATTTTATTTAATTAAAAAGTGGAATTAAAATGTCAGACGAATCAGAATACGATGTCGAACCAGAAGAATTTGATATTTATAAACGAAAATATCAATTGCTACTAGATAGGTGTGAAGTTTTACAACAGGTTTATGTTTGATTTTAGTATTCTGTATATTGCACAGCAATTTAGTTATGTATAGGAAATGAAAATTATCCATTCTTTTTAATTATAGGAAAATGAGAGATTAGTTTATCGTATTCAACATGTTAGAAAACTTCTGAAACGTACAAGAAAGGAAAAAAAGTTAGTTCCATTTCTAGGTTATATATTGAATGCTACTACAAATTCACTTGTAGTCTGTTTCTCAAATAACGATAAGTAGTTCACCTGGTTCATGTCTTGTTATGTACCAGTCGCATATTCTGTTGAAATATATTTTTATATTTTAGATTTTTAATTGATCGTTTGGATCAACATGGTGATCGTTGGCGAGAAGCACCTATGGGAGTTCTTGAGGAAAATAATGTGTTTCAAATAACACCTAAGCCAGAGAAAGGGCCAAAGGCCACCGCTCATAATTCTAAAGAAGAGAAAACTAAAAAAGGGACAAAACGAAAAGGTGCAAAAACAGATCCAAATGCTCCAAAAAGACCAGCAAACCCATTCTTTCAATTCTGTCAGGAGCAAAGACCTCGGGTTATGGAACGATTAGCTGGAGAACCAGAACCAAGCAAGCAAGAGCTCACCAGGCAACTTGCAACTACTTGGAAATCTCTTAGTTCAGAAGACAAAAAGGTTTGTATCAATGAACAAGTTATGTATGTTTTTCTAATAAATGAATTAAAATATTCACGATATATTTTTCTTCAGGTATATTATGACATGTATGAACGATCCAAAGAAAAATATGTTGCCGAAATGCAAATTTATAATAAAAAATCGGAAGATACGCCAAATCATATGTCTTTAAATATAACGTAGTATTTATATTTAAGATAAACGATATTTATAAATACGTAATTTATAATCGTATATTTGCACATATGTTAATATTTATGTATAGAAAATTGGAGTAAAATTTTATAAATAAAATGAATAAAAATTGTTTAGGAAGAACATTGTATGTTGATTAAAAGAAGCATACAACTATCACTGATTTTTTTGTAACAGTAATAAATTTATGCTTTAAAGTTATCCTTCTCCCTTCTAAGGAATGCCATAGTTTGAATTGGATCTTTTTGTTCAGTGTGATCCATTACGGATTGTTCGTGAACTCGCATAAATGGATTTGTTAATTTCTCTTCCTGAATAGTGCTTGGTACAGTAGGATTATTCTTTTCGCGCTGTATACGAACCCATTCTATCTTTTGACGAATTGCTTCATTTTCTGGCTCCACATGTTTCCCAAATTTTAAATTATTTCCTGTGTACTCATGACCACAGTATACTTTCTATAAAATGTATATTCTTTTCACTTTTGGAGACCATTTTATATAAAAATCTAGCTACAATTATGTACTTACAGTTTCATTAGGTAGTGATCCCAAAATTTCTATAAGTGCTTTATACATTTGCTCTGCAGTGCCTTCAAAGAATCTGCCACAACCACCAGCAAAAAGTGTATCACCTGTATATTAATATTTATTATCTTCCGAACAATTTACAAATGGGTAAATACGTAACTTATATTTGTACCTGTAAAAACTGCTGGAGAATCTTGATCTCCTGTGATATAATAACAGATGTGACCACTGGTATGACATGGTGTTGCTAGGCATTGAACTTGTAATCTTCCAATGTTGAAAGTATCATTGTGCTTTACTTTACATGTAAGTGCCTCTATTCTATCATCTCCGCCATACACTTGAAGATTATTAAATTT
This sequence comes from Tetragonisca angustula, assembly GCA_036937485.2. Taxonomy (NCBI): domain Eukaryota; kingdom Metazoa; phylum Arthropoda; class Insecta; order Hymenoptera; family Apidae; genus Tetragonisca; species Tetragonisca angustula. The sequence goes on along the minus strand of JAWNGG020000004.1, from coordinate 379,539 downwards.
CTTACACAAATTTGCATTTCCTCCAGCATGATCCCAATGGTGATGAGTAGTTAGAACTTTTGTTAAGCATACGTTATTTTGTTGAACTGCACATGCAACACTCTCAGGATCTACAGGATCCACAATCGCGGCCTCCTGCGATGCTTCATCAATAATCTGGCAGAGTTACAAAATTTAATTCAATTAGATTTAAATGAATGTTTTAAAAAACATAAAATAAAGAATGAAAATTTAATAATTGAAGATGAAGAAAGTATAGAAATACTTACTAGGTACATGTAATTATCTTGGAGTGCAGGTAATATTTGGACCTTCATATTGTCTTGTTTTATTATTGCAGAATTACAATGTTTTGCATAAAAACCATTCGTTGAAATACTTTTGGCTAAAAAGAAGAAAAGAAATCCTTATTGTTGTACAGACAGCTGAATAAAATAATTATTTATATCCAAAAGTTTAACTTATATAATAAAACATATGTGTGCTATATTGGAATTTATAATCTTTGTTATCATATAAAATTTAAGCCATCATTAATTTCTTCCTTATCTTTATTACATGTGCAGTATCAGTGATATACATCTTAGATTAAACAAAACAACAAAATCTGTATTCAGAATTCTAAATTTTTATTCTAAATTACCAAATTCTAGATTAAATTATACAGTGTATAATATTTAATATTTAACAATGTTTAATAATAAATAAAGAATGATGTTTATATAAATATATTGCAAAATATTTGTAAAACAGTCCTACAGTAAAATAAATGAAACAATGTATAAACAATTTTAACACTCGAATATTGTATATTCAGATATTTACAGATACGAGAAGCTTATTATTTTGCAATTATACTTCATGAAAAATATTTTCACATTAAAAACAACCTAATTTTGTATCAGAGCGTAATATTTATAAAAATCAAATTTTCTTAAGAGAAAAAAAATTTTAATGAAAGTTCCAAAATTTAATGTTATCGAAACCTCAATAAAAGTGATAAAATGGAGATATGTATAAATTCATTAAAAACATAGATAAGAAAAAGAAATACCCTTAAAGTACAAAGATATAAATGTATTTTCGAGCCAAGTGGGACAAACACGATGCATTGCATTAAACATATTTTCTATTATATTCATAATAGTAAGACTGGATCAGATTTTGTATGTAAAAAAACTAATTAATACCAAACACTAAGTGCGACGTTACTTGCCTGATTCCTACGCAGTACTACCAGAACAACTCGCCTCAGCTGATCAGTACGATGATACTTGTAGAAAGCGTCGGTTGTTGATTAGATTAGGTTATGTTGCATGCAACGTTTTTATGGACTGTGTACATTTTATACTATACTTAATTTAAGTAAACATTTATATTTATTTACTAAGAAAATATAAAGAAATATTTTTTACTATTATTGTATGTAGATATCTCTTTTATTTACAATGTCTGCGTGCAACTCAGAAGAAATTATAACTATAGATAATGAAAATAAAGGTTTGTTCTTCCTCTGTAATATTAGAAATAATATTTTTCAAAAACAAACGAATTTGAAATGTTTTATTATTATTATTACGTTTATTTTTATTTACATCAATCTATTTGTATGTATCTATTCTTTATTATGTTTGCATTTCGTGTTTCTAAAATTATTTGTTATTATTATTTCTTTTTCAGATATTGAAGAAGATGAAATTATCGCTATTGATTATGAATTAAAACAGATCGAAAATGAAATGCAAAACCTCGAGGATCGTAAAAAGATTTTAACTCAACGTAAAGAAAAATTGAAAGATGACGCGCTTCTGAAGAAGAGTCTCTCTATTTCAAAAAAGAATTGGAATAAGGAAGATTTCAATTGGTCGAAAGATTTGAAGAAAGCCTTAAAGGATGTTTTTAAAATAGATAAATTAAGAGAATTACAACTGCCAACTATAAATGCAGTTATGTCAAATGAAGATGTTATTTTAATTATGCCTACAGGTGGAGGTAAAAGTTTGTGTTATCAATTACCTGCTGTTATTAGCAAAGGTATTACAATAGTAGTGTCGCCATTACTATCGCTAATGGAGGATCAATTATATGGTTTACAAAAACATAATGTAAAAGCTAGAATGTTAAGCGCCAAATGTGATAAAGAAAACGTAAAAATTATAATGAATGCATTGATTGATAAGAAATCTGATCTTAAATTAATTTATGTTACACCAGAGTACATGGCAAAATCTAATCGTTTTATGAATAAATTGCAGAAAGCCTTTGAAATGAAACGTTTAGACCGCTTTGCAATAGACGAAGTGCATTGTTGCAGTCAATGGGGTCATGATTTTAGGCCTGATTATAAATTTTTAGGAATCTTAAAGTCCATGTTCCCAGGTGTACCAATCCTAGGTTTAACAGCTACTGCACCAGCCAAAATTATCGTGGATGTTCAAAAGATGTTAGACATCCAGGGTTGTTTAGTTCTGAGAGCTACTTTCAACAGACCAAATTTATATTATGAAGTACGGCGAAAACCAACTGATAAAGATACATGCCTAGCCATGATAGAAAATTTATTGAAAAATAGATTCAAGGATAAGTCTGGAATAATTTATACAACTACCATCAAAGATGCAGAACAATTGACAACTGATTTAAGAGCACTGGGCTTGAAAGTTGGATGTTATCATGCAATGTTAGAGGCAGATTATAGATCAGAAGTATATTCTAAGTGGATATCAGGAAAATACCAAGCTGTAGTTGCTACTATTGCTTTTGGACTAGGAATAGACAAAGCAAATGTAAGATTTGTTATTCATCACTGCATTTCAAAATCAATGGAAAACTTTTATCAAGAAAGTGGACGTGCAGGCAGAGATGGGAAGAAATCTGTGTCTATAGTATTATACAGGCTATTGGATATATTTAAATTAAGTACAATGGTGTTTCAAGATAAAGTTGGTTTACAAAATTTGTACAAAATGCTAGCGTATTGTTTAGATCAAACATCGTGTAGACGTAGCTTGATTGCAACTCACTTTGAAGAAGTTTGGACTAGAACTGATTGCGCAGAAATGTGCGATCATTGTCGAAAACCTAAAGAGAGTAAACAAGTGAATATAGCTCCTTATTGTAGACAGTTATATCAGATTATGACCAAAGCGGTACAAAGTGAAACCAGATTAACCGCCTTAAAGCTTATAGATGCCTGGTATGGTAAGGGTGCATCAACTTTGAGGGTATCTTCTATACCAGTTCCAAAATTTACAAGAGAATCAGGAGAAAGTGTAATTGGACATTTACTTGTAAATGGTTATTTACAAGAAGATTTTCACTTCTCTGCATATTCTACAATCTCATATTTAAAACGTGGACCTAAATCAGCATTAGCGCTAGACAATAGTCACGAAATACCTTTTAACTATGAATTACATTAATTTATATACACCCATTATCTGTGATATAGTATTAGGTTCTTCATTAATGAAGAAACATACATCATTAAATAAATATAAATATTTTGAATTTTTAAATGTTCCTAATCATTAGCATATTCTACATGTTGTTTATTTATCACGATTCATTGTTAATGATAGTTTGTAATATTTATGTCTTATTTTAAAATGTTTGTGCTCTACAATCGTACGTCATACATTTTTTATATCTGATATCAAATGTTTTCTTTTTTATTGGTATTTATAGAAAAAATGTTTTAGAAAGATAATAAAAATTATCTTTGACACATAAATGTACCATTTTACTTCTAAATATCCTCAGATAATTTAACAAAACAAATTACGAAATCATTTGATCGCATATTATAAAGTATACTTTAAACAATCTTTAATAAGTTTGAAAAGAAAGATTGCTCGTAAAAGTATCTTCCGAACGAGATTATAAGAAAGCAAGTTCGTTTCATGAAAATCGAGAGCAAATAATTCAAACTTAACTCGAGGAGAAAAATCAATAAAAACCATATGTACAACGCTAGACAACGTTATGTCGGCGGCTTGGATAGTAAGCCAACCACCAGGTTCACGATCAGATGGAAATATTGATCCTGGATAAGAGGCATCTGTGTTCTGTCTGTTGGCAAACACGTTTTACTACAGTACTGAGCAGCAGGTTGACATTAGATTCACAATTCGTTTATTCGTTAGAAATCGAGCAACGAAATGAATAATGAACGTCGTGCAATATTGATTCATTGCAAGTGATTCTAACAAACGTTTCGCGTTTCAGAAAGTAAAACCAACGAGTTTTCATTCAGAGTTCGATTATACACAAACGAGTAGTGCCGATGATACATCTTTCATTCATGAATCCATTCAAGTGAAAGTTAAGTCGATTAACTTCGTTTTTTTTCGCAAGAAGTTCAAACACAATGAAGTCCTGACGAATTCTGGTCTATGGAGAAGAGAATTTTGACGACAATTTGTTGAATAAAAAGAAACAGAAAACAGAAAAAAAGAAAAAAAACCAGGTAAAGACGAGAGAGATTTGAGTAATTGAGATGCATGCTTCTCCATATGTGTACACGTTTTATCGGCTCTATGCGTATATCAAAGCTAATTGACGTGATAACATGCACGCAACGAGCATACGATAACGTTACGTTCAGGAAGAGGAATCAGTTCGTTGTAGCATTCCGATGCAGGTCTATTCGCGCGCTTCTGCGCGACGAAGTTTCACCTCCGAGCAGTTCTGCTGCACTCTAGAAACATCAAACACTCGGCAAGATGTTCGTTGAGAGTTGCCAGGAAAAGGAACAGTGAAATCGGAACTTTTACCTTGAATATCGTGTTTCCTAGTGTAAAGGACAGGAGGATTGTATTCGTTGCAATCGATCTGTTTTTGCGACACCGCGTTATACCCTCGTGATCACGCATCCGACGATTGTCATTTGGGTCTTGCCGTAATCGTCCCCCGACGAGAAGTTTGATTCGCGCGAACACGGAGAAATTGTCGAAACAGCACGTTCTAACAAAATTAAACTAGATGATTTGCATGCGCCGGCCTGCCTTGAGCGAAGATGCCTCTGCCAAATATCCTGAAAAAGGCAAGCAGCTACATTTTAGGCGATTGTAATCAGGACAATCGCCGTACTATGTACCAGGATGGTGAGGCGTTGTTTTGCAAGAACAACGTGTGCGTCCACCCGCCGACATTGATGAGACAGAACACCGACGTGGTGCATCATCCCGGTTACATGGCCATAACCTGTAGGTTCAACAAGAATTCGAATGTACCGACGTTACACCTCAGTTGGATACCGAACAGCACGCTCCGTAAACACCCGACCACGTTGGAGAATTTGAGCGCGAGGAAGCCCGACTGCGCTTCACATCGAGACGTCGACATAAGCTCCCACCATTCCCAAATATCGGAGGAGAGCTGCGACCTGAAATGCGACTACGAGAACACCAGCGAGAAGGTGGACGTTTGTTTAGAGGTAAAGGAGCCGGTCAATTGCGGGGACTGCGAGCGCGTTTGCTCCGGCGGTGGTTTTCCGCGAGGTGGACGCCTCGAGAACGACGACGCGAAAAACAATGACGGGGAGAGCGTGTGCGATCATCGAACTGCGCCCACGTCAGAGGCCAAGGAAACGCCGAGCATCAACGTCAATCGGCAAACGAACTATCACCGGTCGGATAGTTCGTCGGCCACGATACACGAGGAGAGCGACCACAGCATCAATTTGAATCAACTGCGTTCCCAGTCGCTGGCTTCGAAGCACAACGAGAATCAACAGGGCAAAGATCAAAAGCTCTCGGAGTCGCACGAAAACGACGGGATCGCTGTCGACGAGGAATTGAGATACCCTTACTGCGATGACGCCAGCCTGAAGAGCCGTAGCATGTCGTTAACCTCCACGTGTAGTTTGTCTGTCGGTGTGTCCTCGGAAGGTATATTCGATTGATTGACTCGACGATCGGTGAAATTGTAAGAAAGCTACTTCCTTCTTCAGTTTTCGGATTCTAATATATGTTTTGTAGACATCGACAATATTTTGAACAATTTTCTCCTTTGTGTACAACCGAGATATTCGCTATCACTATGATGAATTCTGCCTATAATTCGCGCGTAGTATGCGTCAGTATTGATACAATAAACTAACTCAAACTTAATTCATATTTTTTTTTTTTTTTTTGTTTATGACTTACGATGCATATAAATACAAAATTGAACAAGCTTCGCTGGAACTGCGTGCTCAGTTGCATATTCGAAATTGCAACAAATGTCTGTGTTATAACTCGATTAACAACGAGTATCATCAATATTGGGCTTGGGCTTTAATGCAACGTTTGCGTGAAATAGTTATTTTCCGAACAAATTCAACAAAAGATGTCATTTTCTGTTTTCTAATGTAAGAAACGTTACATGCAGCTGTAAAGATAAATTATTTATTTACATCCGTATAATGCAAAAATAAAGAGCGACGACTGATGCACAGATGCACACATATGGACAGAATTCAATATCTGGTACTGGCTAGTTTTTTGCCAATATCTCGGAAACCAGGTTCAATCGCTGGTTACACGCAAAGGGAAAAGTTGTTCGAAATGTCGATGTCTGCAACATATCAAAAAATGATCGAAATCGGAGAGAAAATAGCTTTTTCGACAACGTCACCTGATAATCTTTCATTAATATATAACTTATTGTCAAATTGATTTTTTTTTTTTCGTAGCTGAAGAAATTCCATCATGGATGAGATCACCTGAACTTCTAGCTTTACAGCATAATCTGACATTTCCTGAAAGTGCAACAGCCTCACCAGTGACATTGCGCAGAGCACACAGGTGTAGAAGATTTTCCGTAGATCTCAGTGAAATGAGATCCCTAAGATTGTTTTTTGCTGATCCAGCTTGTACTTCTGGTCAACTTGTTGTTGCAAGTCGAGAGAGCCAATATAAGATTCTGCATTTCCATCATGGTGGATTAGATCGATTGGCAGCAACTTTACATCAGTGGCATCAATTGCTTTATCCTCGCTTAGATACAGATGCCGAGGAGACACTTCCATACAGGTAGCATCTAATTAATGAAAAAAGAATTAGTATTTTATTAAAGACTTATAACTTTTCTGTGATTCAGGCATTTCATGGTCTGTAGACCAGAGGTAAGTCGCGATGAACTGCACCCAGAAGAGGGACAAGTACCAATGATTACATCTCTAGCCTGGAAGGATTTGTTAAATGAGAGAGGTCAGGTAGAGGATGATCTCGCTCTTCGTAAAGGCATATTTTTTGGTGGACTGGAACCTGCATTGAGAAAAATTGTTTGGCCTTTCCTTCTTCATTGTTATTCATATCAAAGTACCTATGAAGATAGAGAACAAATTGATGCCATTCGTAGACAGGAGTATGAAGAAATACAAAAACGTAGACTTAGTATGGGCCCGGAACAAGCAGAACATTTTTGGAGGAATGTGGTGTGTATTGTAGAAAAAGATGTAGTTCGTACTGACAGAGGAAATCCTTATTATGCTGGGGAGGATAATCCAAATATTGAAATAATGAAGTATGTTTCTATAATAATAATTACTTAATTTTTAAGTTTATTATTAATAGTATAATATCGCATTTTATCTTTTTTTTCAGAAATATTCTATTAAACTATGCAGTTTATAATTCTCGATTAGGATATACTCAAGGTATGTCTGATTTATTGGCTCCTTTATTGGCTGAACTTAATTCCGAAATCGAAGCATTCTGGTGCTTTGCTGGCTTAATGCAAAGATCTGTCGCCGTGTGTACGCCTACTGATGTAGATATGGACAGAAATTTGTGTTACTTAAGGGAATTAGTTAGAATAATGGTGCCAGATTTTTATGCACATCTTCAAAAGCATACAGATGCCTTGGAACTTCTATTTTGTCATAGATGGATACTATTGTAAATACAAAGTTTTATAAGCATTTTAAAAGTTTATAATTGTATGTAGAATTATTTCTAGTAATATATATATATATATACATTTTTTACAGATGTTTAAAACGTGAATTTCCTACCGAAGTAGCGTTAATAATGTGGGAAGCTTGTTGGGTAAATTATTTAACCGACCATTTTCATCTCTTTCTTTGCCTTGCCATAATGTGTGTTTACGCGGATGATGTGATAGCTCAAGATCTGAGAACGGATGAAATGCTATTGCATTTTAGCTCTTTAGCTATGTATATGGATGGAAATCTTATATTAAGAAAGGCAAGAGGCCTACTTCATCATTTTCGTCAGCTGGTACGTTTACCGTGCACATTAGCAGGACTGTGTCGACAATGCGGTCCAGGAATGTGGGATAGCACTCATGACCCCGTCATAGAATGTGTGGATCATAACGATGCACCTTGTCCATATTTGAATAATTATGAATAATGACCTAATTGAATGAAAATGAGGAAAGTATCCTATTGTTAAAGCTTTCAAATTTCTACGTTAACTAATCAAATTAAATGCTGCTCTGATGTAACATAAATAAGTTATATAAATCGCAGTTGATTAAATGTTGTGTGTAATAACAGATGTTAATGAAAGTAATATTTGACTCGCATATTGTTTGTACGAAGAAATTTTTAATCAATTTAATATCATGAACAAAAGTACATAGGTTTATATTATTATGAATTTTATTTACACAACTTTATAATCAATAAATGCTGACTCAAAAAAAAATATGGCAAATTAAGTTTGGTAATCAATAAGAAATGAAGAACATATCTTAAAATCTAACATTTATCGAAATTGACTCCAATTTAAAATACTTACAAAAGATTTTAACGGTAACGTATCTACAACATCTGTAAAACAAAAATATTCTATATTAAATAATTAGATAGGTCTTCAAAAATTATAACGAGTTTTAGTCAAAAATCTGTAGTACAATTAAAGACTGACGACCAAAGAAGAATGGGGTATAAATATAAGCACTTTAGCTTTAAAACCTCCAGACAAAAAGAAGTTTTTCCATTGAATAAACATCGTGCTATTTATTTAACATAATTGAAAATGTGCCATTTTTCAGCTTGGTGCAAATTTCATAAGATGTGATTTGAAAATAAAGAAAATAAAAATCGAATTCCATATCAGTAAAAAAAAGAAAAAATACAAAATAAAAATAAAATATAATTATCACATAAAAATTTATCGTAAGTCTGTTTAAATTTCTTGGTCAATTAGTGATACACATATTCACTTTGGGATATTCATTTATGCGATATTTTTAATATTTTTTGTACAAAACAATTTTGATTTATTGTATATTTATTACACATAATCTATTATCTTTCATTATATAATACCTTAAATTTTTGTTAAAGATAACAGATCTATTGAAGTGTCTATCTGCTCAAATATTTCTTTTTCTTATTCTGATAACCCAAAGTGTTTAGTCTAGTTTATTTGCTAGTCTATTTGCTCACAAAAATATAAAATATAAAAGAAATGATTCATATTTCAAATTCTTTAATTTTTTTGTTTAAAATAGATATGTTCCAGTGTAATGAATGTATACAAAGACAATGATTTGTATAATATCTTACAATTTAGGGAAACAAACTTTAATAGTCATAATCTATCGGGTTGTAAAGATGCAAATAAAATGCTTTTACTGTGCCACCTTATGTTGTTAGACTATTACAGAAAAATCTATTCGTGTTAAAATTTGGTCTGCTAAGTATGATATACATGTAAGTATAAATAGGAATAAATAGAAATATGTATGTACAGAATATATTAGAATACATTAAAATATATTATGTATGTACAGAATATAATTACGAATAACATTAATTATTTATTTGCTATTTGTGAATAACGAATAAATTCAGTTTATTTGTTACTTAAAATATATTTTCGCCGAACTGTTTACTGTAACTTTGCTGTTACCTTTGCCTGACATTTCTGTAAACATTCAAATGAAACACTTTTTTTATAATATGCGATTAATGTTTTTTAAACGTTAGAATGTTCAAAATCGATTAAAACATTTATAAAAGAAATTCACTTTCATAAAAATCAGTATTGCTCCAGCAGAGAGTAGTATTGAGAAATTAAGTAACATCGGTGACATAAATAAATATTTTATTATAATTTTGGTAATATCAATCACTAGTATTCAAATTTTAAAACATGTACTTTTATTATCTTTTAAATTTAAAATATATATAATACAGCATATCAATTATCTCTATGTCGTATGCTTTAATAATATACAATTTGATAATGAATCTTTTTAGTCGCAATTTAATTTTAATTAGAAAACAGATAAAATTTGTTATAAATATTGCGTGAAAATTATAAGTTGGTACCTTTTTATAGTAAACGTTGCGTCCTTATCTTTGCTGCCAATGAAAAATTTTGAAAATTTGAATGTAAATGGAAAGTCACCTATAATTTGAGGCTTTAGAAAAATGTAATTGATCTTCATATATCCTCTGCACGTTTACCTGTTAAAAAGCTAATGAAATTAAATCATATTTCCTGGATGAACTTAAACTTTTGTTTGAAAGATTTTTTCGTACAATAAGTTATTTTCGAGTAATTTGAAGTGATTAGATTTTCACTTCATATATATAAAAATAAATCAAAATAAATTTATATAATCAATTCTTTATTTTTTTGTTTACTCTTAGAAAATATATGTATATATATTTCATGTTTTTACATATTACATTTTTGTACAGGTACACGGTATGAGAGGCATATTCTGAATACTTTGTTGGCAGTTATATATTATATACATATAAAAAATATGTTCTGTGATATACAAATCAAATTTCTATAATCAACAATAATAGTCATTTAATCTACCTAATTCTTTCTGTGCACATAAAGAATAAAGCACGCTAGAAAATTGTTAAAATAAGTTCTTTTTGAGATATACTGAATAGGCTTTCAATATTTTTAAATATCTATTTGTTGTACAAGTTATTAAGATACACCTTCATACCGTTTAAATAGTGGACAAAATATTATTAGTTGACCACTAAATATCACTTATTTGAAAGACATTTATGTACAGTAAAAACTGTATCAAGAGACATATTCTCTACTAAATAAAAATATATAAAAGATAAACAATGTATTATACAAAAGTTTACAACTTAAATTAAGCTTATTCATTTGGCTTGTACAAGATTAATCCTGACTTGTGCCAGTGTATTGTCAGTTTACTGTGACACATTGTGTCATAATGTATTCTTATTATCATTATTAATACCATATTTTCTTTCATGGAAATTGATGAAATTGATAATGGTGCCAAAGTATGAAAATAAAATGAAGGTATCTTATTATCAATGACAATTATTCAATTGTTGTACCTTCTATAATTATTCTATCACATATTTTAAATTTTAAATAATAATTATTTGCTATTATCTTAAAGGCATTTTTTCAACTTAAGTTATTATTGAAAATTTTATATATTTTAAATATAATTTCAATTTCAACTTCAAAATCATTAGTATCACAATTTTCTTTCTATGTATTGCAAATAATTAATTTCAAGTCCAATGATATTATTTTAGATATGCTCTGGATTTTTCAAATCTTAAAATAATTATGCGCCATTATGTAACCTTTCTCTTTTTTTTTTTACATTCTTAATTCAATATTTTAAGAATTTTTCATCCTAAAGGTACGCTTAAAGAATAGAAATGAATTTGTACAAAATTGACTGATACTAAAATCATGCAAGCAATAGCCCAAACTATAACAAAAATGAGCCAACAATTACTGGAAAATGGACTTGCAAATTTATTAACAACACCAAGGCCTATAAGTCTATTTGTCTTTTGTCTAGCATAATATACCAAAAATGTTGGAATCAAATATTGAATTCCTGCTCCAGCATATGATCCCGTAATTCCTACCAATATCGATAAATCTTTGGTACTCATAGCAATCATATATGGAGGCAGTATTGCTAGTATTGGGAAGACAATTTTACGAAGACAAAAATAAGATGTATCTTCGTTGAGGAACAATGATTGCAAATTATTTCTAAGGGTGATAGCTATGATAGGAAAACTCGTACTCAAAGTAAATACTGGAAAGAGCGATAAGAAATATTCTATAAGAATAATAAAAATATTGTTACTTTCGGAACAATCTCCAGATCCACGAGGGCTAAAATCTAAAGTGTAAAGATCGTCCAAATGTTCAAAAGCAAATGCTCCAGTTAGTGCCAGTAAGAGATAAAAAGATGCTATTAATAAATAATCCAATGCCAAAAATCGAGTTAAAGTAGACTTATTTGCGATTGGAGCGACCAACGCAGGTAAAGAATGATGACACATAAATGAATAAATACAAGCACCAAATAAAGTAGGTATACCTGAAATACACATATATAACAATTTTGTTTAGTCAAATACTGAAAAAGTACATATATTACAATTATGTGGATGAACTTACCCATGATATTTGCAGCTGGAGGATTTCCTTGTGCACCATGAATGATTAAATTTTTCAAAGCATATACAATCATGATAGTGAATGCAAGCCATCGCATTCCTGAAGTTAACAATTGAAGATATTTAGTCTTTTGTATATTAAAGAATACAAAAGGACCAAGTAATAATATAAATATACTCTGAAAAACATATTGAAAACATACTATATGAGAAAAGAATACGTAATTGTTAAAATAAATATTGATATCTCTATGTGTATATACATACAAGAAATATCCTATATGCATCTGATCGATCCAGAGCAAATTCTTTCCAACACAGTTCAGTATCTGATATTGTAGAGTTGCATGTAAAATTTTCTGGTTGATAAGTGCAAATGACATCAGCTAAAGTTTTTGCAACAGCTGCTCCATATATGCTTAGATCTCCATAAAGATATATAGCAAAACATAAATAGAATAGAGTTATACCAAACTTGTTAAAAAAAATTGATGCCATTTGCCCCATTTCTATTTTATCACGTATTACATAATATCGATATGTAATGTCTGCACGATCAGGGCTAGTTGAAAATGGCATAACAAGAGGGGTATCTTCAGAATCTGAATTTGAAGGACCAGATTCGCCTAATGTTTGAAGCACCTAAAATTAGGATGTAACATAAAACAAATCATATTTTAACTAAAAACGATCCCAAATATAGTTAACAAAAGAGAGATGTACAATCTATTCTATGTAAAAAAAAAAAAAAAAAAAAAAGAAAATATAAAATGCTACTAAAGAGAAAACTTATCATAGCAAAAGCACGAGCATAGAAAAAATCTAAGAACCTCAGATTCTGTTTCGTTGAAAGATGAATCCTGAGAGAAACATATACGTTTTCGATGTTGAATGTGTCGCCATGCTACTATAGCATTGGCAGATGCCATTACCTCGATCACAAATGTAACAGTGATAAAACTATGAAAATAAAACAATGTGCAATTAAGTTTTGAAACTGATTGATTGAAGTACATAGGTTGACATACATTGACATACCTTATAAATGCTAGTATTAAAATTACACTTAATCCAAGAGCCCATCCTGCTTGAGTAAAAACAGCTGGTAATGTTAAAGCTCCTGTTCCAACAATTAAATTAAAAACGTATATAAGCCCAACCTGAAACGCATATTAGTAGCAGAACTTTATATACGCATATATAGTTTTTATATAGAAGAATGATACTAAGTAGTTCATTTGACAACCGAGAAAAGTTTTGTTTATAGTCGAAGGTTATGCAACGTAGTATGTCAAAATTACGAAATTCATAGGTTATATATAAACTTACCCACGTTGAATATTGATCACTCGAATTTTGCTCAGGCATTTTAATTCAAGTTACAGATTCAAATGAATCAGTTTACTCGAGCCGATTTGTGTTGCTGTCATACAAGTCATTGACTCGAGTATCGCTTTGTACTTTTCCAGTGATGACTCGAGAGCAACTACGCTAAGGACACGCGAAATCTCAACAAAAAGTCCCGCCCTTAATCTGACATCTATTTATTTCGAATTTATTATTCCAATGAATATTTTTGAATTAAGTATTTACTGTGCAAAAGATGCAACAATCAAAGTTTAAATTTAAATTCATATCAAGTTTATCTACTTTAACAATGTGCGCGGTGTTCGATTGTAAGTCGAATGTATTGTGCTGCCATCTAATCGCAATTTAAAGATGATCATTAAATATAAATACATAATGCTGTTACACATTATAATTTTATGCCCTTGTAATTGTCATACATCTATTATATTCTAATATTATTTAGCATATAAATTTAAATTTTTATCGTTTTGTTCAATTAACATACCATTAATTGACATAGCGATTTTATTAAAAACTGATACATAATCATGGGAAACGATTAAAAAAGAATTTCATTTTACAAATAAGCAATCACTTGCTTTTCATTATCTGAATATTAAGTCGAATTATTAAATACAATATAGTAACAAAATGTCTATTAAATTTTAAGTAAGATTCGAAAACTCTAAATAATGGCATTTTTACAAGGAGTAACAGATACCACTTCATTAAAAATAATTTTTATTCGACTGAAAATATAAACCTAATTCTTAGAGTACTATAAATTTTTACCACAAATCTTACGTTACAATAATGAATAACGCCAAATAGTACAAAAGCTACGTTGTATATAAAACTACAGGAATTCATGTTAAATAAAAGTGATGATCAATTTCTTTCTCTTTTTTTTCAGTTTAGATTAACTACGATGTACTGGATTGGAGATCAAGGACACAATATCCAGTCAAGGGTATTGGATAACTGCAACCTTAAAAACACAAAAGTCAAAGCAATAATGTTTTTAAGAGTTTTATTTTATAATCCCATAAGTCTAAAGTAGTCTTTAAGATGTGTACGTGAATGGTCTTGCACATTACAATGGGAATAAATTATAATACTTTGGCTACGCTTGCGGGGTCGAAACCGTGTCTTTTTTTTATTTTATTCGTTTGAGCGAGCGTTTGTAGGATACTTTTTCTGGGTCAGCGGTCTCCCCCATTATATTTGGAGAAAAAAAAAAAAAAAAAAAAGAAGAAGAAGAAAGGAAAGAGCCATCTTTTCCCTCGACGATTGGTAACAGTAAAAAAGAAAAAGATTACGATTAATAAGTCAAAGGCCTATCTCCGTCAGGAATGATGAATTCTAGAGAGAGTGAGACAATTGTCGCTAAATATCACGGAGTAAAGTCAGCGGAATGCATTTAATTGAAGGTTACCAAATTAAAAGATCTTTCGTGCATTAAGGATACGCACAACGTGGCCCCATACTGCATCGAACGATATTCCGAAATAATTTATGTAATAATTTCTTTCAGCTCAAACTCGCGAATATTAAAAATTGGCAAATAATATAGCATGTTCGAAAAAGAAAAGAACAAATGATTATTTCGATTGTAGAGTGAAATATTGCGATGACAATAAGAAAGATGTTTGTCGTGAGGGTGGTTAAGCTAGCCCTTTGCACTCCGTTCGCTCCTCTGTGGGAATATTCATGTATGTATCTCGTAACTCCACTAGCTTCGCTAACGATATGCGCATCAACGCATGTAATCACGTAACGACAAAAGGTGAAAAAAGAAAAAGGGATCGTATTGTATGTTCTAAGAGAAAAAAAAGAAATGAGAAGGGAAACGTCAACATTCACTACGATACTTGTACAAATAAGCTAAGAACGCACATGAGAAATAGTTCCCAGATTTATCGTATCACGCAGAATTTTAAATGTAAAATTCAAATTTTATTTACATTAGAACAAAGCAGATTTACAAATAAAAATAAATAAATTCATGAGCACTTGTAATTTTTCCCTTTTAAAATAAAACTTGTCCAGAAGCTTCACTTGCACTTGTGTGCCGGAGTTGTTGATCGATAGTATCAAAAAGTTTGAAGTGCAAAGAGCTAGATTTCTACCATAGGAAATATTATTTGAATATATAATGCAAAAGATTCGATAAAATAGTAAAGTATTCAGAAATACAGAGAGTACATGCAAGATACGATAGCATCTAATTAAGTGATGAAAAAAAATGAAGCAAAAACGTTCGGAATTGTTTCTACGACAATTGGCGATTTACTACATTCATTTCCCATCAATCAACTAGACACTTTATATCTTAAATGTAACCTCCGAACGCCTAGGTGTCTCTCCTATGCTACAGAATCCTCCGAATTATATATTCAAATAACAATGCCTATGGTCGAGAAACGAGACAGAGGCCGCTCTCGGGATTCGGGGAATGATAGTATGCAAGAGATATCAAAGATGTGCTTAGAAGCACTTCCTGTGGACGATGGATGGTCCGGATTCATCGTATTCTTGTTTAGAAATCCACATTTGTTGGAAGGTAGACAAAGACGCAAGAATAGATCCACCGATCCATACGGAGTATTTCCTCTCGGGTGGTGCGATAATCTTGATTTTCATGGTGGATGGTGCTAGGGCAGTGATTTCCTTTTGCATTCTGTCAGCAATTCCAGGATACATGGTAGTACCTCCAGAAAGGACAGTGTTGGCATACAAATCCTTACGGATATCGACGTCGCACTTCATGATCGAGTTATATGTTGTTTCATGGATACCGCAGGCTTCCATACCCAAGAAGGATGGCTGGAAGAGAGCCTCGGGACAACGGAATCTTTCGTTACCAATAGTGATTACTTGACCATCTGGAAGTTCATAGCTTTTCTCCAAGCTAGAGGATGACGCAGCAGTTGCCATTTCTTGTTCGAAGTCGAGGGCAACATAACAGAGTTTCTCCTTGATGTCGCGAACAATTTCACGTTCAGCCGTGGTTGTAAAGGAGTATCCTCTTTCCGTGAGGATCTTCATGAGGTAGTCGGTTAAATCACGGCCAGCCAAGTCCAAACGAAGAATAGCGTGAGGCAAAGCGTATCCTTCGTAGATTGGTACAGTGTGGGAAACGCCGTCACCCGAATCTAATACAATACCGGTAGTACGTCCAGAAGCATATAGCGAAAGTACGGCTTGAATGGCGACATACATAGCGGGGGTATTGAACGTTTCGAACATAATCTGTGTCATCTTCTCGCGGTTGGCCTTTGGATTAAGAGGTGCTTCAGTGAGAAGTACTGGATGTTCCTCAGGAGCCACTCGGAGTTCATTGTAGAACGTATGATGCCAGATTTTCTCCATATCGTCCCAGTTGGTGACAATACCGTGCTCAATTGGGTATTTCAAGGTAAGAATACCTCTCTTTGATTGGGCCTCGTCGCCAACATAGGAATCCTTCTGTCCCATGCCAACCATGACACCCTGGTGGCGTGGTCTTCCAACGATAGATGGGAAGACGGCGCGTGGAGCGTCGTCTCCGGCGAAGCCGGCCTTGCACATACCGGAGCCATTGTCAACTACGAGTGCAGCAACTTCTTCGTCAGACATGTTTGGTTTGTTAATTTATCTGCAAGAAATAACAAAAATATCAGATATTTGCGTATGATTTATTTATTTCAAAATTGTGCAGTTTTATTATATCGTTCGTCGACTGAATTAACGGATATCAAGTGAAAAGATAATATAAATTTTGATGCAAGTTGTTCTATAATTTTACATCTTGTACGTTTTCTTTTTTTCATTTTTACATTACAAATTTCTTCAGAACTTGAAATTTTCTTTTTTCCAAAAGAAAATTTCGATTTTATATAAAAATTAATATTAAACATAAAATAAAAAGTCTGACACTCAACGAATTGATCATTTATATGAATATTAAAAGTACTTTGAACACAGATTTGTAATTTAAAATATAATTTTTGCGATATTGATATAAATTGCAAGAACAAAGTTCAATCATTGCTTAATTTTGTTTTAAGTACTCAATAAAAATTAGATTAGATTATTAGAAATACATCGTGAATGTGTCACTGTGCAACGAAGATAATAAATTATAAAATACTATGTGCTATGAAATAACATTTTAAATATTTCAAAATGGCGCTCAGAGACACGTAGTGACAGAAACACGTTGCATTATTATAATGAAAATTAAATATAAACGGATCATTCGTTAAACATAGAAACAAATATACTCTACTTCATTTCTGCAAGAGAAATATCTTCAAAAAATCAGTAACCAAAAAATGTTCCGGTGTTCCATAAACCGCCGTTAACTAGAACCGCACCCTGCCCCGCCCTTCCCCGGCATTGAACGGTCAATATCCGACACGTTTTTAAAGTTCTTACAACACATTGCGGATATAGAAAATTGAATGCAAACTTTACTCAGTTAATCCGAACTTGGCAAAACTATCCTTACTCCAATATTTTACAGTCTTGCAATACTTTGAACGTATTTTTCTATAGAAATCGATATCTTTTTGCGAAAAGAATTTCTTTCGCTGATATACCGATACTTGTTTTACAATTTTGTTAAAAAACGAGCACTATTCTACGGTACAATTAGTAAGAGACAATCACAAACACAATAAATACGACACAATTATTTCATAAAGCTCGGCACTATCCACTTCTCGATTTGGAAATCCACGGACGTGTAAAGGATTCGTCGATCAATTATTCGCCCACGCACAAATATCTACCCGGTTACACTGAGATTTTAAAATTCGCTCGGACCCCTGATCGTACAATGTTATCTATCACTAAACTCAGCATTGGACGACTTACGTTTTTTATTTTGTATAAAAAAAAGTTATGTACAAGGTAGGGAGAGCTCGGTATCTTTGGATGTGGCACCGCTGCACAACCGGCCGATCTAGCACCAAACACAGACTGTAGCTGACAGCCGGCTTGCAGTTATTATATGAACAGAGTCGTTGTTCGGAGTCCCCACTACTAAGCAATCGGCCAATAAAGGTAGGACACCCTCAGCCAATCCTGGCTTTCTTTACCATATATGGAAGTGCTCTGCCACGGAGGGGTTACCCCCTCTGTCCCTTCATCATCCCCTCTCCCACGATTTGAAGTGTGTCTCACCACCCTTCGTGAATGTATCCGCCAAATTGACCGAACCGCACATCTCCGATCTTGCCGATCCTTCCCTCCCTCGCCCCGCGATGCATAAGTTCTGTTCCGATCATATTCAATGTCAGTCGACATTTTTTACACGTTCAAATAATTATCTCTGACAATTTTCTTTTCTTTTTTTAAGTACCGATTTCGGTAATTCTACTTTTCAAATACGAGAACCTCGTGCACATGAAATTTTCAAACATCACAATCTACATGCTTGAATAGTAACTTCGTAACTATTATGAGGTATTTCTAAGAATAGTTACTAACTATTAATCGCTAAATATCCAACTTATCATACTTTTCTCATTACATTTTCTAACAGACAGATTTTACATATTAATTTTACCTCGCTAAGTAAACGTGTAAATGTTGACTATGGATTCAAATATAAGGCTATTATTTTATATGGGCTCTTGGAAACAGTTATTATTAACTTAGAACAGCGACGAATACAAATATTCAAATATAGAGTAATATACACAGGAAATAGGCATATTATAACAAGGCATTTTCTACACTTCAGCATTCTCAGATTCTCCGACTAATGACAGATTTACTCGTGCTACGAGCAAGCGTTAATCGAAGGTTAGTGCTGCAACATCCTAACTACAGGGTACTACACTATTAATAAACGCGACCACGTCGCGACCACCTGCCCTTGCAGTGCGTATACGTCAGGAACCACTTGACAACGACAACCTGTCGGATCGTCCCGGTACACTCTCCGTTTCTCAAGATAACATTTGCAAAAGAAGAATTGCCCAGAGAAATAAAAGTTACGTCGGCAAACGATGTATGCGAGAAACAGAGAGAGCAACGCCCTGCCATCATGGCTGCTTACAAACCGGCGTTTGTTCCCGATCTTTTTCGCCGGTGAAATTGTGATAGATCGCCGTGAAACCCGCTAAATTAACAACAATGTTGAACGTAACATGCCAAACGATACAGTACTCACCTTTTAGAATTGGATGTAACGAACAAAGTACTCGATCGTTGATCGGCAGAGACACCGCAAGAGTACTATCGGCACGACGAAGCGAGACTCGAGAGCCGCGAGTTGCGAACACTGTGAGCAAGATCGTGGCCGGTACCGTGACATATGGACTCTCCCGAAAGGTATGGTCGGCATACACGTTGCAAATGTTCCACATTACCGGACATGTTCTCTACTTTTTCCCTTTTATTTTTCAAATTCGTGGCCAGTGTGTCGTTGACGAAACGACGAAAGTCTGAAAATTAAAAAATTCGACGACCACCTGTTTATTTTAAAATCATATTATTTAATATCGTCGTACGTGTACACCCCTGTTTCAAAATGGATTCGTCCAGCCGGCTTCCCCCACTACCTCGATTCACAGCTCTTGCCATATATGGGCATAAAACGAAAGCGGCTCGCTGATTGGTCGGTTGGCCGGCTGCCGGCTAGATTCTCCAAATGCCGCTTCAAACTGTACGATACGGGGAGCATAATGCCTTCTGGAAGCGTACACTAGCGTGTAAGGGCTTTCCTGACTAACCGTCAGAGCTGTTTGTGGTGGTGAACATATCAATATATGTGAAGATTACCACGTTCTTTATATATGTATGTGTGCTAGCGACCAGTACCGGCAGTAGGTATGAGTCAGAAAAAGTTTTGTTATATATGTATGTATGTTCTCTGAAATGGTCAATATTTTTGTTTTACTTAATGGAAGGCGAAACAGTTGTCATTAAGACTTAATGATTCTCCAGTCATCTGCAATCTTTCATAAGACAGGAAACACATTGTTAACCCCGTTCGACTTTTCGACTCAATTTCTGAATCGTTAAAAGATTTCTTAATGTACTCGATTTCTTGCTTCAATTTCATGCTGATTTCTTTTCTAAAGTGTTAAAAATCTATCTTTTTGCGTAGGATGATTAAAACAATCGCCAGTAGAAATCATACATATTTCCTTCGGATTGCATAGTCATGTGTGTATATGTATGTACGTATATTGATAATAGAATCACTATATCTTCACGCTAGATTCTCCAATCAGGAAATAGAATGTATTTGAAGAAAGAAAATCTTCGAATGAAGAGAAGTAATGAATTTACTTTCTTATATAATTTAATAAAATAATGTTCTACCTTTATAATGAGATGGGGCAATTCGATGTTTGCAGAAAGTCATCGATTATTTCTGTAAAGATTCAGTCAATTTGTATGTAATATCAACACACATTAGTGTGACTCATATCAGTGTGGATATCAGGTTTAGTATTTGTACTTGCTTTTCTTTTTTTTTTTTTCAAATATTGTGCCAGAAGAAAAGATAATTCGTGAGATAGATTTAGAGTCAGTGGGTCAGATTCGATTATTTATGCACATTCATTGTCCAGATTTCGTTTTATAATGGGACAACTATTATCTATTTAAAATTCAATATGTTTTCCAAGAATTATAAAATAGGCTGCAAGTAATTAAATGAAGTCGATGATCGCCCACCCACTTATCGCGTGTATGTATCATCTCGGTCGCCTTTTTCATACGGCAGAAGCTAAAAATAGACTCAAGGGCGCGGATAAGGGTGCACTGGACTACTACCACGTCACGTAAGCCCTACGCTTCGGCCCTATTTTCTATATATGTGCCGTCCGACGAAAGGCAGCATGGTATGTGTGAGTGCAGTGTCTGCTTCAAAATCGATACGAGTGTTCGTGCACTCTACAGTGGCAGATCGTGCCTGTGAACGGAAACCACGTGGTGATGAAAACGTCAAAGTACGACCGATATGTCGTATGTTATTTTCTCATTAAATATTTTGTAATTAACGTGTCTGTCAGCCATGATTATCATTGATAAAACATGTCAATTAAGAAGGAAAGTATTTACAAAGAAATGAACTGATAGGAACATTGATATGTACTTCTATTTAGTTTGTTATGTATTGTCCGTATTTAAATTGATATATTTGAAATTTATTTAAAAACATTTTTCTAAAATTGGTTAATTCGTATTAACAGAATTACTCTGACCTTAATATCTTGCAAGAGATATATGTAAAACATATTATTATTGTTGAAGGAATTAAACATGGACATTACGAAAAATATGGTCGTAAAAAGCAGGACAGTTTTGTAAATACACCTGTCACGTTCCTTCGTCGAAATAGTGACTCGATGACACAGTCGGTGAATCATTTGTGCCTAATAAGAAATCGTTTCGGGTTATGCACTCGGTCCTCTGTGAGGACATGTCAAATTCTATTGATTTTATTGTTAATCTCACGGGGAATTTTAGCGATATATTTGAAATGATACATTTTCAATGTACTTCTACTTGAGATAAGTGTGAAATTTAAACATGTATCACTAACGTGCTAGATCAGCGGATGGGACTGTTCACCTAAGTCTAACCTAACCTCGAAATATTGAAGCCGGTGCGGCGTTGCACGCACGCAGCATCTTTATGTCAATTCCCTATAATTTCATCCTTTTAACTCTTCAGGTTTTTAGTAGGAAATATGTTACTTTATTCAAGTAGATATTAAAAGACAACACACCGGTATCTATGGAAATCATTTCCATCGATTATACAAAGTACAAGGTGATTATATGTGTATGTATGCAATATAAGCCACACAAAAATTAAACTACATTTTTCGTAAATTTCTTAATCTTAATATCAAATTAATGTTTAATTTTCTAGAAGTGAAAATGATTAAGCTTCGATTGAGAAGTTTGTTTCTGCGATTGATCGGATCGATGCCAAAAGACAGTTTCTATACGTTACGTGATTTCAGTACGAAAAACGATATATTCACGGTTAATGATGTAAGTAAAAAGCTTTGTGTCACTATACGTTACAACACCACGTGGTAATGTTAACCTTTACTATTCCAATCGGAATCACATGACGCCCGTCTCTATTTACTTTCTTCGTTATCGTAGCAAGCCCGCAATAGGAAGAATTAAATCCAAGTAAGGTGGAGATGCATTGTGGGCGGCCTGAAAACCCAATGGTCCGCAAAGCCTCGACCTTGCTTACCAAATAAGGTCCCGTTCAAGGTCTTCGAGGCCTTGCGTAAGGCTCCAGCTGTGCCATCGGCATAACGATTAACCGATTATGTCCACGCTTTAGTCATCGGCCGTTTTCAGTGAAAGTGTTTGGCTGCAATTCTCACTAGAAGATCAGCTTATTTTACCACACTGTATTTTTCCTTTATCACCGTGAGATCTCTGATTCCGTTCTATGGAAAGTTCGAATTGGGCGTGTCTGCCTTGCACGAACACGTGCCGTAGGTAACGTCTGGCTCCAGTCGCGCAGTGCCACCGAAATCAATACGGAATGCGACGGTAAGTTCAACGCACCCACCCAGAAGAGTGCTTAAGGTTCTTTCTCATCGGACTAGCCGCGTACACTCGGTCCAGACAGTGAAACTATCGGGAATCAACCTCGTAACGAGGTCAAAGACCTTGTACAACACGTTTTTTTCCAATCGAGCATATCAGGAGATATTGGACTTGAGAAAAATTGGAGCTGAAAAGGAAGATTAAAAATAACTGTATGAATTTCTTTTAAATAGATTTGCTTACTCGTCGGAAATTTTTGATGAAATTTATAATGAGATTGGCTCGTGATTTTTATATGTAATTACTCTTTTGCGCGTTAGTTGACTTAATTAATATCCATTGATTTGTAAATGACAGATAATGAGAGAATTAAGTGTATCAAGTTTTTCCAGAGGTTCACCGCGTTCGCAAATATTCATTCTAATAAGAAGATTACACGTTGTAGAATTCCTAGTGAGATAATTTAATATTGTGAGATTAGTACAAGTTATCTAAATCTTGATAATTCTCGAGGGGCGATACAGGCGGGAGATTTTTCAAGTAGTAGGTACTTTAATTCCCTTTGAATTGCATGTAACACGTACTTCACCGATGCTTCTTTACTTTCCCTTGGCAAGAACAAAAGAAATCCCTCTTACGTACTTCTGTTCTCCTCAAGGTACAACCAAGTGACTGTTCATACGTAATACCTGAATTATCCTTAAGTAGAAGGTGAAAAATTCCATTGAACTGTTTCATCTTGTATCATGATTCTTTAATTCACTTCGAGGGAAAATGTACGATCAAATCTTAAGTTTATTTCCATCCTTAAGAATCGAAATTTCACTTGTGTAACAATAAATTGATAAGATATGATGGATTTATTGGAATTGTATCTAGAAAATATTGTGCTAAAAAGATAAATTATCGTTTAGAATTTAGAACAGTGTCTATTCCACATAGAAGAGGTAATTAAATCTAATAGCTTGATTATTGTTTAAAATTTTCAGATATAGTTATGCTTGGCTAATTTTTATTCCCCAGGTACACATCTGCTGTGATGATAATTTGCAACTATGCTTAAGTAAGAGATAATTGTGTATGTGATTAATTTCTAGTCGTAGTAACAGGATCCTCATTGGCAATTGCCAAGCATGCGAGGAATCCGGGCAGAAACGCGCGATAATACGCGATCACTATATTTAGTGTTGACTTATGTCTCGTCTCAGATCGAGAAACAGTGACGCCTGAGCAGCTGACGATAAAGAGAACGATAATAGTTCATGTAAATCATACAACTTGTTATTCGCGTACTTGAAATTCTGTTTAAAAGATTCGTCGATGATTCAAACTACACATCGATTTTATTATTCGAAAACGATTCATCTCGTACTCAGAATACGTTGTTATTCATTCATCGCGCACGAGACATTCATAATCGCAAGAAGGAAATAATTAAAAATACGAAATTTCATTCTTTAGTTATATACATTTAGCTACTATTAAGAATGTAGTTTCTCAATTTATCGTGAACTTTAAAGATACCGTCATTTAGATTTTCAGCGACGTTTCTTCGAACAATTAAACAAAGAATGATATAATCGACTGTAATACTTTTTTAAATAAAATTTTGATACGCCATGTTACTGTAAGAGTGAGATAGATGTTAGAATGATTGACAATTCCTATAGAAATCATACTTCAACTTTTTTTTGTCTGTAGATATTTTTAACGAGTTGGATAAGATAGAAATCATCGATTCTGACACTTGTATCTCACAATCTATCAGGTTTTGCGCACAAAGTTCTCCCATCGCAAATTGATAGTGAAATCACATTTCGAAAAGTATCTCAGATACTCGCGCAAGAATATTTCATCAGCATTCGAGAACTCAAAGTTAAAGTTTGTTGCAATTTTTTTAAAAATTCACGTTCGGATAAATTAAAGTCTCCTCTTAACGTGAAAGTTGAATGGCTTCGAAATTGAGTTCTAGAAACCTTGGAGAATTTTAATCCGAATATTCTCAATACAATGGCCATGGGCATTCGAAGGAAAGATGAATTCGTCAATGCCAGTAGGAAGTACATACGCATGTATGTACTTGGGGAGTTGCAAAGAAGACGAATGAGACGGTGGAGGGGCACCGACATTGTCTCGACGACACGCTGTGTTACACGAGTTCCTTTGTTTTTACATTCGGCCGATAGACGTTCTTATATTTAGGAATGTATTGAACTATCCAAAACAACCAACCCGCATTCCTGTCGTTCGTCTTCTTTCCAGCTCTGCATTACGCGTATTTCTTTGCTGCGTCGTGAATCGTCGAATCGAAGGTAAGAATGACGACTCCGACCATTCCCACTCTGGCTGGCAGGCAAGATCCGCGGTCTTCGGCTCTGACGAGCGACGCTTGAGATTCTTGGGATTTGACCTTGCACACGCGACTGACCTAGAACAGGTAGACAACCGGTAAAACGTATGTGTTTTCACATACGTCGGCCGGCTGTTGCTTGCGTTCTTGACTCCGTTTTCTTGCGCGTATCTGCGTGTGTGTCCGCGAGAAGTCAAGGATTTGGAACACGGTCGCGGGTCGCTAGAATTACCAAAAACGATGGTTTCGTCCTTCCGCTTATTCAAACAGTCTTTGCGGAGACTTTTTGCGAGACTACGATCCGCGGGAATTTGAATGATCCTTGCGACAGGGTTACGTTTGAAGATCAGAATAGACGCGATAAATAGATGATCTTGTTGTTAATTGAAAGAAATTGTTGCAACAAGGAGGGTAGCTTCGTGCTTGAATAATTTTAGTAAATCAACGTGAATTGAAAATAAATTTATGGTCAACCATTTCTCTAGTAAACGTTTACTTAGAGCTGGCATATTAAAATGAAATATTGCAAGGTATTAAAAAATAGATGTAAAAAGATGGAGCTGTCTCTTTCTTATCGTGATCTTTGCGATTCTTTCATTTTAATGCCGCTTTGATTAAAAACGGGATATTTATGTCAGATGTTCAGTAATATTCAGTATTTACGATGTCGGAAGATATTTTTAAAATTATGGAAAATTGACAAACATTTTGTCTTTCTTTTCTTTTAAATTTAGGACCTTTTAACCAATGAAGGAAGGAAATTCGAAGAAATGACAGACAATACGAAATTCCTGAGAGTGATTTATTTGAATGATTTCAGAAATCGTTCTTGGAAGTCTGGCGCTGATGTTCGCCAGGAAACAATAAGCAAGGAAGAGCAATGCATCGCGTTATTACGAAACAACGAGCATGAAACACGAAAGCATAATACATCAATCATTCGCGAAAGTTAATATTCCTTGCACTACTGATTTTAAACGAGTATATATATGTGTGTGTGTGTGTGTGTGTGTGTGTGTGTGTGTATATACATAAGCGAGGAACACCTATGCTCGAGCATTGTGTGAAGATTAAACAAATAAGATTATTATATCGTGTCATAATGAACGTGCTATAAAGGTAGATGTTCCTTCTAGGTAATTATCGTTAACATGATACAATTATTTTATTTTTTAGTATAATAACATGTTAATATATTATTTTTAATAATACAGAAAAAGTGATTAATTTTGGTTTCTCAATTGCAGGCATTTAAAATTTTTGGAACATCTAAAATATCGTGCCTATATTCTTTGAACCAAGGAAAACTAAACACTAAGATTATAATCGAAACTATGTAACAATAACAGTCCGTACATAATAATAAAGTTATCTGTAATAACAATAACAATTTAAATGTATATATTTTTGAAATACAAGGAACACGTACGAGGTACTTCAATTTCTCAGAGTGTAGCTTCTCAGTCATATATTTTTTTGTTTGTTTCTTAATATTCATTTGATGCATGTTTATACATTTCAGTTCTCCGAAGCCTTCCAAGCTGCACCGAATAAAACACGTACGTTGCTCTTTCACTCCGCCACACATCAAATATATTCTGGCTTTTCCTCGTTACCTCCGTTGGTGTCGAGTTTTGCGGTGAAACGATAGTCGACTATCGCT
This sequence comes from Tetragonisca angustula, assembly GCA_036937485.2. Lineage (NCBI taxonomy): Eukaryota > Metazoa > Arthropoda > Insecta > Hymenoptera > Apidae > Tetragonisca > Tetragonisca angustula. The sequence continues at coordinate 352,252 of JAWNGG020000004.1, read as the reverse complement.
CTCGATTTGCTTCTTTTCAAGAAACTTATACGCTCCGCTGAGACATACCAAGCTTGAAAACTGGGAGACATCTCCGTTTACCACAAACCAACTGTCGTCGAACTAATTTCTTCGCACTTGTGCTTCCTCTCATCTATTTTTCTGCTCTACTTTCTATCGACGATAAACGCGACGGAAGAACATTTGCATTGCGTCGTTCGATTTTTCGAAATTACAATGTCCCGCCAGTCGTCCCTAGCTACTATCTGATGAAAGTCGTCGAAGCAAAAAGCCGAAACGATCGACGTCCGCTTTCTGTTCTCACAGTGGCCATTGTGAGCGGCCTAAGAGGTTCGAGGAAAAGTGTAATCTCCCGAAGAGAGCTTCTAATGGAAAGAAATTACTCGCCGAATAGTTCCCGTTGCTCATAGTTTCCACATCTTCGACCTGTATGTTGTCCTTATGTATACGTTAGGCCAAGTGCACTATTCTCAATGCATATGAAAGTGGAACAGCTGTATAGCTGGATATGTTGTCTAGATGGCAAGACGACGGCCGGTGTCCTTGTTCAGAGAAGCAAGGTCTTGCCTTATCTGTGCAACTTTGGAGCTTGTTAGCTATCCATGTACATAAGTAGCTCAACCGGTCCCCTCATTTACCATTCATAGAAATATTCAGTCTTAATGGCCTACAGTATCAGTCCTCATACTTTGACCTTTTTGAAATTGACTTGTATATCATTGAGAGTTGAAAAACAACCAGTTAGTTGAAATACGATCGCGGTATATCTATAATGATTATATGCGTTTTATACAGCAACGGTAATAGTTAAGATTACGTGGATTTAGTGGTTAGCAAAAAGATATTTTTATTTGATTTTTGGAATCAAGCATGTCTCCATTATGTTAGTCATAATTGTTTTATTGAACTTTGAATATGTTCTTCACTCTATGACCTTATTATCCCAGTCAAAATTGACTGTGGTACTCTTTTATAAAATTTCACAAATTTATTTTTAGAAGACTTATATCTTCGACCTAGTATATCTTTATGCAATTCTAAATCTAAGTATCTTCAGTGACATCGCTGCTACGAGTCTTGATATTTGTGTCACATGGGGGAGGTCCAAATTAATCGGAAGGGATCCTGAACGTTCCAAAGTAATGCTCACATGCGTTGCAGTTGATTACAATTAGCTCACCCTATACACGTGAGAGTTCTCTCTATCAGTGTAGTCATGCGTGGACACTATGTAGGTCATCTCTTCCAGTTAACTGCATCTTCTTTGACAGTGTCAACTGCTTTCGAATTTTCAAATCGTTCTCTTTCCTCTTTTTTTTTTTTTTTTGCACATTTCAACGATTTAGAGATGCGAATATCCTTTTTGACAGCCACTAATAACACATTTGTGGGGCAACATTATTCCACGTATGAAGTTATCAATGCAGTTTTATATTCTATGATATTTTTAATTTTTTGGAAATTAAATTAAAGGCTACGTCGAATCAGTGAGAAACGAAGTTTCGAATATTGTAAAGTGATTATATCACTGGGCCCTACTCGCTGTAAATAAAAATTCAAGAAGCATTCGTAGTTATAAATAGCCATTTCCGCTTCGTCAGGCAGACAGGATCAATGGACTCTTCAGCTTCGTCGAAGGACAAGTCACTTCGAGGACCTTCTTACTTTCTATGCATTTCGAATCGTACGAGGAGGAGCATTCGAATTTAACTCGCTCGTATCTTACAAGGTACTCTTAGAGAGTATTAACAAATACTTAAAGAACTTCTTTTAATTTCTTTTTGTCAAGATTATACCTTCCTGAAAATCATATTTTTGCTACAAAATTTAAATGAAGCTTCGCCACGTTCGAGCTTTCCTCTTTATCGAGAGAATTTTCGAATAAATGTTAGGCATTCCAGAGCTGTTTTAGTTTCTCTGAAAGTCTGACAAAATTTTCAAACTTGACAAGCAAAAACCTGGAGCTCCTTCGAGTATCTTGAAAGTCTAGAATAGCAAAAACATTTATCTTGGATATTTTATAAATAAGTCTAATCTTCTTTTACGTATAAGTTCAAGATCGTAAATAACATATAGTAAATAATAACTTAATTACTTAATATAGTAAATAATAATAAAATATAATATAACAATAAAGTAATAGTAAATATGAATAAATATGACTTCGTTGTCATTGTTGCAATATATTTCAATTTTCCAAGCAAGCACGAAATGAAAAAGAGAAATCATTTTCAGGCTTGAGTGATTTTTGACTTCATCGCCAGCTTGGGGTCTAATGCACACTCCCCGCTCCCATTCATTCCATGCGGCCTCGTAATCGGCGGACGATTGTCGTCGTGGCAAAAAATCGGGTTGAATGAAACTGGAACGGAGTGCACGTTCGTTAAGTCGACAGGCAAAAACTACCGGATGAATGGCTGGATACTGTGCGCAAGGCATCCTTCTCGAGTAGGACGGGGGACGAGGGACTCCGCAGACGAAGAAAGAAAGGCAGTAGGCTCGTATCTGGTAACTTCAAGACCCTTCGCCTATGGGAACTTGAATTTGTACGATTTCCGGCAATCATCCATATCTTCATCGTCTAGTTACGTTAACTTACATACTGTTCAAGGTAAGTGAGGGAAATCGTATTCAACTGTTCTGTTCATTTCAATTAACTTCACATCGTTTACATGAACTCCATTCGTTTGAACTAAATTTTAATCAACGCTTGATAGAACTCTTACTGGTTCCATTTGTTTGAATTCCAATTATGTGAACAAAAAGTGACCAGCAAAGAGAAGAGCCAGTCAGGGTCCTGTTATATGAATTATACTATATATGGGCTTTAGTTAATCTACAAGGTCTTTATTTTATAATGTAATTTTCTATTTTAGGATTAAGGCAAGATATCCCACGAGAAATGAGAATCATGAAATTTTGAAATTCTTCTTCTTTAAATTTGAATTCAATTTCTGAATGTCAGACGAGCATTTTAAAATTAACTTGGAATGAATTTTCATGGGGAAACATGGAAGCGAAAGTGAAAATTTCGATCGGATGTGTTAGCGAATAATGGGTGTGGTTATAATAGTCCTTGCTGTTGCATAGGTCTTTGCTTTTATCCAAATTAGGCGTGTATCGTCTCGTCTGCGAGTGGAGAGACAAATAAAAAAAAATAATACGAGGATGTATTTATCTATGAACATAATGTACCGACTAACTTAAACAAGAGCAAAGATAAGAACAATTTCAGCTTCACTAATTAGTTGTTTGAACATTTTCTGGTTTTTACAAAATATTTATTAAACAAAAGCGTGTTTGTGAATGTAGTTTATCATATATAATACAATGAAGGCACGTTTGTGCTTTACAGAATCATTTTACCAAATCTGGAAATGTTCAAGTATGATAAATGGCAATATTTATACTTTGAACTTTCTATCTAAGATTAAAATCAATCATTTTGAAACATGCTGCAATATCTGATTTAATATCATTTTATATCGTTATATCTCGCAGCAAATGGTATAGCAATTTCCAAGATAGTGGAGCTGAAATTTATTTTTCTGGGAAGTTTGTATTTAAAATGTTTACTTAAGCTGTCGAACAATTTATGCACGCTGTTAGTTATGCAAACTAACTTTTAACTCTACAACTATTTCTCTGACATGCAGAAATTTGATTTAAATTTCAAAGAGAAAATTCAAAACTATATATTTATATATTTCTATTTATTTTTAAGTTTAGCTTTTCAAGTTGACTTTTGCAAGAGCATGTACATTATCTTGATACACATCATAACAAAAATCTGACTAGCTATCAAAGTTGATAGACTTTTATTTTGATTCTTTTACTCTTGTAAGCTATCACTATGTGAAACTTGAGACGTGAAACTTTTTCTATTTACAAGGACACTGGATATGGACATATGTGGTTCCTGTTAATGTCGCTCGAGTGTTCTTAATTTCACAAATGTATTTAATACGGTCAGTCGAATATTCGACTGCGTGAAAGTGGAACGAAAACGTGTGCTATCTGAGAGTGGAGTGGTTTTTTTTATTTTTACAAGCCGAGCCAAGAAGCGTCTCGCATTAAAGGAGGTGAAGTAAAGTGATTACAATTTTGGCGGCGGTCCAACGCTTCCCATTGAAGAGGGGATTTTTCTCACAGCGACATAGCGACACAGCGTGTAATTACATGCGTGTACACGTTTCAAAAACGTACGCTTTTACGAGAATACAAATTGCCTGCCAGCGTTAACACTCGCTAATAAAACTACTAGGAGTAAGAATACTCATCTTACATGTTTATAAATGTATCACTGTACATTTCTATGAATATCGAGCAATATCGAATGCTTGTTTGTTTTCTCACATGATGTAATGATACATGGATATAATATTCTAACAATTAAATAAGTAATTAGCCGTTTTCCATTAATTGACCTGTCGACGTGAGAAACAGGAGTAATAGAAAGTTCGCGTCCGCAGCAATGATAGATATAAGTCAAACAACTACACATAGTTATTCCAAATATAGAACGCGTTACGAGAATAGAAATTGAGCTCAACACGTGGCCTCTTGGTAACTGCGATGAACTGGTGTGTTTCACCTCTTCCTTGTTGTGCTTTAAAAAGAGTCTCAACTGTGTCATATAAATAAACAGCATTCTATAGAAATTCGAATGTTTACAAACAGCCAAAGAGATGGAACTTGAGTAGAGATTCATTTCGTCAACTAAACATTATGTTTTACATAGCAATGAACGTTAAACATTTAAAATATTACAACTATACTTTGCATTTAATAGTAACAAACGTTTAACAGTCACTATTTTATGCATTTCTGCATGTTACATGCGTTCTATACATTCTTGTGCATACTTTATTGTGCAGATAAATAAATATGAACAGACCTAATTGCTTAATAACCCTGAGAATTTCATAACATTACCAATTGTTCTAGTGGCGATAGAATTGCTTTCTAATCAAAAATGACTTTTATATTGGAAGCTTTAACTTTTTTTTGTAGTTGAAGTGAGTTTCTTTTCGACGAACATTACTAACTATTGAAATAAATGAGAAATAAATAACATAGTACATCGTAACTGTTAAACAAATAAAGCGGCCAAAGTAATTGAAAACAACATTCAAATTTTTGACGTGTAAATTCCATCGAAGTTCACTCTGTTGATTATTTCATTGATCCTATCATGAATATTCCATGACTCGTAATGAGAGGTCTTTGCAGTTTATCATTATACAGGATGGACAGGGTAGGTGATAATTTGTAAAGTGTACGGTGCGAGAATAGAAACGAAGTTCGATATACGATCCATAATACGGTCTTTGTCGATAGCTCGTCCCACATACTGAGCACAGAGCAGATGCAGGGGTCGATATACTTACGGTGTACTCCGCGTATATACATTGTATGTACTCGGAATCGTTCGCCGTGTCGAAGGGTAGAAACTGCATAATTATCGCGCAACGTCGAATAATTATCAATAACATCCATGCCTGAATAGATTGTATTGTGCCGTGTGTTGCGTTAAGTATAGTTATATTCCTAGAAATATCTTGAATGTTCAATTTGTTTCAATATGTCTTCCTTCGATGATTTTAAGTACACTATTCTCGTGATTTTAACAGGAAGTTTTAAAGCAGAATGGAGATTGAGAGATGGAATGAAAAGGTTAAACGATTAAAATTGAAAAATTCTGCTGTTGACTTGAAAATGATTTTTAGCGACAAATGCGAAGTTCAAAGTATACAATAGAAATTAGTGAAATAAAAAGATCGCCATTGAGATTAACGCCTTTGATTCTCTCGGAATATATCGCTGCCAATATCATGTAAATTTATATAAATGAACTTGACTTAAAAAAAAATGATTTGAGAAATTATTAATTACCGTCAGGTAATAAACGAACCTAAAGGGATCGATGTAAAGATTACAGTAGGGTAGGAGCACCCCTGCATTATATGTTAAAAAGCACGAAGATTGTAAATATGTACACAACAATGGATTTCTACTTACGCATTTGTATGTATCTGTATGTATTTAACATGAAAAGTAATAGCGCGATGCGATATAAATTAGATCACGTTGAATTCTCGTATACATTCACGCTTCAGTTACACATATTTAACATCATCGTGTGTTAATTACAATTCATTATAAATAGCAATTCCGACGTCTTTTTGCGTATTTTATTCGCGTTGCGCTCCAGCAAGTGCTTTCTGAGAAAAGAAAAGAAAAAAAAAAGGAACTAAATTTAAAGAGAAAAAAGAATTAAATTTGTCAATTTTATCTCAACTTTATTTGACCTTACTGAGAGTCTTAACTTGCAAATTTGCAATTAATTGGTGATTAAATTTCGCGTGTATAAGTCCGGACACGGTCGTGTACGCACCGCTCCACATTTTTTCAAGTTCAAGTTCCTTTTAGAGGTCACACAAAAGGAGTCCTTGGAAGAGAAGCTATGGAAAAAAAAAATCGCCTGGGAATTTACTCGCCGGATTCACGATGTGGGAAGGGCGGATATGCGTATCATAATTAATCGCTTGCAATTTATGTAATGACACCGCGTTCAACCAGATTCGCTTCTCACAGCTCTCGAGCTTGAACGAGAAAAAAAAAGATATTAATATATCGAAGGAAAATAATCTTTGCGTGCGATCATCACCGGGACGAAATGACAGTCCACCGAGTAATTAGCAATTTCTTTTTTTTTTTTTTTTTTAATTCCAAATACACATATTATATAAAACATTTTGAAATTTCATTAACACAATTATAATTGTCGCAATTATACTGGCCAAATTTGAAATTATACATCTAAGGATATATATATATATATATATATATATAGAGTCTGAAATATTCTGCAACTTGTTGCAACTATGTACTTTCTGATTGGTTCTAAATTTTGCCAATGTTATTATGACAATGTTAATGAAATCTCAAAATGTTTAGTATATAAAACGTGGTACATACTATATTGTAATGTAATAATTTTATAAAGATGAATTTTCATATATTTTATTTATATGTACAAAGAGTGAGATAATATGACAAAAAAGTGATAGCGTTGAAATAATAATAGTAAAATTCTTTGAAACATCACTTTTATGAAGTTTATAGAAAGATCTACTATATATGATTGGAAATTTTGTCGTGTGTTCGTTTTACACATAAAATTTTTACACAGTTTTTTGGAGATTAGAAACTAATTCTTGCACAGCGTAGAGTGGAAAAAGTATTTATTTTATATTCATAAGTGCAACTAATGCACCTGTTGCGCAATCTGGTTACAATCACATACATAACAGAGTTGATGCAGCATTAAAGAATTTATGCTTTTGAGGAACAGCTACAATAATCCGATTATAATATCATTTCGTAAAAATTGTTTTTCTACGTGCAATCCATTATTTGTGTACACATGATAATATATTCTGATAACGTACGACTCTCGTCGTATCTCATCATTGGAATAATATATTCATCGATATTTATACAATGTGATGTCACAATGATAATAACTTTCACATTCTTATAATTATTATCGTTCTTGTTTTCGTGTATAACTGTAGAATATATATTAAATGTTACGCATGAAACATCGATGTTACAAGTTGCAAAAATTAGAATAACACATGGTCAATCGATACTTTAGAAATTCCATTGCGTTTCTGCATAACTCGAACGTTCAGCAGAAACAAGATCATTATTCCCTTGATTAAAATAGCCTGTCTCTTACATAAATCGTCTGAAGTTTTCTTATTTTCTTGCACGGTTCTTGTCCCTCTTCGTTTAATCAAAGATATCCAGCCATTGTTAAAGCATACTTAAAAGATAAAGGAGCAAAGGGAATTTTAAATATTTCCACTATCTTATATATACATATGTGTACAAAAAATGTTAGACAAGGCATTTAAAGGAGAACAATATTACGCATATATTATAATCGAAATGTTGCTTCTTTGATTATCATGTTCAGCATTTTACGGTCGTCGTTTCCTCTGAATGATTCTCAGCCGGAAATGCTCAAATATTCAGGGACCACGGTTACGTTTCGTCACGTATTACTCGAGCAATTGTAATTCCGGATGTACAGTCAGTCTAATAAAAATTGTAATTCCCCCCGCTCTCTTCTCGATCTTGTTATTCTCGCTGGCGTTTTCTGCGTTCGTGAAATATGCGTATATCTCCGGCGCTCGGATTATCGAGTACATTGCACTTCTGCGCGGAATGGGACCCCGTGTATTGCTTGGGGCTACGTCGAGGGAGCACGGAAACGGGTCTTGAGGGACAGTATTCAGGAACGTATCCTAGAACTCCCGTTCCCTCGACTACCATCACAATAGGAACATTGATGACCGACCATGTAAAATCACTTCACTATCTTGAATCTATCACTGTCTATTTGCATGTTAACATATCTTTTGAAACAGAATATCTTATGATGCTTCCTGCACACGACTATTCGACTATGCAGAAAACCCTTCTCTGTTTTTCCTATTTATAGCTGGACATTTTTGTATACTATTTTACAAGAACAATCACTTTCAACTTTTGTTTAACAGCTAAAGTTTGTGTTAAACTTTTACATTCAATTTTCCTTTGCAGCGTGCATAGTGAGATGACAGAGGGTTACATAAACTTTTAAATACTGGTAAGAACGCATGATATAATTATTAATTGTATGAGGCTGCACAGTCTCCAATGATCCGCTTCAGAGTTACATAGTAGAACATGTTGTTAGAAGAAAATAACGTGAGGTTCATTAATTTTTAGTCCTGTTTCCAAGAAAATACTGGAATTCTGAAAAGTTCTTTAGTAATTTGTCTTTACCTATTAATGTGTATTATATAAATATATGTGTTTAGTGTAAATAACTATACTTATTTATTTATTTATAGAATCAAAATTTAGTTCATTTCTTTCAAATGTCTGAGAAGAGAAGAAATCTATTTAGAATTTGGTTAACACTTGGAAAATGATCATTGGCAATTAATTTCCAACTAATTTTTCAGAAATCGATTGGACAAAAATTTACAATGCATCGGTGTATCATAAATACGGCACTGATTTAAAAGAGGACCACGGGGGAATCGGTAGAAGAAAACCTGCTTTCATCACGACACCTGTCGACCCGTTATATATACCGGCGCTGGAATACCTTGATTCTTTACAAAGTTTTTTAAAATCATTTATTATAGAAATCACCGGCGTGCGCAGATGCAACTTTCTTCTGAATGCTGACAAACCATTTTTCATTTTCTTAAGACACATTGAAAAAAATGTGCTTGTTAATAGGATTCATTTCTTTCTTTCCCTGACTAACTAATTTAGAAAATGAATAAATTTCTTTGTAACATCTGAATCAATAACTTTTAGATTCTATCAAGTTAGATAACAAATATATATGTATATATATATATATATATTCAGATAATTAAAATAACAGATTGATTTAACAAATTAATATTAACAATATAAGATCAATCCATCATTGTTATTTAAGATTATTAATTGATATTTATAATAATAGATTAACATTGAAATAGTAAATTTTAGATAACAAATTTTGTCAAGTGTCGAATAATAGATGCACGTTTAAACAGTTTCGATTCAATCATCCTTTTGTTTGAACAAACATTTAAAAAATGATACGATCGTACATTGTATACCATGGTCATTCATATTATCATCGGGGGAAAAAAGCGATTTATCCCATTTCTGACGATATTTCTGATAATATTGTGCTTCTACTGATTTTCAGCACGAACAAACGAAGCGGACCAGAAATTCTGGACAGAAGATTAAAAATGAAGAAACGATGCTAAATTTATATAACTGCGAACGATAGGAGAAAGGAAAGAATGCCAGCAGGATGAAATCGTGGAAGAGGCAATTTGTCACTTGAGGAAGCAGAAATTCCACACGAGCTTCAGCCGATGAATCATCGTCTAGCTTTCAGTTGGAGGGCATTCGAATTTTAACCTGTGTGTGTGTACGTTTGGAAGAGAGTTTCCAGGAGACTTCTCGAATAGTGGCAAGCGCCTTCCAAGACGATGACTGTCGCAACCTGCGCGTTCCAACTTCCATGTTTGCGTTTGAATATTGGTTCGTTTACACTGTGGCACTTGGCTTATATACGTGGCAGTTGCTTTTGGAGTTGCCGCGCCACGTGTGGTTGAGAATCGTCGTAGGAGACGATCTCTGGAGTTTATTGTTCACTTTTTTCAACAACCTGCGAGAAAGAAAAGAAACAGACTTTTAGCTTTAAAAAAGAAACTTTCTGCAAAAATTCGCGAACGAGGGAGTTGCTCGCAGTCAGTGGAATTTTTTTTCACGACACACGGTCTTACGTAAGGGCGTTCAATAGCTCTATATTTCGTATAATAATATAATTTTATCGTTGGCAAGATAACATTGCCAAACTAATTGTCGAAAACAATGATACGACGCATTGTAAAAACCTTCTCTGTGTTATTTACAAAAAAAAAAAAAAAAAGGAAGCGCGCTTGTAAATAATACTTAAATGAATAATTGACGGTGTAAGTAAAAACGTGAAGTCGGCAAAAGAGAGAGATAAGGCGAATTAGGCTTAAACATTCCATTCCGATTAGAAAAATTACAGCGAGAAATATCGAAGGTATATCAACCATGACCATATAAGGGAACGTATGTGACTTATTCGAGATTACCGCGAACAAACAGATAACAATACACTGTACGATAACGATTACGATGCAGCTTTCGCTTCCTTGATATACCAAACAGTGTTTCATTTATTACGGCGTAAAATTCTGCTGTATTATTAAATGTGCGGGACGTCATTCCCATCACAAGCGTTTCCGTGAAAATGTTGTTTAAGACTGCTGCATCAGGCCGATTTCAAAAAGTGACAAGTAAATTTCCAAATTTCAGAATGAAACCATGAAAAGAATTAGTAGATGAATGTGAAAGCTTTATAAAGTAAAATGTATATAGTTGTATTGTATATGGCAGTATTTAATGAGTAAAATTTGCGTAAATACGACGTCATTTAAAAACGTAAATAGAATAACGTGGATATGATTCTGTGAAAATATGAAGAGTGTAGCAGAATAATCGATATCGTGCAGAATCGTTGTTTCTATAATTCAAAAAAAAAAAAAAAAAAAAATCAATATTTTGTCACTGCAGTAGAACTAGACTGAGGATTTTTATGCAAAAAAAAATTCACATTTCTGTATATCTCATAATTTAAGAAGTGAGACCTGGACAGAGATCCGTTTCACCTGGCTTAACATTATTAAATATTTTTGTATCTTTAAATTTCCAATCAGTGTCTGAAAGTCCGCTATCTATAACGTAGGTATTATCAAATTTCTTCAAACTTAATAAAATTGTGGGAGCCTGTACGAAAGAGGCCAATCCTCCCTGGAAATCCATTTCATAATTCGCGATATTAAAAGATAGCATCGAGTGACGTCAGTTGGCAGAAATTAAAGAAATGTCCATTCATAGAAACTGGTGGTTTGGATGGAAAGTATTTCAAAGACGATGATCGAACGGGTGCATCTCGTTCCGGGAGGCCCTTAGTATTAAAAAAGACTACCTTGGCGAGCTGGTTCAGCCCTATGGTGTTCCATGGCCGTGGGGAGATCGATGAGGAACGTCTGCAGTGGCTACCACGCCCAAACCGGGAGGGAGTACCATGACTCACCCCATACAGAGAGAACCATGGAACGGGTGGGATACACCCCCGTAGCGCTACTACGTGGCATTGAAAGTGACGAGCCCATCGTGCAAATTCACCCTCGCTTCTCGTCATAGTTCGACGAACGTGTGTCACGTGATTCTTTGCTTAGGGACACGCGCGAGACAATCGGCTGGGGCATCACGTGTGCGTCGACCTAACCCAACAACTTACTGTCCAATTTAGGCAAGCGACAGTACCTTGATTTTCAACCATCGGAAGAACAGCGGGAAAGGCTTTACGATTACTCATCGTCTCGACCACATTTTGTTGTCTGGGTATGGTCTATATGCTAGTTTCGAATAAAATTGAAACTGTTCCGTGATCGATACCGGTATCTCCTTGGATCCTGCTCACCAATTAAGTTTCGTCCACGTGTACAATAATTTTACCTTGATTTAATTGACAGTCGGGGGAGTTTGTTTCAGTATTTTTGCACTTTAAACGCATGTGAGTAAATGAGTGAATTTGAGATCGAGTCTGAAAAAGAGAAGTGAAAATGACAGATGTCTAGTAAGAGATTTTATTGTCGTCGAAATCCTGGGGATCGCATACGAGACTGGGTGTTGCTCCTTCGTTAAGGGAGTGGCTCAATTTCCCGTCGTATCTCGTCGACGTGTAGCTTTGACGAATAATGAACATATCAAATAATCTGAAATCTTACTCACCGGCTGAATAATCGTTTTCGCTCGAGAATTGAGAATGGCCATAAATGGAATTCGTTTTCAGCTCTGTATCTTTGTGATCCCTCTTCCTGCAACAAAACGCAATTTAAATTACGAGTACAGTCACAGTGATAAAATACAAGTCAATTCGTTTTGAACGTTTTACTAGGATTTTAATTAGCAGAGAATGGAAAGATTTTTATTTGCTCGATCAACTCGTTTCATCATTCAGTAAATATAGTACGTGTTCATCGGAAAATCAATACATCGAGTTAATGGATTAATAAAAGCGTCGTGCATTATCAAAGTTTATTAAAGCGTATTGTTATCGTACAGTTTCATTTGAATAATCAGCATTCGAGAAGAATCGAAAATAACCGATCTCGTGTACGTGTATATTCGACGAGCACAAGATTGCTCAAGATTTATACTTAACGCGAAGGTTTTTCGGATGCGCTATATTACAGGCTGTTGAAGAGAAATTGGCTGTGCACCCAAAGTCAATGACTTCGTGGCTTGGTTTAATTGACCCGACGACGGGATCTTTTCACGGCTTTAAGAATCAAGGCCACCGCGTGTACGTATTTAATGCAGCTCAAATGTATGTGTCTTGTAGGTGTTGGATGTCTTTTTTGCAGACGCATCAAATGTACACGTAGAGGGGACACGAGAATACATTAAAAATTGAACGTTTTAACGTGTCTAATTTAACTGCTACGAACTGAAACGAACGTTATCGTTACAATTATAAAACTGTAAAACTGTAAAATAAAACGGTTTACCAGAAATCACGCATGTACATACGTTCGAACGATTAATCGTGAATATATCAGCGTGTATCGGCTGTACGTCCTCTTTTAGAAAGTATTTCGATATATGAAATTTTGTAAATCGTTTCGGCATGAAATGACAGTCCCTAAAAATCATAAATATCACTGTAGTTTCAATTTTAATCAATGTGCTCTTAAGATAATCAACATCACTTGTTATTAGTAATAAGTAGACTGCAAAATTTGAAAGTTGCAAAAGCACCTAATAAGCAAAAATACATAAAGCATCTAATAAGCAGAACACAGAGAACACTTAATAAGCAAAATGTAGGAGGCATTTAACAAGCAAAAAATACGGAAATAAACCTAAAATATAATACTCACTACTTTGTTAAGTAAAATAATTATATATATATATATATACAGTTCCATGTTTTTTATTATATTCATATAAATATAAATTTCCATGAAAATCTGTAACAATCAGCTGTCAACCACGTGAAAGAAAAACTTCCAATCTCATTGCGACTCGAATCAAAGATCAGCGACTGAAAATATTTGTAAAAAATTTAATTTAATTCTTAGCTCGAAAACTTGATTACTTTCTTTGTCAACTCAACGAACTTTATATATTCGATAAAACATTTTTTCAAAATTGAAATTAAAAGGAAACATTGAAACAAAAAGATAGATAATAAAACGGAGACAAAAAGACAGAACGTCAGCAAAAAGACGTTTCCCTTTCCTGCGGTAAAATTCTTCGTTATCCTACGGATGTCAGTATCCTATGAGATAAACGTTTCCCAGACGACAAATGTATTTCCGACTTCCCAATAATAACGGCGAGTCATCCTCCACTCTCTTCCTCCTGAGATCTCCTGAAATTAATTATACTCATCAACATGCGTATCGCGGTGTAATTAGAGCGATTCGTTTGGTATACGTAAGGTGTAAATAACGAGGGTGCGTTCACACCCACGTACTTAGTAAGCGAAGCATGTGTTAAAACACACCAAATACGGATGGTTTATGTGGTGCTTGATATCTTTTACTATAAACGGTCTCAACGCATACAAGTTTCTAAACATACGATTACATGATACTTGATTCTTCCTGACGTTTCACGGACTGTGTTTTACGAAGATTATTTCTCACGAAACAAATATTTTTGTACATCCTTAATCTGTTCTTGCTTTCATATTAATTAAGAGGAGAGTGTAGGACAAAATTTATTCGATAGCTGCAACTCAACATATAATCCATTATATTTGATACGTTAATTGTGTTACTTCTGTTTTTGTTCTATTTCTGGATATTGCAAAGTCGTGTTCAATATCGTACTGCATATACATGATATCAGAATTTTGAAATAAGACATTGTTCTAATAAATGTCTTATATCGATATATGGACTATTATCAAAAAAAAAATATTTGAAGAATTCGATATCAGATATGAAATTCAAAAGTTCAATGTAAAACCAACAAATTGATAAAAAGTATTCAACATTCCTCAGACATTACATTCTCTTGTATAATTCAATTGAGTTCAATTTTCTTGTACAAGTCCGAATTTTTTTTTTTTTTCGTTTGTTAAAGACATTTTACGGTGTCCGATACCATAAAATTAATTTAAAAAACACTTTTTTAAATATTTAAAGTACGATGTTAAATTTAAATTTAAGTTCAAATTCAAATGTTTCAACAACAAGAATGATTAAAGAAATGATTATAAAAAATCTTGTACGATGAGTAAAAAAATCATCATCTACCGCACGATGTCGTATCAAGCAAATGAATTAAAAATTTAAGAGGTTGAAAATGTTAAAACAAATAGCACGTGTATGTATATACATATGTACTCATGTATCGATATGTATGAAATTAGCTTTGTCACGAAGAAAGATAGTTTAAGTTTGAAATTCACTGAATGAGTGTCTGTTCTAAGAATCTAGAATATGTCTGGTTTCAGCAGTTAGCTAAAGATATGTGTGAAAATTAGCGTAATTAATGCAGCTTGTTATAGAAACGTGATATTTGCTGGCAATTAATTGTAGTCGATTCGTTGCAAGAACGTTCATATATAACAGTAACTAGTAAAATTTTTACTAGTAACTAGTAAAAATTTGAACGAAGGATATTATAGAGCGAACGATGTGTTACTGTCATGTAGTTACTTTTTAATAAGAATGCTTTACATTGTTTTCTCATGTGCATTGATACATGCTCTGCTTCCGGTCGGTAACTGAATGATCAATGATTATATCGTGAATCACGAAATGCTAACAAGAGCAATTAGAAATTGTAGGTAATAGACGTAATATACTAAGAAATTATTAGATGTACTAGCAGAAATGAATCACAACTACGTATATATATTTTGAATATGAGATATTCTGATTTGTTCAATAAAAGAAAAGAAAAAAGAAAAATACCTCAATTTTTCACTACAAGTTTCTTTTCTTATCATTCATTCTTCAACATAATTTCTCGTGATTAATTAATGTATTCTAAACAAAGAAATAACATCTTTACCAAGTTGTTTAAAATATAAACCAAGTGATTCGTTTCTTGCTGATTACAGTTTATATAACATTTTTCATAGAGATAAGCGTGCTGTACGTTATAATGGAAATTTAAACAAAATTTATAATTACCTTGATGTGTAACATTTTTTCAAATATCTGGTTCGTGTATTTCCGCAATCTAGAATTTTTTGTTTCTACCTAGAATTTAAATAAATAATTTATATAACATTTTTCATAAAAATAAACGTGCTGTACATTATAATGAAAATTTAAACAAAATTTATAATTACCTTAATGTGTAACATTTTTTCAAATATCTGGTTCACGTATTTCCGCAATCTAAAATTTTTTGTTTCTACCTAGAATTTAAATAAATAATTTATATAACATTTTTCATAAAGATAAACGTGCTGTACATTATAATGAAAATTTAAACAAAATTTATAATTACTTTAATGTGTAACATTTTTTCAAATATCTGGTTCATGTATTTCCGCAATCTAGAATTTTTTTTTTCTACCTAGAATTTAAATAATTTATATAACATTTTTCATAGAGATAAGCACATTGTACATTAGAAGTTTCGCTTAATTCAAACAAAATTTATAATTACCCGAATGTACAATATTTTCTTAAACATCTGGTTAGCGTATTTTCATAATCTAAAACTTTTTGTTTCTATCTAGAGTTTAAAACGTTTGCTTAAAACCATGTCACTTGTGCACTCTAACGGCTGGAGGTTAAACTACAATGTAACGGGAACATTGCTGTTCACTGTACACCGTCGATTTGTGTAGTCAATCCATGAAGCTTTGTTTTTTTGACAAACGTATATAATTTGTACGCAAGTTGTAACAGTATATAACATTAATTGTTTCGGCAAAGAAAAGTTAAGAAATATCGTAATATGCAGTGGTTCAGAATATATTTACATTAAAATCTTCTACAAAAAGTTTAGATTAACTCAAGAATGACTCGGTCTAACAGGTTAGTTTCTTTGTTCATGTACATGTGTAATGACACAACTTTCATTTAACGTGTATAAATAGTTGGATCTCATTATGCTAATTCATCCTTGTTTGTAATGTTTAGAAAAAGAGGACGTGATACAGAAGAGGAATCCAGCGAATTTATGCCATTGAGCAAAAGAATAAATAATCTTCATATTAACGGCTTATCAGGGATACATGAAAATGTTACCGAAAATATGGATACAGATTGCTGCAACAGAAACTTCATGCCATCACCAAATTACTCGGAGCTTTCCCAAGGATCACCATTGTACGATGGATGTAGTTCTAGCCAAAGTAGTTACATTGCGGAATATAAGCCCGACTTGGATGCAGTTGAAAATCCATTTTACTATGAAAGTAATAAGCTGCTATTCTCTTTATATATGGAACGCGTTCAGAGAACATCCGATTCATTTTGATATTTCTATTTTCAAATTATAATTCCCAATCATTAAGCATTTCTTGCATATCATTTTTTTCATTCCTTTTCAATATATTTTTATTAATTGCTGAATGAACGAAAATCTTGAAAGATATGTTTAATAAATTTTAAACAATAATGGATTATTTATTACTAAGATGTTACTTCAATTGGTATTGCATGTGTAATTGTATATACAAAAGTAAAAGTGAATATTTAAAATTTTTTTGTCCAATGACAGCTCACTTATAATTAAAAAGGTATAGAATTAAAATTTGCACCATTATAATTAATGAGTTTAGGATTTGAATGATCTGTATTTTATTATTGTTATAATATAGATTACTACAATATTACATTAAATTGCTGTTTCTATATGAGTGACGTGTCGTTGATCAGTCGTATTTTTGTTATGGACATTTATTAGATGGCAAAGTATTTTGAGACTGTGAAAGTATGTGAAATAGCATATTTATAATAAAAAAAAGTCTGTAAAAAGAAGGAACGAACATTAAGGCTTTTTACTTATTTTTATTGTACCTATATAGTGTTACAAGTATATATATATATATATATATATTTATTTATTTGTTTATCTATTCACAACGAAGGATCAAGGGATGGAAGTTGTGTTATACGATTCGTATAGCCCGCGCTGCAACATGGAAATATGGCGACCATCGAAGTATCTTCGTAATATCGATTCTCGACCTAACCTCACTTCAGTCTCCGCTAGGTGCGCAGAGTTAGTGTCGCTTTGTAGTGGCAGAGAAAACGAAGTAACTGAGAGTAAGACAGAGCAACGGACAGGTGTTTTTTGCGCTGTTTTAAATTTTCCTTTGGAAAGTTCGGGATTGTTGTAAAACTGTACAGATCATTGTAATACCTGTAAATAGAACGGCACCATAGAAGAACCGTTGATTTGTTTAATCTAGAAGCGCGCACGCGCCGCTTTCCCCTTGCTCTCACAATATACTCCGCGCGTAACCGCCGCCATAGTTGATATTTCTCCGATAGAATATTAATAGCAGCGTAAGTTTTCGCGGTTAAACGTATTTTTATTTACTTGACCGAGGGAAACAAGAATGCGTTCAACGAGGGCGGTGAGACGAGGTCATTCAAGATAAAGCTGGGACTCGTAGGAAGAAGGAGGGTGTCTACTTTCACACACAGCTCGTGGTTTTCAGGAGAGTGGCCTGGCATCGTGGCGCTTCGAGTTAACGTGTGGCCACTGTCGGGTGGCTATGTACCGTTAGGTCGAATTCATTCCCCGTTGGCCGGCCCAAGACCCACGCTTACCTACCGACCGGGGGCCATACTCGATCGAACTCGACCGTCGTAAACCCGGAAATGAGTGCGCGTCGCGGCTTGCCGTTACCGTAGCAGAATTGCCCAGTAGTGCGCGAATTTGTCACGAGTCACGACTCGTCGATCATCTCGACGAAGAGACGTGCATGTACATTTTGGCGTACGACTCTTCGTCGTATGACGTGTGCACCCGCAAGCAAAAGTAGCTGTGGCTAGCCGAGAGTGCGGCGGTGGCACGGCGGCAAACGTATACGTAGAAATGAGAAAGTTGCTGCTGCCGCGGTGAAGATTGAGAACGACGCAGGCGAGCCAGCCAGGCGGACGGTCTCTGTACTACGCGAGGCTTCGACGCAGCGACAGTAGTAGCAGTACACTGAAAGGAGTGCACACAGAGGAACCACAGCTGCTCGTGGGTAAGTAGGACACGCATTTTCCTCGTGGATGACGATCGTCTCGTTGTACCCGGGTAACTCGCGTGCACCTGTTATATATACGCGTGTCCCCCGTATACTACAGGATAGAAGTTGTAGGAATCTGCGGACGAATGCCACCCCACGAAACCTTTACGCGCTTTACTCCTAATGCGAAACGTGCACGAGAAACCGCGAAACGGTGGCCACAGAGCACCCACCCCAAGACACTAAAATCGTCGCGGGGCCCTCGTCGTGGCTCACGGCTTGGCTCGAGCTGGCTTTGGTGGGGTGGTTGGAGGTGCGGACAGTGGTTGAGAGGCTGGTGGGGTTGGAAATTGCGTGGTGGTGGGTGCCCACCGAGGTCTCGGAGGCCCCTCCGTGGCATCTCGCTGCCTCTAACCCGTCGAGGTGGGGGTGTAAACAACAGCCCTGCCTGTGCCTCTGTTGGCTCTACTCTGTCCTCCGTTTCGCCTCTGCCCTGCTCTCGCCTCTGCCAACTCGCCCGATCTTTTTCCTACTTCCTCTCCACGTAACGTCTCCCGATGCGCGATCGAAAGAGCACCGAAGGGAGGGAGAGGCACAGGGCGAAAGGGAGAAGAGAGGGAATAACCATCGAGAGAACAAAGCATCGGGCTTCGCGGACCCGTGCTATTTTCTCGCGTCACCGTGTACTCAATTCCATCATGGCCGATGTATCGCCGAATCTGCTGACGTGGTATAACCTTGTTCATCCGTTTACCTAACAGCCGTGGCGCCGTCGTCTGTATGCGGCGCGTTTGCCTGTAATGTTTACACAATGGCCGAGGTTTGCCTTAACTTGGTCCATTAGGTACAGGGTATCCTTTGTAACGTACTGTATATATAGCCTCTTTCCATTATAAGTTTTACCCTACCTTGTTTTTACATGCGTTCCAGATATACGCGCATTTTCCTTTGTTCTAGATGCTAGAGTAAAAAGCATATCTGATTACCCAATGGCCCAGAGCCGTTCCATTCTACGTACGCTGCCCCCGATATATCATGCGAGACACTAGAATTCCTCTAGAAACCACGAATGCTCAGACATGCTCTCTTCGATACGTGTACGAAGCGAGAGAGACGGCGATACAGTGCGAGAGAGATATGTTGAACCTTAAGAGAATCGGCGCCATTACGACATGCGCGTCTTGCAAAAGCGTCCAACAACGGTACGTCGGCGAGGCTGACCGGTCAGTCGCACACGCCATTCCGCGAAAGTCGAAAAACGCATCCAGCGTTGCGTCCCGTTTATGCGTGTTCACGTTACGGTAGTAGTATCTTTTTCTTTTTTTCTTTTTTTTTTTTTTTTCCGTTCTCTACTAAGCCGTGCTACCACCCGCAACGACTTGCTGGCACGGAATAATCATCCATTCGACACGGCACCCTCCTCGGTACATCGAAAGGAGGAGAGGTGCACGGGTAACCTAACCTCTTCTCTCACTCTTTCTCTCTCTCTCTCTCTCTCTCTCTCTCTCTCTCTCTCTCTCTCTTTCTCTCCCTCACCGCCCGTTTTCTACTCCTTCCCTACCAACGGGTGGATCAAGGGCGAGAGTCATCGGTGTGTCCCACTTCGTCTGCCGCGATGTCTGCTTCGTATGTTCTCTCCCGATATTTCGCGTTCCCCTCCCCGGGGAGTTCCCGGTATGTCGAGGATCGTCTCCCTTCTTTCTTGACATACCCCTACCCTTTCGAACTTGCGGCACACGCTTACGCACCTACACACCGGTCTATCCGTTCCTTCCCGTCCTATTCTCGCGATATTCCGTGTATCAGTGTGAGAAAGAGAGTGAGTCTCGGGCTCTATTTCGCGGTGGGTTCCCGTTTTCCCACCTATGGGTTCCCCCCTACCCTTGTCGAGTGCTCCTACCCCCTACCCCCGTGGGGGCACCGTCATGGTGGAGTGGGGTGCAATCCTGGGCCACTTCGACGACTATCCTCCCTGCTCCCGGATCCCTTTGAGGTGGGGAAGGGGGTGAAGTGGGGGATCTCTCACCCCACCCCCACATACCAACACATGGTCAAGAGGTTTGAAGTTAAGACTTTGACAGTGGGAGGTGGCGCGGAACACTCGTGACGTTTCAACTTCTCACCACTTTCGTGACTAAATGCTGCTTGCTTGCTTGCGCGGCTGCTGTTACCAAATGCACCCGTGTTACAGACACGGGCAGAACAAGGGTGGGTAGCGGTGGCGGTAGGGTGAGAGCCCTCCATTCAAACTGCTAATCGCCGTATCTTTAAAACAAATAAATCACCATTTCACCTCCGTCCGATGTGTGCATGCCACTCTACTCAACCTTGATCTTGGATTCGTATTTATTACAAATATATACGATACGAACGAACGGGTATGAATGAATAGAGAAACACACATCTCACACACGTGACTCTTTTTTGCTAGTCGTTGTTCTATCGGAGAAACGCATGTAGCACTTTTTAACAGCAGTCGTGTACAAGTTCTTCAACCACCTGTAGCTAATATCGAGTACAGGAAGCGAACATAGAAAATGGAATACAACAGAGTTAACAGTATCGACGATGAATAAAATGAATAGGATTAAATGAGAAATAAAATAATATCTTTAGATTCGATATTTCCGACATGTTTTCACATTAATTGGATTTTACGGACTGGTTTATTGATTTGCAATTTGTTTCTCGTATTTAGCAAGCACGATCGTATACGAGACACCATGTATTTACTTTACTTCGGAACATGTCTGCCGAAGGAACGTTACGGGATTAGAGAATGTCTGTTGAATTCTATGAAAACACGGAATATCTTTTGAAACAGTATCAAGTATCGAAGGTCGGTGCACTTCGACAGCAATACTCATACGTCAAGTGAGTGTAGTTGTGTAACATTATATGTAAATGCGTATCCGTTATCAAGTGTTCGATATCCTATTTGTCTCTTTCGTGTCACGCAAATACGTTTCGTTTAAAGAAGATACAGTTTAAGAAAAAAGAAAACACATATATTTCCAGTTATATAAGATTTTTATAATGAACTAATACAATTTTATTTATACTTGTCAAATGTGATAAGTAGTGGTTTCGACAAGTTTTATTTACATTCTGTTTGATTTATTCAGTTGATCAGATAGGTGAAAAAATATTGTAGTTCCTTATGTTGCTAAACAAAGTTAATATTAACGATCCATCGATTACACACATACATACGAATTTTATATATATATATATATATATATATATATATATACACATACACACACACACACATACCAATACTAATTGTACTCTGTTCGACTTTCAGATCTAATTATCGTGAAAGATGAATTTCACTCCGTTCCCCGGCTTTACAACAGGCTCGCTACCGACGGGCACGGTTCATCAGTTTGCAACTGCTAAATTCGCGCAAAATCTACCCACCGGTGGTCAAGTGGTTGGCGTTTTATCCGGTGGCGAAGGTGGCGTTCATTATCTGAGGCCGGTCGATCCGAACGGGTTCGCGGTGGCACAAGGGGGTAACAATCAGCAGCAGCAAATTATCACGCTGCCAATCACTGTACCTGGAAAAGATGGAACACAACAGCAGCAAACCGTCCAGATCCAGGTGGTTAATCCCAGCGTGTCGCAAAGCGGGAACAGCGGTGATCAGCCCAAGTATCATTTGGCTCCAATATCCTTGGGACAGTTTCCCCAAGGGGCAGCAACAGTGCTTACCGTTGCGTATAGTCAGCAGGGCGCAGATGGAGTACAAATTCAAGTTCAACCACAGAACACCGTGGCTACGACGCAAACGTAAGAACCATCGTTCCACTTGTTGTTAGACTTTCTTTAACTTTAACTTTTAATAATGTAGGATAACATCATATTTCTGGTCTTACTAAATCATACGTTTATATATTATAGTTTATCAAATTTAGTTAATTGTCCAGGTTCTAAAGCGTTGTTCTTATTTTAGGTCTGATCAGACAACTCAGAGTACATCCACAGCAGTCACCACTACATCTCAGCAAACTATTCAACAAACAGTGCAGCTACCAGGGGCACCGGAAGGATTAACTGTCGTCGCGCAGATTCCACAGGATTTAATTTTACGCGAAGGTATGGAAGAGTCGAAAGAAGACGTGAAGGAAGGTACGACACCGGTCGCTCTCATTAAGAGAGGTAACATTAAGAATCAAGGAAATCAAAGTGGAGAGGAATATATTACGTCTATGCCTGCCAGTTGGCAAAGTTTGGCAACGCCGGGGTCAACTGTTGCCGACTATCTCTCTAGACTGCCTGCTAGTACCTTGCCTCTTAGTTTACAGCACTTTTTGAAATTTTCGGCGGAAACGATAAAGAGAGAAGCCACTATCGAATCGAGTCCTTTAGGAGCTGATGGCTTAGACGCATCTGGAAGCACCGCATCTGGTGAACAAGCGGTACAAATTACTGTGGCAAGTGGGGAAACTGCTATTATCCCTGATGTCGTTGAAGAACAGGAATCCGGTACGAAACCTAAAAGGAAAAAGAAATATAAGAAAAAACCTCCAAAGCCCAAAAAACCGAAACCAGGCCAAGTAAGCATAGTTACTGCTCTCGATGGCACAACATTATTCTGTTGTCCTCAATGTAATATGGCTTATCCTGAAAAGGAACTTCTGGAACAACATCTTATTGGACACAAAATAGAAAGAAGGTTTATTTGTGACATTTGCGGTGCAGGTTTGAAACGTAAAGAACATTTAGAACGACACAAATTGGGCCACAATCCAGATAGACCTTTTATTTGTTCAGTTTGCATGAAAGGTTTCAAACGAAAAGAGCACTTGAATCTTCATTTTGTTATACATTCTGGACAGAAAACTGAGGTTTGTACCGAATGCGGTAAAGCATTTTATCGTAAGGATCACTTGAGAAAACATGCTAGGTCTCACTTGGCAAAACGTATCAAAGAAGATCCTTCGAACATTGCCGATACTTCCCAAAATTCGCAACAACAAACGGATCAGCAACAACAACAGGCGGAACAACTGCAGCAGCAAGCAGATCAATTGCAACAACAGTCATCAGTGTCCGAATTGCAACAGATTCAAATACAAGTAGGCCAAGGATCTCAGGCACAGATTCATCAAATAGCTGTCAGTGAACAGTCTACAGTTGTTCTTCCAACTGCCGCGGAGACGGGTGCAATGGCTATGCTACATCATCAGCAGCAACAACAGCAGCAGCAGCAGCAGCAACAGCAGCAGCAGCAGCAGCAGCAACAACAGCAGCAGCAGCAGCAGCAGCAACAGCAGCAGCAGCAGCAGCAACAACAACAACAACAACAACAACAACAACCGCAACAGCAACCGCAGCAGCAGCATTAGCAGCAGCATACCGCCCCGAATCAACCCGGGCGGTTCTTCCGATTTAATCATCAACAAGCTAGAGGTCGTGCAAGACAAGGTGTTCTTGCCGATTGAATTCTATAATCTCATAGTTCAATTGGTATCGTGTAAAAAAAATTCGTTGATGGTGGTTATCGTTGCCTAGTAGCGGTATTGCAAAATTGAGACATTGTCTGTATCTTAAAATAAAGATACTTTTACTGATGAGCCGTCGCATTTTGAAGTTTGTACACCATCAGCTTCTTAAAGAAGTCGTAGGCCAGATTAATGTATGATTAATAATTACACTGCAAAACGCACTAAGTTAATTAACGAACGAAGTTCGCATTGAACAGAGTTCATACGTATAAATTTTCATTTTTGCGTACACGTTATAGCGTACGTGTAAAGAAACGGAAAACAATAAAAAAAGAAAAAAAAATGATGGAAAGCGAGTTAATTTGCTCGTTTAATTCAAAATGTTTTTGTCGCTGATCCAGTTCCATGACGCGAGTTAGAATTAAATAAAAAAGTTTATATATGCATATACATATATATGTATAAATATATATATATATATATAAATATAAAAATATATTTTTGAAAGCGCGAACTGGATTCGTCACACAGAAGGCAATCGTGGTTTCGGCTAAAGTTAATTTTTTTTTTATAATAAATATAAGATGAAAAAAATACGTAATGTGAAAGGGAACGATAATAATACACAAAACAGGGCTGTAAATACAACCAATTTATCGTGCACAAGATGAGGAAAAATTGTCATAAAAATATAAAGCGAGTTCGTTTATTTATTCCACTTGTTCTTTACAGTGATCAACACACAAGAAGAGTGTATTATAAGAATCATTAAATTTTAAAGTAATATTTTAAAAAACTGCTACGTCTTGCTAGATAAATGTAAAGTTTTATATTTGTATCTATGTATCGATTAGCTATCGTTTAATTCTATGAAAAGGAGTATATTTTTGACTTTATCAATATAAATCATCTAAGAGAAATAAATTTATTATTGCAAAGGTTTAAAAATAATTAATTCGGTATAAATACATCCGTTATTTCTGGATTAGCTTATTATATTGCAAAGTTAAGGTTATCATGAAATACGAGTGGCCCTTAAGTCCATGTATTTAAATTTGAGGGAATTCTCTGCAGTCACTAATGCATGTAGAAATTCTTGAATAACTTAGTATAATTTATTTTGTATAGTATTTAACTTGTTTTACTTACTAAACTGATAATTTCTGTGAGAAGATTTTTTTGTAAATCTCTTCTTTGTGTTAAACGTATATTTGAGAAAAAATTTTTGTAAGTCTCTTCTTTGTGTTAAACGTATATTTGAGAAGAAATTTTTGTATTATCATAAAATGCACGACAAAAGCAAATAGTTGTTGAAAATGGATCATCTGATTTATTAATCAATCATGGTACACATAAAATCATTTGAGAAAAGAATGTATGTATACAAAAAAAAAAAAAAATACTTTTTATTGTATCATTATCAAAGGCAGTGGGTATAGCTGTACAAGAAATATAATTATTATTTTATTATCATACTATTATAGCTATTATCGTAATTAGTATGAATAGTCTATAAGTCATTTTCATTGTTACTTACATAAATATTGGAGAAAATAGCTAAAATAAAACATACATTTAATATAAACAAATTTTTATTGATTAACCAATTATAGAATGTTTTTATGCTATTGATTCACATAGTTTTAATTTCTCAAATATTGATCATGAAATGTTAGAATATATATTGATGCATTTTAAATAAACTATTAATCGCTAAACTGTACAGGGGAATTGATTAATCTTTTAAATCTATCATTTGTATATTTATATTGATATTCATTCTATTAATGGGTGTAATGGTTCTATATTTTCTAAACGTTAACATATACATATATATATATATAAATTTTTATTTTCATTAATTTTAACAAAATTGTTCGTTATAACAATTTTTATGTATATTAATTAAAGACTTTTACTTCAAATTCGATTTCACACTCTGTAATGACTCATCCATTTAGAAACTAATAATTAAATTAATATTTTTATAATTATTATATCAACAATAGAAGATGTTAAATTTCACTCTATACCTTTCCCTTTCTGATTGGTGGTATTGCTCGACGTTCGTAAGCATATCTCGGATTTGTTCCTACTCCCGTACGTGGGGAGGGAGAGAGAGAGAGAGGAAATAATGGCAGGTCGCCGGGAGCAATTCGAAGTTAAAACCCCGATGGATTCGGGCATTTTCGCCGGCGCGGTTGCGAGGAGGGCCGGTAGAGAGAAAAAATAGTTAAGAGGCTGGCACAGTAGAGGGCGGACGGATGGGGTGGGGGCACCGACTTGAGGGACAGGTGTCAACAGCACACACATAGAGCGGGGGGATCTTTTTACGAAGATTCTCGGCTTTTCGTGAAAATTCTTGACCAGGCGAGCGCAAGCTAATCACTAAATGGTAAGGTGGACTTTGTACTAGATTTTTCGAATTGCGTTGGCTTAACGTTCGTGATGTTCCGTATTCAGTACGGCCATTTTCTGCTGAATTTCGTGCGAATTCGGCCCCCGCGTATCGACTAGAGGTGCCGAGAGGGGAAAGTCTCGGGGTCTCTCCCCTCACGCTCCATCCCACTGCGCGCATACTACCCATCCTTCTGCCACCAGATCATCCCCCCTGCGTCCTCCCCCGTTCTCCTTCATTCTTCTCGTCCTCTGATTCCCGTTCTCCGCGCCGCCGTCCCTCTACAGCCACCCTTCCCCCGCATCGCGACGATCCTCGGCCGCTTACAATATTCGTTTTTTAACGTCTTTTTTCGGTCTTCTACCCTTTTCTATAATCAGTGTATACCGTTCGTAATCCTTGTTACATGAACGCGGTGCGGCGCGTTCACTGGTATATTACATCGCGAAGGTTTACGTCTCTTTTGTGTAACAATCGTGCGGTTTAAGAAGGGAAACGCGACTGTTTCCCCGTGTGTATCTCCTCGTGACAGACGGCTGACGCAGCGGCGGCGGCGGCGGCGGTGGCGTGCTGTGTTCTTGCTCTTCTTGTGTCTCTCGTGTTGTAAAAATCTGCCCCTACACTCACTCTCACCTCTCGGAGACCCCCCTCCGAAGAAAGGATTCGATTCCACGGCGAGGAAACATGGGGAGAGGGACGTCGCTGTGAGTAAATACACGGGCGTCGTTTGAGCAAGACGCGCCAGATATCTTTGTCGGCGGTGTGTCATGTATCCGCAAGACATGTTCGTCCGTTGTTATCGCGGATGTTACCGACAACTTACTTTTCGCGTTTCTCTTCGACAATTTCCCTCGGACAACGGCATAATCTTTGTCTAAGCGGTTGTCTAACGTGTTTCATGGCCACATGTCACTGGCTGATATCGACGATCCGCTCAACGTTCGTTCGCGTGTCGGCGGCGACAACGCGTCGTGCTTGTGAATTTTGGAAAGATGTTGGTTGACCGAAACATCTTTCCTTCTGCGAAATCGCTCTGTAACTCGTAGTATGTGTAAGTGTTGATAAGCGTGATCGTATCGATTCTAACATTTTAATGATTTTCCAGGTATTTGATTGACGGTTTGCAATGAATTTCCCGCCGTTCGGAAGCCATTTTCCCGGTACTATTCCGAGTATTCATCAGTTCGCGACCGACGGCTCCGGCGGTGCGGGCGGACGTTACGCCAATCATTTTCCCAACCAGCCTCCAATCGGAGTGCCGGTTATGGGAAAGTACCGTCCTGAAAGCAACGGCGTGCAATCTGCTCAGTCACAAGTGATGATGAACAATAAGACAAGTTATCCCAACAGCAATGTTCATCATTACCCGAATGTGCCATATTCCCAAGCTCAACCAGTCCAACAACGACCCTCTAATTCGCCTGGAATGCCAGAGAAGCGTTCTTATCACCAGGTCAGCTGCTTTGCCTTTCAATGCTAAAATCTAAAAGCGTAAGATACTGTAGAAGTATTTCATAGAAAATTAAAACTTTTCAGCAAGCGACCGAAACTATAAATCAACAAGATGTTTGCAATCTCCTACAGGATAAAGATAAAAATAAGGAAAAGAAAGCGGACGAGCAACAGCGCAATGGAGAAACAACAACAAATGGTAGCCAGCAAGATTACACGATGCATCAGCACCATCAGCAGCATGCTCATACTCAAACTCCTGCAACTATGCCTGCTACGTGGCAATCTTTGGCTACTCCTGGATCCACAGTGGCAGATTACCTCAGTCATTTACCAGCTAGTACTTTACCATTAAGTTTACATCATTTCTTAAAATATTCTGCAGAAAGTATTAAAAAAGAATCGGAGATGGCACAGACCACTTCGGTAGCTGTAGCAACTACAACAACGCCTAATATAATGATGTCTCCAAACAATAAGAAGAAGAAAAAGAAGAAGGCTCCTAAGGAGAAAAAGCCACGTCCGAAACCTGGTGAAATTCGCCTGACAACAGCTTTAGACGGCTCTACGTTATATTGCTGTCCAGAATGTCATATGGCATACCCAGAACGTGAATTATTGGAACAACATCTTCTTGGACATACTTTGGAACGAAGATTCGTGTGCGACATTTGTGGAGCAGGCCTGAAAAGAAAGGATCATCTTACACGTCACAAACAGAGTCACAACCCTGAACGTCCGTACGTTTGTACTGTTTGTTTGAAAGCTTTCAAAAGAAAAGAGCAGTTAACGTTACATTTTGTTATACATTCTGGCGAGAAGCGACATGTATGCACAGAGTGTGGAAAAGGATTTTATCGTAAAGATCATTTAAGAAAGCACACCAGAAGTCACATTGCAAGAAGGGTGAAAGCCGAGCTCAGTCAAAATGCTAGTAAGGATATTTCATTTTATCTGTATAACAGCGAACAAACGTAAGATATTTCTGTTAACGTAATGAAATCCTTCTGCCTCTAGGTACACAGCAAAATCAGCAACAAAATAACGTTTCGAATATGCAGACAACGGCTGTTACAGCATCGTCTGTTCTTTCTGGTGGACATCCAGGACCTCTCCTGTCCTGAGCCCCGCCACCAGGGAACTTCCAAGTTCCCCATCCTAATAATATTCTTCACTCACATACTTCTCATCATTCGTTGCATCATCATCATTTGTCGGCCGTTAATGTGGCACATCAATCGAGTGTCACGCCACTTGCTACGTCCAGCCACTATCAAACGCATGACCTCAGTTTTTTGGGACACGTTAAAGATTTCTGAGAGCAGGGGAAGACCTCAATTAAGAGGTAACAAAACTGACAAATTGTACGAGTACTCTTAGCCAGTGAGAGTTGATTCAACCGCTTTTCTTGATTTTGGCTTTGCTAGTGAGTTTTCTACAATAATGAACGATTATTCGTGATTCTGCTGACTCTCTATGTCCTAGTACAATAGTGCAAAAGCTGTGACAGTTGCGTAAATTTTTCAACAGTATGCACAGTTTTTATTACCTGTATGTCGGGTATTGTTTTTGAGATGTGTACCCATAGATCTTGTCTCTAAAAAGTGTGCCATATGTGTATGTACATGATCAAAAAGAAAAAAAAAAAAGTAGAGAAAGACATAGAGAGCGTTTCCATGCACACAGGAAAGGGAAACTATAATTTTCTCTAGCAGCGTTAGATTAGAACTTGATATGAGTCTTGCCATACTACTGTATGTATGAGAAACAAAACATATTTTTATGAAGGCTTGGTATAAAACACAAAGAAGCTACTTATTATCAAGCTAAGCTTATTGTCAAGAGAAAAAAAGAGATATCACTCTTTTTCAAATAATTCGATCTAATTTATAAATTTATTTTCAGTCATTCAACCTAGAAATTGTTGAACGCAATTTACAAGAATATAGAATTTGTGCGAATGGAGACATGTATATAAGGATGCAAACGAGTCATCCCACCGATTAATATGTAATGTCTTTTCTAAAAGGCATGTTTCTTTTTATCATATCGACACAGTAATATTTTATGTTACTTATATCTTGATCTAAAAGAATCAAATACGTTTTTAACTTTTCTGAACGAAAATTTTTCATTTGTTAGAGCACTGAGTTGTTTAATGTTTTAGCGAAGCATTACAAAACGGTAGTTAAAAAAAAACATGTGGCAATACTTTAGTCAGTAAAAAAACGGAAAAAAAGATTATTTCTCGCTTTTTTGTTTTTATAAATTCATTTCGTATATATACAAAGTTGACAGTATTTTATATTTTACAGTATATAGTTCTAAATTTTCGCTTGTATCTATACATTTATATATAATTGCGTATATATATTTATACACATCTATTTCATCGAGAATTGTGCTAAATCCCACATTTTTTTTATATACGTAAGTTTTTTTTAGGAGTTTACATCGTTTTTTATATCGTTTTTTTTTTTACATTGTTTTTTTTATACATATTTTTTTCGTTAAATCTCTTTAACTTTCGTTGAATACTGATACGTGTTAGTGAACGTTTTTCGTTAGACTCCATGTACTTTTGATTTTCTTTGTTTATTATTATTATAATTTTTATACGTACATATATATTATAGTAAATATCCAAGTAATCGTCGTTAAAAAAAGAACGTTAGTTTTGTAATCTTTTTTTTTTTTTTATGTTTTTTCTTATTTATCCGCATTGTGAAAATGAATTATCCACCGCGGACTGTGATCGTTTCAAACAAAAAGTGACATTTGTTTGAATTGTCTGACATGTTCTTTTCAACCATTTCTTCCTCGTTTTAGTATTATTCAGTGTGCCATTCTTTTCCTCGAAATCTCTACGCCGATACTTCCTTGCCACACAGGTATTAATATTCAATCTGTCGTCGACGTCCATTCTTTCGTTTCTTTTTTTTTTCTTTCTTTTTTTTAACAAATCAACTCCTTTGTATTCTTGAAACATTACGCGCAATAATGATTGAATATGTTCGCGTTTCGATGTAAATCGCGTGAGATGAGCGAAGCAAAATGCAAAAGAAATATAACGTACGAAGATATAGTTGGGAAACGTGATGCGTTGTTACGAGGAACGAGGGAGAGAAAAGAAAGAGAGAAGGGCAAAATATCGAGAGCATTGTATTCGTTGGAAGGACGACGCGTTTCGGCGATCCATTACTGCTTACAAGAATAGACTATAAAGTATTTTGTAAAGAGCATTAGGGTATGCAAATAGAATAGACGTACAAATCCATCGTTGACACATATATTTTTTAATTATTTCCTCGATGCGTTCGATCGTAAATATATACACAATACTTATTTTCTAATGACGGTCTCCCTCGAGTTTTTGTTCCAGTTGTAATTACGAGTTTTCCGGTCTTCTTCCAATCGATCCTCACCGACGTTTTTGCATCGTATTTTTAGCAAAAGTCGTATATACATACATACATACGTTCTATAGCAGGTAATATGAAAAATTCAGGATTCGTCAGACCTCAACTATAAGAGAATGTACTAAAAATATTATATATACAAATATATATGTATATATATTAAAAGCCATATATATATATATATATATACATAAAAAAAAAGTATAAAAGAACGAGCTGTATTAAAAATACTCTACCGCCATGTACTTGTAATCACATGAAAAAGGGGGAAAAAAAAGAAAAGAAGAAAGAGAACAGAGAGTACACCTTAGGATATATGTTTTAGCGAGTAAGTTTGTATACAAGATGAAGAAAACAAAAAGTAAGATTACTACAATATGTATGTTGAAAGACGATGAGAGAAGCGTAAAAGTTGTATGTTTGCGTGTGTCTGTGTCTGTGTATGTATGTATCCATGTGTACGTGTGTTTGTGTGCATGCGTGTATGTGCACGCGCGCGCCGAATCGGAGAGGAAAAAAAAATACACACTGGCATACGTTGGAACGTGTGTGCTTGCCTGCGTGCGTTTTGTGCGTGCATATATAATCCGAGTGGTATAAAAGAAAGAGAGAAAGAGCCTGTGAGAGAATTAAACAAAAGGAAAGAGGAAGAAAAAAAGAAAGAACGTTGATATGTGGGTAGTTATATATATATATATATAAATATATATATATATAATATAATATAAAAATATATATACTATGAAACAGAGAAAGATATCAAATTTTTCCGGGACAGGAAATCGATGGACTACGTGTGGAAAAAGAGAGAGAGAGAGAAATGAAAATAATGACAAATAGCTTTACAATTTATAATAAAAAAAAAAGAAAAAAAAGAAAAAATAAAACAACAGCGCGCGCGAAAGAGAGAGAGAGAGAGAGAAAGTTTTCAGAAGTTTGACATATGATTTTTTTTTTGAGAGATTAAACAAATGAAAGGCTCAAGAAGCGGTCTATTTTCAAGGATAGCCAAAAAGAAAAAAGAAAAAAAAAAATGAAAGAAAGAACCTGATATTTCCACGCTCGACGAAGCGGACAGTTTTGTCTCCTTTGATATTTCAAGAAACCGACCACTTCGTCGAGGTATAATAGACGTAGTTGGTGTTCCTAGAGAAAAAAAAAAAAAGAAAAATGAGAAAGAGAGAGAGAAAGAGAGAAAAGGGAGGAATAAAATAGTTAAAACGCGCCTCTATAAAGAGAGAAGAGAAGAAGAAGAAAAAAAAATAACAATTCTCCGGTGCCTTTGCATAGCGCTGGACTTTAACCGCACCCGCATACTTTTTCCACCTTACAAGTCAAAGTCCATGGAAATGGCCTCGTGCATAGCTCTTTTTCGGGACACCCTGTGTATGCTCCTTTCCTCTTTCGTCTCCCGTTCGCAACTTTTTTCTTTTCTTCTTTTTTTTTTTTTTGCCGTTTTCGTCGCCATCCGACACTCTTTTTTGCGCCGCGAACAAGCTAAAGAGAAAAAAGAGAAAGAAAGAAAGAAAGAGGGACGAACAAAAAGCGGTTCAACGGGCGATCGAGAGAGGAAGAAGATGAGATATTTTTTAATAATGCGAAAATGATGATTGAAAGATTGAAAGAGAGAAGAAGAGGTAGGGCGTGTGTTTAAAAAAGAAAAGAAAAAAAAAAAGTGGATTCTGACGAGAGTTGACAAAAGCAGAGCGGCGGCGGGGGGGGGGGGAGTGGCAGTGAACAGAATGAAGAAACACGTTTTTTCTGTACGTTTCTTCCTTTAATTGCGATCCTTTCGTTTCAATATTTTACGTTCTCCGTTTTTTTTTTTTTTTTATCAAACAACAGAAGGGCTAAGCGTGAAAAGAATGTCCGAGAATCTGTTATTTTGTATGAAATGCAAAAATTTATTTATTTTCTACGTGATCTTCACGATTGAAATTTTCGCCAGTAGTTTTCGTTTTTGTACTTATGTACCGAGTGTCGCACGTGTATATTTTCGTTTGATGTCCGTTTAATGACTGAGGCGGAATTATAGTTTTCACATTGTAATTTTACATTTCCATTTCCAACGTTGGCTACAGACACTTTCTGTTTTCTTTTTTTTTTTTCTGTTCTTGTAATCGATAGTAGTGTCTAATGTCTTAACCGAGCATAAATATCGCGTTTCATAGAGCATAAGTAGTAATAAGGTATAGGCCTTTATCGCCTAAGTTGCACGAGCTAAGTGAATGAAAGATTGCGAGTGAAACCGAGAACGAGAGAATGGAGAGAAATAACATAAAACGATAATAACAGATTGAATTTGCGTACGTCTCGTTTTTACAGTTCAACTCGGAACTGTAGAGGACAATGATCTTGGATCTTGCAAGAGAAAAAGGGAAAGAAAATTCACAGAAATTTGTACGATCTCTTTTTTCTTACGCGCGATGAAAACTCGTGTTTGTTTAATCCTCTATTGAGCTATTGCGACGATTGTGTGTAATGGCGTTTGATTTCGAAACGTCAGAACATCGTTTCGCTCGAGATAAGGAACAAAATTTGTAACAAATAGTCGGTGAAAATTTTCAAAAGGGAGGAACTTTTCAAAGCTTTTCGTCGTGGACAATATACATTGAATTATAGAGGATTAATTGCACGAAATGATAATTATTGTTATTACTTTTTTTGTATCATTTGTATACTATCATTTACAGCGATACGATTAGACATTATTGAATAACTATTTCTGTAGTAAGTTTCGAAGGTAATCATTGCTCGAAATGAAACGTGTCGCGTTATCTAACGACATTCCAATATTTATCACTTCGATAAAATAACTCCATCGAAGCGATGACGCAGAAAAATTAAAGAACCGAATGTGAGAAGAAACATTACGACGAGGAGCGCAAAATTTCGAGCATTGATTTCTCGCTAATTTACGGCGTAGTTATTGTAAAAACTGATTGTTTTCGACGAACGATCAGACGTAAAGATAATTGCTCGAACAGGGAAGATAGAGAAGAAAAAAAAGAGAGAGAGAGAGAGAGAGAAACTAAAAGTTTAAAAGATTAACAGTTTGTTGTAAATCAAACGCGATTCACTGAGAGATATGAGGGTGACAATGAAAACCATATTTTTCTACGCAGTGTCGAAAAGAAACTCTTAATCGTACTAATCCAGAATAGAGCCGAAGATGAATTCGATTAAAGGAAAAGAAAAAAGGAAAAAAAAAAAAAAGAAAATAAATAAATAAATAAATGGCTTCGCCGCGTTGAAGCGTGTAATAGTTCTACTTCGCGCGCGAGCTACGGATTTTAGTTAGTTC
This sequence comes from Tetragonisca angustula, assembly GCA_036937485.2. NCBI lineage: Eukaryota > Metazoa > Arthropoda > Insecta > Hymenoptera > Apidae > Tetragonisca > Tetragonisca angustula. Next base: position 317,388 of record JAWNGG020000004.1, on the reverse strand, counting down.
ATGCAAAACTGAATGAAAAGAAGAAGAAGAAAAGAAATACACAGAACGGAGGGGAAAAAGTACAATAAACGAAACCTGAGATTCGCGCTGGCATATTTGGAGGAGCCGAGTGGCTTCCTCTTCCCCCGTGCACTTTTCTCCTTGTAAATAGAACGAAACCGAAAAATGAAATAAATGAAGGAGGATAGACTTAAGGTGAACACCAAGTAAGAAAATTAATCGTTTTCGAGTAAAGGATAAAAATAATGATTTCACGAGAAGTGCATAATTTTCTATATATAAAGTTCGTCGGGTAGCCGTTGATTTTTTAAGTAACCTTAGACATAAGACGCAGCTAGCACCACGTGTATGCACGTGATCCTTTACGGTCTGGCTTTGTCTCTCCCTCCGCGGGAGTGAACAAATTTTCAAAGTTTTTGCAATTCACAAGTGTGCTGTATAAGACATCAATCTAGGATCGTGTGGTTATTGATTTCCGAAAGATCAAATTGCCATTATGGTATTATTTTGTCTTTTAAAGATCAGTTGGAAAGGTCACTTGAAAGGAATCGTCTCCTTGGTTTAATTAAACTCTTCATTGTGCAAGTTCATCGGGAGAAATAGCTGCAGACGGAAAGAGAAACGCCGAGGAGCTGCTAGACCGTAAGGGATTCAATATCGAGACAGAAGAAGAAGAAGAAGAAGGAGAAGTTTTGCATGAACCAACGGGCGCTGTTCTTACGTGTATATTTTGTCAGAGAATCCAGCTGCCGCGCGGTTCAGTTTCACGGCTTTGGTCCAGTCCGGCGTGGTGTGTGCGTGCTTGCGTTTTTTGCGTGCGTCCTCTGTGCGCGCGTGTGCGTAAATGTGATTACCGGTTTTTCAAACAGAGACGTCAGAGCACAACAGGCGAGTAAACGACGCGAAAAGGGAAAATATGGAAAGATATACAAATTCCTCGACATAGTACAAAGCATTTAAACTCCTCTTTTTCCAATAGCCTAGGGAATATTAATAAGTAACGCATTGCACATAAGTCATTACGCGTAAAAAGAGAAAAAGAAGAGAAAAAAGAAAAAAACATAGACATCTACCGAGTAGCCGGAGAGTCCGCGACGCAACGAGGCAAGAAATTCGATTTCTCTTCTTCTTTTTGTTCCTCCCCCTTCCGTTGATTTATACCCGAGGTGCGATGACCCGATAGGAAAAACCACTTGAGAACCTAACAATTATCTCAACCCTTTGCACTCGTGAATCACTTTTTTTTTTTTCTCTCCCCGCGCGGCGAAACGGGCTTGAACGCGATCGAACGATTTTTCAAATATTTCGTGAAAATCTTACTCCGGAGAAGAGAGAAAAACAAATACACGCGAGAAGCGTGAAAGCTTTCTTAGTTTGGTAGTTTGTCTCGTTCCTTCTTTTCTTGTTTCGAGAACTTCAGTGCAGAGGGTGTCAACAAAATCGTGTATGCAATTTATTTGAGTCGAATCTGCGAAAGATTTTTTTTTTTCTTTCTTTTTTATATTTCGAAGAAACTGTTTTTTTTTTTTTTTTTTTTTGTTATCGAACACACGAACGCAATACTAAAGATCCGTAAGAGAGATATTCTTACAAACTTTTTGTACGAGACTGCAAAGGCTGACGTTTTATAGATTACTCGAAATAGCGCAAGGTACTTATATTGCGACCGATCAAATGTTAGCAAGGTACTATATACTTTTATAATAGACTAGCCAAATTGTGAATGGTGAATATTTTATATAAACCGTGTAGAACTCTCCGAGATGTATAATTTCGACACCGCTTGATGCACGAGTAATAGGATGTGTTATTTGTTTGATATAAACTTGAAGTTTCGATATAGCCCCGTCTCGAACTGAATTACACATTCTGCCCCTTGTTTTGAGAAACAAGTTTCTTTGTCAAACAATTCGCCGATTCGTTCAGCGTGTTACGATAAACCGTATGTTTAAAAAGCGTATAGATACTGCCACGATTGCGATTATTAGTAGCTTGAATTGAAATCACGAAAAAAAAAAAAAAGAGACAGAAAAGTATTTAACAAAAACACGACGTCAATGAACAATGTACTTCCTTTGAGAAAGAAATTCACTCGTTCTTCATTTCTCACGACACGTAAGATCGCGTTTCCGGTTGTGGATTTTCCGGACATCCGATAGATAATAAAGGAGAAAGGAAGAAAGGGAAATAGTCAAATTAAACAATACTTATTTTACTCGTGATACATGTACGTAGAAGATGCGAGTCGTTTCGTTCGAATCCACCATGTTTTCTTTCCTCTTCATTCCCGTTTGTTCCTCATCGAAATATTTGTACCGCAGTCTTCCAGGGTACAAAGAAAAAGAGTGGAGTGATACTGTTCGTTCGTCATGGTACGTAAATCAAAAAGGGAAAGAGCAGGCAAAAAGTAAGAAAGGGAGAGAGAGAGAGAGAGAGAGAGAGAGGAGAAAGAGAGAGAGAAAAGGAAAGAAAAATAAGCTGAAACAAAAAGAAGAAAGAAAAGGACTAAAGAAATTGTGTGTATAACTATGCGAACCCTCTGATGATCTCAGCGTTTTATTTTTGTATAGAGTGCATAAAAAACATGTAATCTTCAGGAATGTAAGATCGAGGAAAGAGGTACGCGGTTTGAGAGAAACAAAGAAATGAAAGGAAGCAAGACTTACGTAGTAGACGAGAAGAGGAAACGTGTAAAAGGGAGCTGTAGGTATACAAAAAAAAATACAGACAGACGAATTTAGGTTGCGAGGATAGAAGTTTAAAGTTTGTGAACGTTTTTTCGGACATTTCCCAGTGCTGCTTTATGTAATACCCTATATATATATAATATATATATATCTATATATATATAAAAAAAATTGTATGAAGTCATTTAAGAAAATATGCCAATTTTTTATTATTCATTCAATTCCTTCTTTTTCCACATCCTACTGTTAAAAAACAAACACCCGTACACGAGCTGTGAAATATTACTATGGTTCAATTTAAAACAATTTATAATTTTATGTCACAATGATTTATTAGTTTCATTATAATTGCTACAACCGATAACAAAACATTGATCTTCTTCAACCATATGTTATTTCATGTAATATGTCCGATTATGTACACTTTGGAAGCATTACACAAGTCAATATAGTTCTTCCTGATAAATATAAATAATGTACAGGAGCAATTTAACATAACATTTCACGTGTAAATGCGCGTATAATATACAACATATTAATATAATAAAAACACACAACATATTATACGTGTATCTATGCATTTGTTTATAGCACACGCATGCTTTTGTTAATAAACACATACTCACATTTTCGCACAATGTAAACTACAATATTAAATCATCATTTAACATGACATGTCATTTAAACATTAAGGAACATTGCTCTTATCCCAACTTGGACTAAAGTTTCTTTAATTCTACATATTTACAATATATAGTATGAAATAAGGTAAAAATATATAAATAAAGAGAAACATAAAAACTAATATTACATGATAAACAATAATTATGCAACAATTTGTCCTTATTTTAAAACAATTATATTCTGTGCAATGTTCCTTTCCAGCATTTCATCGATTAAAAACTATTCTTGATGTTAATTTTATATCTCTTTTTCATAATTACGTGCAAAGATAGATGTCATTATCCTGTTTCTTTTAGGCACAAGATACAAGATGATTGATACCGTTATTTTAGCAGAAAACAAAGTCATGTATCCTCATTTCCCTTTTACACATCATATATATAACAAATACACATCTTGAGCACAACAAGAAATATTTGTGCACTGCATTAAAAGTATTAGCATCACCTTTCGTTTAAAAATAAAAATATTTAAAAGCTGATCTTCCAAAGACTGCTTTAATTTAAATACATTTAATCAATAGACTGACATTTGTTTATAAAATTTAAAACTAAAACTTTCATTATTAAGTTAGCTATATTTTTGTCGTTTTCATATATTTCAAACCTCATTTTAAATGTAAAATCTAAGGAAAAAATTTTAACAATAGGCTTATACCCAGTTGTAATTTATATAAAAGCTTAAATAATTTATATAAATATTTCTTTAAATAAAATTGTTTAAAGTATCTAAATATATATATATATATATATATATATATATATATATTATTTTTCAAAAAACTGCTCTTAACAGGTACATTCTTACTTTAAGAATATTGTGCATATTAGAGGCGCATTAAAAGAGAAATATAAAATTTGCAGAATTATTTTAGAGCCCATTTGTTTCTTACAATTAGCTACATTACAAGTAGCGTTCACAGACTAATATACACATGTAACCACAAAATTCTGAACCATCAACAACTATTTTGTTACATCATGAAGGTGTCTCTGATAAAGCTCGCTGTATCAATCTCTTAGATTTAAATTGCCTAAGTTTTAAGATTAAAATAAAACAACTTTGCTTTAGATTAAAATAAAAATGTATTAAGTTCTCAAAATAGAAAATGGAGGTGGCCCAGCCTGTCTCATCATCATTGCAAAACTACTCAATCCTCCTTCATCACTATTATTTTGATTATTCTGTGAACTATTTAAATTTTTACCTCTGCTACCGTTATGACTTTGCAAATGCTTTTTCAAATGATCTTTTCTGTAAAATGCCTTACCACATTCTGTGCAAACTTGATTTTTTCTACCTGAGTGTATAATCATGTGACGTGCAAGATGTTCATTGCGTTTAAATGCTTTACGACACATATTACACTGATACGGCCTATCTTTATTGTGTCCTTGTTTGTGACGATCTAGATGCTCCTTGCGTTTTAAACTTGCACCACAAATATCACAGATGTGAGGTCGTTGCCTGTGATCTTCCAAGTGTTCATGCAATATCTCTCTGTCTTCACATCTGTATGCACACTCCGGACAATGATAGATTAACATGCCTGAAATAAAATATTTGATAACAAATTTCTTTAGACAAATAATTTCTGCTGTATCCTTTTATATGTATTTACCGTTGATATGTTGTGGCTCAACCTCATATTCAATTTCTGATTGAATTTCTTGACAATTATGTGTTGAATTATTGCTATTCTCTTCATATTTTGCTACATAAGGTAAATCTAACGTACTAGAACATCGTGCTAAGTACTCAGAAGTAAGTTTAAAGTCTATTTGCAACGGATCAGTCATAGTTGCTGCATCTACTTTTTGAATAGTCTGTGTACCCGAAGATTGATGAGATATTTGTGGGCATGTCTCTTTATTCCCACAATTATTTTCATTTCTGTTTTCATCTGTTTGTTGAACATGAGATACTGAATGTCCAGAATATGGGTATCCATTCATATTAGGCTGATTATGCTGATGGCTGTGCATGTCTGATGGAAATTTTAGATTGCGTGGATCATAAGCCATCTTTTAATGTGCAACACAATAAATGTCCTTATCATTTGCCTATAAATATAAAAACACCCCAATATAAAATTAACAGGACATAAAGTATAACACGTAATTATAAATATAAAAATCGTCAATTAAAAGCAGCAAGAAAGGATCGTTTAAAAAAAAAAAATATTGCATTGATAATTTGAGAAATTGAATTTCACACTTTTGGCTTGAAAAGGCCATATTAAAAAATACGATAGGCCCTGTAATTTATCAGCGGGGGCTCGATAAAAGAGCAAACGGCATATTAGTACAAAATTAATTCAGAACTAGTTCGAAAGGATCGATTAGCAAAAATTTCCATGTGGAGATAATGCTGTTGTATAAATTCGATGTGAATGAGTTTTATTGAGCAGGTCAGGACAGATGTCATTTATCATTCGATATTTCCGAGATTTCTAAATACCTTTTAGAAAATATTATCACAAATGGAGAATGGTGCTATTTATCCGTGTTATTTACGCGAGTCAAATTTACTCACCCTTTACGCGCAGTCAATTATAAAACCAGCACATCACTGACCACTATTTGTTTGTATTGACGAGCTTGGCCATCTTTACACATCAGCTGCTGCGCAAATTCTGAATCCTTCCTCTTAATAAGCTATTTATTTTACGAAAATGTAATCCAATTGGGCACGAACGGCTCATTTATCTCCAAAATTCGTTGCAAAATAAATTAACCATTCGAATAATTTCTCTTAATCGCGATTAGTATACTTGCTACAGTTTCGTTTCGAAATACGTAACGACACGACGATCACAGTGTAGAAAAGTATATCGCATTTAAAAGAGGCGGCTATTTAAGGGATTCGCCAGAAAAAAAATCGTTGTTGCTTGTGCCAATTTATATTTGTTTCAAATCAATAAGTAATAATTAAGCAAATTATTGTTTTAGTAATATCTATAACAATTTCAATCGATAAATCTTTCAACGACTTCAAATGTATCATTTATTCTTGTATTATTGTAACGATAATAATAATAATGATAACAATAATAATAATTATTATTATAATGATAATAACATTTATTCAATTGGTATTTTTACGCATTGAAATGTATGTATACCAGACTCTTGAATTTTATAATCTTTTCTTAACAACGTTAAAAATATAATTACTCGTTCTTTATGTGCACATTATAACATTTGATAGATCCTATATTCTACGCGTGGTAAAATATTATTTCATTGTTCTTTTTTTTTTCTAACTCCTTGCTAGAAAAATTTATAATCAATGACTGGTTATCAACGTATGTATATCTACAGTAATGGTTATCTAAGAGTGATGGTTTTTTTATTTAAATTTGAAAGCTGGATATGACCAGGGACGTGTGCATTTTCGCAACGATGATATCCTGCGGGAAAAAAATCGACGTTTCAGAACCATGACTCGTTCTTTGTGTGATAATGAAACATATTTATATTATCATTGATTACACATAGAATAGATCAGACATGAAATGGGATTTCGTGTCTCAGATTCTGAAATACCGACCAAGAAAAGAATTAGTGGTGTTTTAGCGCACTCTACCTTTAAACACAGACGTCTGTGGCTTAAGCAACGGTGAATTGGAGAACTATACCAGGTAAAATGATACATGCAAGCACAGACGAGGAGTATAGAAGAAATTAAACTAGTTTAATTGTAACAAACAGGTTAAACAACTGTCGAATAATTTCTAGAAATATAGAAAATAATTTAATTAAATAAATTATTGAAACTGTGAAATATTGCCTGAAAATATAAAGTAATTAAATTACAAATTGTTTAAATAAATAGCTAAATTATTAACTAACACATAAAAATATCATAGAAACAAAAAGTTAGTTTCACTTTGTGAAAAGCATAGAAATTACAGTATTTGTTGTTGCCTTAAATTAGTGGTGGCTAATAATAAACAACAAAAATCTAAAAATGATCAAACGGTTAATTACTGTAATAAGAAAGTCGAAGTATTAAAGATTTTCAAAAATTAATTTCCGTATCACTGACGAAATTAATCGTGACGTGTACGGAGAGATCATTACTTATTAAACTTCCGTCGCATACACGTCGACCAAATTTTAGAAGTGAGTTTCTAAATATTTCTGAATATTGCCAATTGTTTCAAATGCGAGCGTTTTAATATTAAGTTGCATGCGTTTAGTTTTAGTTAATCGAAAGGTCGCGAATTTACTTAGTTAATCGTAATAATTTGTAAATTTACTTAGTACTCGCGTTTGAAATGAAAGATATTAATGTCGTAGAAGTAAATTTGTAGACCGAAACGAATCCTTCTTCGCCCTTTTGCAGGAAGTAGTTTTATTAGTCACAAATTAGAGAAAGGCTGCGACTTAAGTCGACTTATTGTATGATACATTAGCACAATTATACGAATTGTGTCATTTATTGAATGATTGTGTGAGAAATGAATTTATTGTTACTCCAATTGCTGCTTGGAACACCAAGTTCCATAATTCAAGCTCAGTCTTGCATTTTAGAGTTAAGCATTACATTTAAGTCCAATGGAACATGTGTCTCCTCTTAATGAAATCCTGAATCAAGTAGAATAAAAGAAGTCACGTATAAAAGAAGGTGAACGGGTTTACGGTCCAGTGCGGGTCTTGTGCGTAGTTACTTCCTCGTGGTGAGACCTGGTAATTGAGATCGACTTCCAAACATTAACGTTTGGAAAATGATATCAAGCTAAAAACTACGCAAATTAAGGTTTATAATCTGCAAAATTCCCGCGTTCAAATAAGTGAAATGGAAAGTAGGATGAACTAGATAATAAATAAATTATTGGTACAAAATTCGAAAAATACTTCCTAGTTCTCAAAATATTCCAATTCAAGAAAACATGAATATGGAGGAGGTAGCACGTCAAAGAATACAGGCATGCAGTTCTCCTGACACAGATGCACCTTGAACATTCTTTAAGCGGAAATATCTCGATAGCCAGAAGCTGCTTTTCGTTGAAATTTCGTATTTTGTATCAGGAGCACATGACAATCGAAGAGGTGGCACCACAAGGCTCCAAATAGAGTGGTTTTCCTGATACAGAGGTTTTTCGAAAGAATTTCAAGCGGGAAAATCACGACAGCCAGAGGAGCCTTCTCGCTGAAATTTCGTATTTTGTATCAGGAGAACATGAGAATCGAAGAGGTGGCACGACGAGGCCCCAAGCCTAGCAGTTCTCCTGATACAGAGGTTTTTTCAAAAAATTTCAAGCGGGAATTTCTCGAGAGCCAGAGGTGCCTCCTCGCCGAAATTTTGTATCAGGAGCACATGACAATCGAAGAGGTGGCACGATAAGGCCGCTCCAAGTCGGGCAGTTTTCGTGATATAGAGGTTTTTCGGATATATTTCAAGCGGGAATATGTCTGGAGCCAGTAAATACTTCTCGCAGAAATTTCGTATTTTTCCAGTAATTTACTTATGAATTAGATATTCCTACATTCCAATTTATTTAATGATATGAAAAAATTTTGCACATTGTAAACTGGAATACATGTTGCGCAGTTGATTTTCTAATATCGTTTTGTGAACTTTAGTTTTGGGAGCGATATCAATTACTTGGTCTAATCAGAAAGAGGTGACTACGCCCGAAACCCGCCCTGAGCTCTTATCCCATGCACCCTCCTTTGATGCAACATTTGGAAGGATGTCGAAAGTGAAGAACGAGGCGAATTAAGTATACAGGAGTTAATGTACACATAGTGAACCAGATGTTTGTATATTTAAACTTATTATGTACAAGGGGTTATATTATAGTAAAACAACGATTTGCTATATACGTATTTGCCTATAAGAACTCGTAACATCGGTACAGTATATTTATTAATGACATGACCACCATATGACCACCATATGACCACGGGGGTGGTCACATGTAACAAAACTCGATCATATACTCGCTATTTCTTCCTTTGTCTGTTTTTTTTTTTTTTTTTTCATTGAGAAAAACAGGACAACGGATATATAGGCGTGTATATCCGATTCGTAAAAGTTAATTTGAAGTATTTGAGTATTATTTTGTTCAGTTCCACGTACGTGATTGCAATTAACACCACTGTCGAGGTTCTTCTATATTTGCGAAAATATAGAAGCAACGTATTGTGAACGAACGAAGATCGATAACAATGCGAAACAAATTTCGAAATTAACAATGATGAACAAACGTCAAAACGTTTCCCTGCGTTTCAACGAATTTCCTTGATACAATTGTCGAAATGCAGTTACCACGGTGCTCGTTGAAATATTCACGCTTGCAATGGGTCGATGAGACATCGTCAATTACTAGTTCACTCGAAAAATCACGCCGAGCGTGAACGATGTCTAACGCGAGTGATGACAATAAATTAGCAGTCGCATACGCTTTTGCAGCGAACAACGGATTATCTTCGTTACACCAGCTAAATAGCGAGCGTTCAGGAATATTTAGAGCGTACAACAGTGCGATCTCGAGCGATCAGATCTCTCTAATTGAGTTTCCAACGTTATAGCACAGAAATCAGTAAATCATACACATCCTTCGGCACATTTTTACGAAATAAGAAATAGATATCTTACGTGATAGTTAGACGTTGAGCAAAGGTACTTAACACGATCAATACCGTAAGAAATGTAACATTTTGAAGGATATCCTCAACATCGTATCAACATCGTTCAATCATTCGAATTGTCGCGATATCATACCACAGTAGCGAAATACTGTTTCTCAGTTTCGTTTTTTCAGCTTTCAGTTTAATATCGAATTATTATTTAAAACGAACGCCTCTTCTGGGTTATGCTTATGAACGGATCGTCATCTCGTACGGTATGGAGCATGTCTCGCTGAAATTATTTGAAGTCGGCTACGACATAATCAACGAAAGAGGAACATAACACCTCACGCAACTTGCAACTCATCAACGAATAATTTCAACAAGAAGAACTTACGATTTCGTCGCGTTGTTGTGTAAAAGAATACTCTTCGTTTCTTTTTTAATTTTTGCTTTCGAAGAGTATCGTTTTCGCACAATACAACTTCACCGCGCTTCAGATTTTAAACACGGTGGAATACGCAGTGGATAGCGATCAAGTAGTATTGATAATACAATATTTCAACATCCTCTACTATCGTGATATACATGAGAAACTCGTGGGTACGATCTCGGCGTGTGACATCACCTACATACGTATACAGATGTGCGACAGCGTTCTTCGGTTTTTCGATGTTAGAAGCAGCAAAACGGCAAACGAAATCTCGGTAGCTCCTACGCGATTACGCATTTTAAATCTCACTTTATCTACGACAGACGCTCTCGAGAAACTTGCAGTTCGCGTTTCATTTGGGGGAGAGGGGATACTTTTCAATCGCATGACTGTGAAGATCTCTCCCCGGCGAGCTTTGAAATGAACGTGTCGTCGAAAGCGAAACGCAGCCCTCTGTTTCTTTCAATCGATCGACGGTGCAACACTCCCCCAGAGCTTTTTACACTTTTGCCGCATCTCGGGATTCGAAAACAACGTAGAGACAAGATTATTGTAACTGCGACGTACTTGCTGTGAGATACCTAGCGGAGGCAACACCTAAAAAACACGAGAATCTTGTCCTCGAAGATACAAAAGTCGCGGGTGGATGAAACCTTTCCTACTCGAAGTGCTTTCGATGGGCGATCTTCTACGATTGTTCAGTCTCTCTGGATGGGGGGGGGGACTTATTTACCGAAAATAACGTACATTTACGTGTATTTATATAATGAATGTAACGTGCGACGTCGACGTGAATGTTTTGTTGCTGATTACACACAAAGAACAGGATGATTTACATGATATCTTCTGTCACTACCGAGGGAGGGGAGGTGGGAGGTAGAGTCGCGAGCATAAAATTAACAAAGCATCGCTACTCCCTTTTCTCTCTCTCACGTAGTTTTTATGTTTCTCGAATTGCTAAGTGTATGTTTATATATTATAATTATATATAAACCAGCGTTCTTCGTGCACAGTACAAAGTACGTATTATAAGTTGAATTCCGTTACCGCGCATCAGTTGGAGGGGGATTAATAACTTGAATAGTTAATCATACATAGTCCAAGTACATTTACATACACAGCTTTATCACATATTATTCGAAAAACTCGTGTTACTTGCACGTGAATTGTAACAATTTCGATATGGATTATATTATATATTATATATTGTTTAGTCAGGTATGCCTGGGTGACACTCCTCGCGGGTTGTTATCCACATTCTCGACGTGAAATTTTCAGATCAGAAGCGTTTCGGCAAGGTAAAAAAATTTCTTCTCACGAAGACGATGAGAAAGAGATGAGGTGACACAACGTTGAAGTATTGAAATAATAAAATTATACAGGGTAATATTGTGTTTAATGATACGTGATACAATAATTTATATTTGTCGCCGATCGTTTTCGACCACGTTTCAGACGAAGGTCACCGTCGAGAATATTGAAACAACGTCGGGGAGTACGATGGTACTGATAAATGAATTTATAGTCATATTTTTGTATCAACGTTCCATGAATGGTGCTCTGTTGCCTCGACTAAATCAGCGCGATGAACGTAAGCTTGAACGAAAAGTGTAGCTCGATATAATTTTGCACACCTGTAACAACGGTTTTACCAACGGTTCTTATCAATAACGATATTAATGATTCCATCTTAGTTGCATTACTCTAACGTAACTTCATTGTTAGAACTTAATGGACGACTTCGTTCGTTTAATTTCGTCAAGCAATTTTGACAATCACCTAAGTAATAATATCATTGTACAACAAATTGCAACTTAATCACGTAATAGGACGTAAGATGAATTTTTTTTTTTTTTAAGTTCTCTTCCAAATTTACCAAAAGGAGGAAAGTTTCGAAATTTTTCTCACACTTGTGTACAAGTTTAAGCGACTGAAATGAAGTGATTGAAAAATATTATGTTACAAATTAGCGCAACTTGTGTATGTTCATCGTCCCTTAAGTATTAACAAAAATAAAATGGAATAAAGCGTTTTCTATTTATACATAGTCTAAATATGTCGCAGTCGCATTCCCTAATGCACATTCTAAACACGCTATCCAGTAGTGCTTGCTTATATACTTCGATTTGTTTCATGTATATTTCATGTATTCATCTTTCCTTCTTAGTATATTTCATCATGTGTGTGATATATGCAACAGAATGCGTTAAATACATCCATGAGGAAAGTATAAAATTCATTGAATTTTATTTCTTTCCACTGTTCCTAATTTCCTTCCATCAGTAATTATCAAATAAATATCTTCTAGGAATCTAAAGACTACGCAGTTTACACACAAAATTTACAGAAAGAATAGCAGTCACTTGTGAAAAAAATGGAGCATTTTTGAACGACTGTGATACATTCACCTTTTTTTTCTTTTTTTTTTTTTTTCTTTAAATAAAGAATCATAAATTAACATATAAGAAATGTAACCATTCAATTACAACAGCAAGAAAAGGCTAATATCAATTTGTAAAATACACAGAAGTAAACGCTCAATAACGGAGAGAAGTATATAATGAAATTTCATGAAACAACGTACCACTCGCTAATAAAATGATAGTTGATATCAACCGAAGATTAATTCGACTCTTTGGACGAGGCCTTCTAAATTATTTGAATTAAGCGTGACATTAGGTCATTTGGTTACTATTCGTTCTGGCACACACGTCTTCAATTCCCGCGAGTTGCTACTTATTCGCCATCGTGTAATATATGTATGCATACTCTCGAAGCATCCAAACAGCAAAAATCTCGATTACACAATAATACCGTATTCATGAATAACACATAATATAATACGATTTTACAGTCATTTACTTCTTTCACTGTTTGTTCACTGGTAAATGATATATTGACAGCGCCTGGTGTTTTCTATGACATAGTTATTACACTATCAGTGATAATAATAATAACAATGATAATAATAGTAATTGTAATAGCGATGTAACAATAATAATGTTATAATTATAATAACTACCATGAAATAATACAGATAGAAATATATACAGCATGCGTAATACGTTGTCGTTGTAAAGTTATATGATTATAATAGTAAAAGTAAAGATAGACGCAGCCCTTTGTGTTTGATTCGAATGATTCCATGCTGTGCAAGATTATTCGGAGGCAAACACGGACCTACGCTTTATCTGAACACCTTGTTTCTTTGGGACGTACTAAGACCGAAGGCTGAATCAGACGGCATTCTCACAAACATTATTGGAACGGTTCATTTACACTACTACAACATAATAAATACCATTCTTTGCTATTCGTACCCTTTATTCATCATCATTTGTTTATTAAATCCAGATTCTATTGAACAAAACCAGAAATTTTAACTTGGTTTCTATTGCGATTTTAAGATTATTTAAGGAAAGGCAACATGTTAATCAGTAACTGATCTTTCTTACACGCAATAACAACATACTGGAAAAAGACTAACGTATGGTAATTTCCTTTTTAATGATTGTTATATATCATATGCCTTGTGTATTTCTATCTATCAACGTTTATATAGCCAGAATGTTTTCTCTTTTATGTCGCTTGCTCAATGCCTTCTGGTAAATATGCATTGGCAAAGAGTTAGAGCATCATGCATAAGACATCGTTTATAGTGCAGATCAAACAAACAGAAACGTTACACTCCACTGCTTTTCGCAAATGTACAGATGTATATATCTTTTATATATATATATATATATATATATATATATATATATATATATATATATATACATATTAAAGTGTACTTCATATAACGATGTTGAGGATCTTTTATCTATTCAAATGTTGATAATCATTTATATTACTATTCCCCACTTTAAACTCACGGAATACGTGTACGTAACATTTTTTTTATTGTCAATCCAATAATCTGCCATTATATTTTGCTTTTATACATGCTAATTTAACATTAGCGATAGTGTACAACCAACTACGAGTATATAAGTAAGTGTCATTATCTTAGAATTCGATATTGCAAGGCAATGATTAATCTTTCTTCCATCCCTTTTACTCTTTTTTTTTTTTTTTTACAAAATCGATTTCTCTGTGATAAACCAGAGTATCGAAAAGAGCGCGCGATTTAACGTAATTTTTTTATATATATATATATATATATTCAGATAGTGTTCAATGCATCGATAGGTTTTGGTTGTAACTGTACGTAGCTGAATAGTCAAATGTATTCTGTGTCAAATGAAAACCAAAAAGATCATGTCCAAAATTGACTTCATATACGGTGAAATGTTTCTTGACACTGCATAATATGCTTCTATAAATTGTTAGATACGCGTATGCTTGATTCAATTTCTGTCTCTTTTTTCTTTTTCTAAATATCATTTTGTTTTCGTGTCACAGCGATCATGATATGCTAAATAGTATTAAAAATAAGCATTACAGATTTACGCGGTTATTTTTCATAGCCTTCATTAGCACAGATCTCATAGTTATTAATAATAAATTAACATATCATATATCTTTCAGTTCTGATTTCGTTATTAAGGTTCGTAAAGTCGTTGTGCCCGAAAATATATGTATATATGTGTATATATGTTTCAATTCAATCAAATAAATCAAACAAAAGGTGCTTTCTTTTACTGACGTAAAGTTTATAATTTCCCGGATTTTTCTTGCTTACTTAGTTCAAGGGCTAAAGCTAATTCCGCCTCTTCTTGCTGTTTACGTCTACGCCTTTCTTCCTCGGTCTTTAAACTTTGTTGAGATGCCCAAACAAATTGCTCCTCCTCGCTTAACGAGAGAGGTGTGTTATTGCCGTTCCAAATTCTGCCCATTTCACTTTTCGATTTTTTATCGTTAAAACTAGTTTTAGATCTATTGTGTGCTAAATCTTGTCCATGTTTCCTGGCAGATTTTTCAGTTTTAGTGGAAAATGCTTCATCTATATCGGTCGTTTTTATCTTGATGTTCGAAAACGCATCGGTGTCGATGGTTTTTATATTTCTGTTGTCGTCGGAGAATGCTTTTACAAAATCAGCATCGAATTTAGCATTGTCTTTCTCAACTTTGTTTTTAGTCAGAAAAAAAGTATTTGAGAAATCAGTGTCGAAACTTTTCGTGAATGAATTTTTACGTGAAAGTACCGAGCTTGTCCCGTAACTAAATGGATCCATATTGCCAGCCGTTGTTTCACTCTTATTCGCATTATGATCTTCTGCATCATCGGTGAAAGGATCCGGTATGTTAAAAGGATCTTCATAACGATAGTCTCTGAAGGGATCTTCCGTAAAGTCCGCCAGCTTTGGAGTTACCGTCGATACTGTATGCGTTCTGCTGGTTGGTCTGGGTGGTGCCGTTCGATTCAGTGTTGGTTCCGGCTGAAGCAGGTTTTTTTCAGTGGTCAATTTTCGTTTACTGAAAAGGTAGAAAGAATAGCGCAAAAACCGCTGGTTATCGTCAGGCTGCTGGACCATACATGGCTGCTGTTGAGTACTAGAATACATTGAATTGCAAGCGAGTCAAAATATTCGAGTTAATTCGCTTCAATTTCGTTATAATATAAAACGTTATAATATAAAACGTTAACAGTTTATCAACTTGTAATCGATTTCAAACGAAAAAACAAAAAAAGAAGAACAACAAATGATAAATACAAATAAAATGATAGATGCTTTTTAAATAATTCGCAAATAAATAAACATGTTCTAAAAGATTCTATAGATATTCAATTAGTCGAATTAACTCGAATATTTTATTTAAATATGAATAATTAAAAAATTGCCATGCAATAGTATAAAATGAAAATATAATACTGGAACAAAGAGAACAAATGAATTAATTTGTAGACAGCATGCTCCAGGAGTCAGATCAATGAATAAACTGAAAATTGTGCAGCTTCTACCTAAATATAAAACAAAAAATATAATTAATCTTTTTCTGATATAAATGTATTTTACAAAATTATAATATACTGAAATGACGTATTATGTTGTGATATTAAGTATCTTGCATCTTAGAAATCCGAGCTGAAAATTATATTACTGCGTAAATAATATTTTACTTATATAAGTCATATCAATATATTTCATTTTTTGTTAAAAATAGCTGTATTTAAAACATAAAATAACAACATATAACATACTAAACATTGATAAAACTGAGGAAGGAGAGGATATGCCCAGGACGATATATAGGAACACTTAAACAAAAAAAAAAGGGGGAAATTGGTTATTACAATCCAAAGTGCTAAAAGAATGATTTTTCTACTAATAAAACTAATAAAATAAGAGCATAATTTTCAACGATATTGCACGATACTTCAAAACATGAAAATACATACCTTGGAATCAAAATTACTAAAATCTGCAAATCCAGTAGACGTATTAAAATTATTGCTATTATTGTTGTCCATAATTCCCTGTTGAGCAGAGAAAGCATTTGCAAATGGATCAGGTGTAGGAGAAGGTGTAGGCGGTGCTGGTGCTGCTCGTAGAGGACCAGTAGGTCCTTGAGTTGGTCGTGGAGGTGCTGGTCGTGGTGGTGGTTGTTTCGCTTTTTTAGGAGGAAGAGCAGGACTAGGACTTTCTGGACGAGGTGGTGCATGAAGATTTGCAAACGGATCATCTCCAAATGGATCTTTTGTCGCCTAAAAAAAGAAAATGAAGAAAAAAAGAATTAATAAATAAATAAAATAATAGTTATTTTATTTATTATTCCTGTGATAACTTACTGCTGTTGCAGCAGTGATTTTAGTATCAGTTCTTTTTCCATCTCCAAATGGATCAAATGGATCTTGTTTTACAGCATTGCTCTCATCAAATGCACTAAATGGATCAGATGTAAATCCTCCTCCTCCTCCACCTGTTCCTCCTCCACCTCCTCCCTGTAATTGTAAATATATTATTAAATTAGAAATTATACAAATGACACGGATAATTTTTTTATAAAAAAATCTTACAGTAGTACTTGGAGATGAAAATGCACTTCCAAATGGGTCTGGTGTTGATGCATTATTAAATGCTTCTGCAAAAGGATCTTGTTCAAACCCGTCCAATGTCGTTCCATTTGCATTAGTGAATGAAATGTTTTTCTTGTTCTTATCTTCTTCAGTTGTTTTTTCATATCTATTGT
Organism: Tetragonisca angustula; assembly: GCA_036937485.2. Taxonomy (NCBI): domain Eukaryota; kingdom Metazoa; phylum Arthropoda; class Insecta; order Hymenoptera; family Apidae; genus Tetragonisca; species Tetragonisca angustula. The sequence continues at coordinate 299,869 of JAWNGG020000004.1, read as the reverse complement.
GAATTTTACGTAGGAATAATAAAATAACACTGTTATAAAAATAATTAAGAAATGTATATTAAATACATACTCTAAATTTTCAATTTCGGGATTAAATTGCAGACTAGTATCAGGTACAAGAGTGGCATCCCCAGCTGCAAGTGCAGAGTCATAGAGCGCAATTGCATCACTCATTTGCCGTTGTTGTTCTTGTAAATGAGTGATCTTTGCTTTCGCTTGACAAATTTGCAATTGAGTGTCCTGCAAATTTTTCGTGAGTTCATTTAATTGGTCCCTGCTTTTATTTTGTTGCTGTTCTAATTGCTGTTCTTCTTGTTTCAAGCCTTCTAATTCTTGTCGTTTAAAATTCAATTCTTCTTCTTGAGCACGCAATACCGATTCCTGCTCTTCTGCTTGTTGACGCAATTTATCAACCTGTTGTTACATTACACACAACAATTTATTATGAATTAAATTTGAAAGCATATTTCTATAATGTGTTAATTATATTTATACAGAGACACAGATGTATATATAACTTATGGATTGTATATGTGTACTTAAATATGTAACTTAATAAAACTTATTATCTTAATAAATATATTAATCACATATTATTAACATACAACATATAATATTATATTTACATTATAAATTTAATTATTTGCAAATATTGATTTTTGAATATGAGAAAGTATTATATACAATTATACAAATTTAAGACTTAAATCTAAATTAAATAATTGTATTTTTATCAATTCTAGGTAAAATGAAAATTTAATACATAGATTTACATAAAATATAAAATTAAAACATAATTTTGTAATTTTTACCAGACTGGAGTCTCAAGTTATAAGCAAGTATAATCTTTTTGGTTGCAATCTATGCTACTAGTTTATCATGCAATGCAGCAAAGCACTAGCATTAACTATGCAAATGTAACAAAAACAAATAAAGCATTTTCCATAATATAATAAATAAATAAATATATATATATAGATATATACATAATTAGTTTATATATTTATATTTTTTACATACTGCTATTTGGATTTAGATAGTTTCATGTAATTATTTTCTGCACATAATTAATATGTGAAATAAAGTCACAAAACATTTATCTTAAATTTTCGTAATTTTATTATTACTATTATAAAAAGTTGTTGTGATATAATAGTATCATATTCAATGAAGTTAGAGATGCTAACGAATTGTAATTACTATGTTGTAGAAGTGAGAAATAAAATCTGTATTCTGCAATCGTACCTGCCCTTTATTAAAAGTAAAAATTTTTGATGTACCTTTTTTTGTTCTTCACGTATCTTCTGCTCGATTTCACTCAAATCTTTATCTACTTCTGTTTTCTATAAGTCAAACATAATAAAACTAAATCATAATGAAGGAAACTAAACATATTATAAAATAAAATAGGTATTAACATATTATAAAATAAAATAAGTTGATATATATTTTTTAATATGAAATATAAATTATATTTAAATAAAAAGAAATAACTTAAAAAATTATAAATAAATTAACTAATATATATGAAAAAATAATTATATAATATTAAATATAATAACTTGAAATATTGCTTTTAACTTATATCATAAAATATAAAAGTCACTAAAATAATACATTAAATACATTTCACTTATTATATTACATTTCATTGTACCTCTTTCCAATCGTTTATTATTTTAAGATGTATGATAATGTAATAATATGCATTGTTAAATTATATTATTAAACCTTAATTTATATCAAATAATAATTTCTATGTCACAAAAATTATAGTACACTTAATTATTTACACATCTTAATAAAAGCATTATATACAATTCACAAATCCATTTCTAATATCACATAAAAGCAAAGCTGTACATTCAACAAGCAGATCATCTAAACATATTAAACTAAAATTTTATTTACCTGAGCTTTTAAATCATTCAATCGCTTTTGTGCTTCACCTTTCTGATTTTCTAATTGCTTTAATGTAGCAGCAAGTGTATCCAGTTCACTCTGCAAACTTTTAATTTCACCATTTTTTATCTTGATATCAGCTTCCTTTTGTGCTATATCTTGTTCCATATTTTGCCTTTCTTTTACAAGTTCTGCTATATCTTTACTTATCATGTCCAATTCTGGATTTGAATAACCAGAAACATTATTGTTCTCCTAAAAATTAAAATACATTTTATTGAAAATAAAGCAAAAAATACAAATCAATTCTATGAAAAATGATGATGTATATGTGCAATGACAAATATTTTATAAATGATAGGAATAAAAAAATTAATATACATTAAATCGAAATTTAAATATCATCTAAAATTCGAAAATATAATATTTACATTTGTATAATTTCAAAAACTAAACATTTTAAATAATTTTAAACAATTTTAAAATATCTTTTATTGATATAATCATTTACAGTAATTAAAATGCTACATCGTTTATAGAAAACTACTGAATAATTTAAACTCAACACAATTATTACAGAAAGTTAACTTTTTCTTGCCATTATTCATTAAAGAAGTCATTTTCTGAAATTTTCGAATGAATTATACATCCAGTATTAAATTAATTTATAGATATAAAAGTATTATCATTTAGTGTGTTCATTACGAATTCTTCTATATATTTGCGACGAGTTTTAGGCTTGATTTTTTCAGGATCATCGGTACCATATAGAGATTGTAATTTTGCTTTTCTTGCTTCCGTTCGTAGTTGTTTTGCAAATATAACATTTTTTGCTTTTTGTCTTTCGAAGGCAACTATTGGTGAAATATTATTTATTATAAGAGGTGCAACTTTTATACAATCTGCCATATCCAAATGATTTTTCTTTTTACATAATGAACATATTTCCAATGTATTTAAATTGTATTTACCTCCTTTTGACATATTTCTTGATTTTAGTGTAAAGAAATGAATTTCAAATAAATAAAAAATTGAAAATCATATGTCAAGTTTCATAAAAAATATAAATTAAACATGCAGTTAAGATTACTATTAAATGTTTATTATTTACTAAGTATAATGTCTAATTTTATAATAGGAATAAATTTATGGAAAAAATACGATGAACTTCGTAAAAAAATAAATAAAAAATTGAATAAACAAAAAGGTAATAATTTTTGCCATCTTTTAGCAAAAATATAATGGTCTTTTATTTTATATGAAGAGAGTGAACTTCTCCTTGATGTTAATGAATATGAATATCCAAGAGCAAATGAAACACTTAGAAAGATACACAAAGAATTGTGGCAGGAATATTATGAATGCTTAGAAAAGACATATAACAAAATTGGATCAGAAAAGATAATGTATCCAATAGCGTTTGAAGCTCTAAAAGGAACATTAATCAAGTGTGATAAAAATATTTTTGTTACTCATGACATTTTTATTACTTATTTTTTAATAAAATGATTATATCAATTTTAGATTAAAATGTCAAATATGCATCTCTCCAATAGAGATATATACTAGTGAAGATATAGAATGGTATTTCAATAATACTTTTAGTAATGAAACAAATAAACATATAGATGAATCAGATAATGTATTCATTTCACCAGAAGACAGATCATTAATAATACATGACATTCAGGTATAATTTAATAAGTAAATATTATCATAATAATAAATATTATAAGAAAATAAATATAGTATTATAGTAAAATAAATAAATATAGTAAATATTATCTCTTTTATCATAATAATGTAGAAGTCTTTACAGTCTGAACAAGCTGGACAATACTGGTGTAAATATGGAGATACATTATCAATATATTATTATATATCCATTGATACCGATCTTAAAGGAGTAAAAACTGTATATCCTGCCACAGCACCCAATATGCCCCATGCAATATCACCAAAAGTTATATCAGAATATAATTTAAATATTTATACAACGTGGACTAAATGGTCTTTCTGTTCTAAATGTAATGCAGTTGGTAAAAAAGTTCGGTATGGATACTGTACTCTTTCTTTACGTGCAAATGTCTTCAAGGAAAATAAAATAAAAGAAAAACAATTTCAAGATTATAAACAACAAAGTATACTTTCCTTCTGTACTATGCATCACTTGCTTTAAGATTTTAAAATATCACATGTAATATGATGTATAATATTTAGCTACAGAAAACGAACAAAATGAAATAATGGAAACTACAATTCAAAATCAAATTATAGATAAAAGTGTGAATGATAAAATCAAAATAGTTTTACGTGTATTTAGAAATAAAATACCTTGTAAAAATAAATATTTGCCAAAAGCTTTGAATATTTCGGATATTAAAGATAGAAAAACAGAAATTATGATGCGCTATTGCAAGGTATTATTAAATATTATGCAATGAAAATATCTCGTGTAACATTCAATATTTGATACATACAACTAAATTAAACAAATGCCATGTAGATAAAGTGTCCACAAGATGTAATCTTTGAAGTACGAGATAAGAAGGGAAATGTGCTTGAAAGTGCAAATAACAGTGCTGGTATATATTCTATGGTTCAAGGAATGCCCACTCCATCACCACCAGTTATACGTACGACGATTTATCAAAAATATGATAAAAGAGCAGTTCTTGTATGCCCAGGGTAAAATAACATATTAAAAATTAAAACTTAAAGAATTATGTTCACATTTTTTCCAAACTTTTCAGAAATTTAAATATCAATATACCAATTACTTGGAAAGTGGATGATAAAATTTTAAATCCATCTATTATTGAAGATCAATCTGAAGGAAGAATTTATTTTAATTCACAAATGCATATAATTTTTAAATCATTAAAATTTCAAGATACAAATATCTATAGGTAAATAGTAATTGCTTAAATTGAATTAAATAATATTTACTACAATTCACAATTATTTTGTTTATAGTTGTTGGCAAAGAAATGAAATCGTTGGTGTAATAAAATTAAATGTAACTGGAGAAATAGAATTACAAACAAATTATAATGTAATTATGGTTGGTGGAATGTTAATAATTATTGTATTTATGATTGTGTTTTGGAGAGCATTTCAAGGTCGTAAACGTTATACAATACATTGACTGTATTGTGCACTGTCATATTTAAAACAAAGCAATAACGTCTCAAAAGAAGCATAAATGACTAAGGAAAAAAGAAATTATTTAAATATTTACCACAACAGTCTCAGATGGTTTTCGCATAGAAGGTGGTATCATATCAGAACTCAAAGTTGCAGGTATTTCAACACCTCTAAGTTTTTGTTTAATAAGCCACATAGCTAAAGCAAATTGTTCTTTATTTAACTTCCCACTTTGACATGTGTCACAAAGACTCCTGAAAAGTAAATAAGCACAAATAAATAAGAATTTTCTCTTTTAATTAAAATTAACAAACAATATAACCATGATACATATGTACCATATAGAAGCTAATACAGTCTGTGGAAGTCCACTTTGAAGGAAGACATCTTTGATTTCAATACCTGAGACATACCCATCCATATCTAGATCAGCTTGCAAAAATAATTTGTCTGCTGCTATTTGATCTTCGGATGAAACTACCCACTGAACATTCGTTTATATTATATGTTTTTATATCAGATTAGAATTTTATAATTTTAATTTTACAATTAAGATACCTTTATCGTATCCAAACCAGCCATACTCTTTACTGAAGGTACATTAGGTAAAGGTGGAATAGGTGGTGGTACTGTTGTAATTACACTCATTGGTGCAGGAGATTTTGGTACTGGTGTTGTAGAATCTTTCCTTTTTCCTGGCGGCATTAACTCTGGTGGAAGTACACTTGGTATAGCATATTTCTCTAAAGCTTTATACACTAAATGCACAGCCTGTATTAAATAAATAATACATCAAATTACATTATAGAAACAAAAAGCTTAATTTATTGAGTATTTTGAATGCCATATAGCTAGTTTTACTTACAACAACAAATTCATGTCTATCCAGCATACCATCTTTATCCATATCTGCAAGATCCCAAATCTTTCCAAGTATATCCAAAGAAAGTTTACTATCCATAAGAACATCTTTTACTTTATTCCCAGGTATATATCCATTCGAAGGTTGCAAGCTGTCAAAAAGTTGGTCATATTTGGCTCTTTCGGAAGGTTTAATAGACCAATCTCCATTACTAACAGATGTTATTACTGGTACAGTATTTACTATATTTTTCTGTGGTATTACAGGAATATCACCCTAAAAATAAATAACAATTGAAAGTAAAATAATTTATTTTATGTATTAAATAATATAATAGTTTACCATTTTTGGAGGTGGCAATTCTATATTTAAATTTGACATACTAGGGTCTCTTCCTGCTTGGGCCAATGCACAAAGTTTCAGAGCAACAAAAAGACCAGACTTGTCTAATGATCCACGAGATTGTGGATCTGCCATATCCCATATCTTACTTAATACATCATCACCCAGCTGGGATTTCTTAAGAAATCTCGCAGCTTCCATCGCACCAATTCGTCCATATCCATTTGGATCCACCTTTAAATATAATTAATCTTGTTATTCTTGTAATACAATCAAGTGTAAATTTGTAAGCATATAAGAAATTATGAAGATTCATAAAACTATACCTGATTATAATAAGCCTCATATATAGCAGTATGGCTTCCAGCCACCTGGATGAAAACAAATTTATTGTATATATTCTTATTAAATTATAAATCGTTAATTTTAACACTATGCATAAATAATTAAGTAACATAACAATAAATTTTAATCGCCAGAAATGTATAATATTCTAACATCAATAAATATGTGAATAAAAGTTTCACACAAATTTATGATATATTAATTGTGACAATTTTATTAAGAAGTTCGTCAAGAAAATAATGTATTTATTGTAGATTCATCGACAGATTATTTGTACTGTCAAAGAAGTTCAAGTAATCGACGATACAAGAACGATTGTATTCAGAATACATGTGGCAAAAGATGGTATTGTTTTGCACGAAAGAAAGAGGAGTTTTTTAAAAAATCTAGTCAACAATAGATCTAGTACATCGAATATTATAGTCTGATAAAGTTATAAAAATTATAATATACCTGCGTGGGTGATGGCAGGGCGGCCATACTTGCATTGAACACTGTCTTAACCAATCAGACTATGAATCGATAGTATGTCATATTAACTATTTTACTTAACATTTTGTGGAAGAATTTTTATTGTCGATAATACGCACTAACAAAACACAGAACGATGATTATACTTTTTCTGTCAAATTAGTCAGACGAACAAAACAAAGTAAATGAAATTTATCAACAATACGAATCACTTCTACCGCTTGTAGCGCTCGATTGCCGTCTTATATTTTCACATTTCACCTTGTTTTCATTAACCAATAATCATGCAAACTAGACTGTATGCGCACCATGTAAACTTACGACTTGAATTGAGTATCTACATTCTAGATTTGTAGAAGTTCTAGATAAGCGTATATGTACAAAAATGTTTTCATTAATATATTAATCTTATAACTATAATTTATATTATCATTGACTGTACTAAAATTAATAAAAATATTAAATTTAAAATAAAAAGACAATTTTACTAAATTCAAATTTATTTCTTTAAAAAAACGTACATGTAATCTAAACGTAATTAGGGTATAGTCGAGAGTTTTGGAAAAGGATTTTGTTTAGAGATGACTAATTTTTTATGTTGATGAGATATGTAACCTTTAATTTTTCCTTCATATATTAAATTTGCAACAATACACTCTACTTCGTCCATATCTACATCGTCAATTCCTTGCATTTCCAAAGCTGAAAGTAAATCTTGAATGGGAATCTGATGTATACTTAATACTAAGTACACTTTCTTAAATAAATTTCTATACGCTATTATCTTCAATTTTTCCACAATCAAATATATTCCTGCTCCTATAAAAAATGATTCATGTTTTTCCATCACTTTTTCAAGATTACGTAAATTTCCCCTTTTAACAGCTTCCATTAATTCTCCAAATTCCATTAAGTTATATTTTTTTAATAAGCTGTGTTTAGGCATATATCCTAATAACATTTTTACTGGCACCAGGTAAGTCAGAATTAATCGTTTATTTTTTGAAGATCGTTTGTGACAATGTTCAAAGGCATAAGTAAGATGTTCATCAGCTGCAAAATGAGAAAAATTATTATTTTGAGAATGATTGAAATGTCAAATTTATTATAAGTATTAAATTTTAATAGTTACCAGCTTTATAATCACTGTCAAACATTGCTTTACGACCCACAAAGAACTTATAAGTTATTTTTTGAGCCAATGTAAAAAGTGCTTTATATGGGGATGATTCTATCGCCCTTATTAAAGGTCTGCACAGATGTAATTTATTTATTCTAAAATAAATTTTTAACAATTGATTAACCAATGTCAACATTCCCCATCTTTTTGTATCATCTTCCGAACTACGATTATCACAAGCACACACTCGGAAACACCCCATTAAACAATCTGCACATTTTTCTAAAATTTCACCAGGCTTCATATTTTTGTTGGTTTTTGTATTTTCAACACAAACTGCTAATAGTCGTAGCTCTAAACACATTGTATTCATAACAGGTAACATCCAATTTTCTTCTTTCTGCATTTGAAGAATCTTTGTCAGAGATTGAACTGCAGAACTTTGATAATTATACATAGACAACGGATCATCTTTGTTCATTGCTGCTATAGCTCTAAGGATACAAATATTATATTTGATTACATGGCATTTAGAATAATAATAGTGACAATACAACAATGTTTATTATAATTAATTACTTCAAGTGGTAAAGTACTAAGTCATCAAGAGGGGCAGATAAATGTTCCATTGCTTTTGTTATTGCAGTTTCAGATCCAATTTGTGAAATTGAGACATGATCATGTCGTAAAGACAATAAATTCTTAAATAAAAAGATTACATGAAGTTTATATGTAAAATTTGTATGTACATAAATCTATACTTTCATATAAGCACATATTATTTACCGATAGGGGTCTACCCTCCTGATTCAACCACACACGTCTGATCTGTAAACATACATATAACCTCAAAATAAATGTTTCCTTTAATTAATGCAAATTATATATTATTACCTGCATTATATACGAATCCATTGTATGCATGATTTTATATATGAAATTCTGGAAATCGCTTTATTTTTAAAACTGATTACATTTCATAACATCATAAATTACAAATTATGTAGCTTAAATACAGTTAAATTTGTTATTCAATATTATTTAATAGAATGAGAAAGAAAACATTTCATAAATGGAAAGAAAAACGTATTAAAAATATATATGGAAGTAATTATTTTATACACAGATAAATAAATCTTAGCAATATATCAACACACATACATAAGCATAATACTGCAAGATTACACTGAACTCGACTAGTTGAATCAGTCGAGGTAAACAAAAATAATCACATGATGCATATATGCAGTAACTTCAAGTATCAACTTGCAGTCGTTAGTGATTTTCAGGGATATTTATATCACTATAGAAACTATTCTAATTATGAAACTGAATATGATACATTAAACGGCAATAAAAATATTTAATTAATCTTCAGCAAACATATCTGATTTTACTAGTTCTATTTTATAATATATCAAGATCTTAAATTTCGATTCATGTGGTTTTATTTATTTCTTCTAGATCAATCAGAGTACGTTCCTAGATTCTAGAGGAAAACATATTTCGATATTAATAAAATCTTATCATGCCACTTGTTCTACATACAATTAATTAGATTAATAAAAGAATATATAGATAAGTTTTAACTATATATGTAACTATATGAAATTGCATTATTAGATTTCACACTAAAGTACACTTTCTTTCGTCTAACACGTACATTAAACATTCAGATAAAGCAAACAATGTGCAATGTAACAATTATTACAAATTCAATAGCACAATTGATAATAAATTTACATTTGTTGTAGAAATCTAGAGAATTTGTGATTTATTAGTTAATAGACCTGAGCGTTCTAGTACAAAATTGGCCAGCCGTATGGAACCCGATAAAGTATAGAGGCGGTGGTGCCAAGTTAGGGAGGGGGGTCCGCGGTCACGTGACCGAGCTGCGTTTTGAGCGCACTAACCAGGTACGAGTAAATTCGTTGTTTTTTTCGTGGTTTTTCGCGCGCCACGGCCGAAAAAGCCGAGGCGTCGTGAATTTCGCTTGTTTCTGACTCCAGACGTGTCCTCCGAGTACGCAAACAACGCTTATAATAACTGTGAGTTATTTGCAAATACTTTGACTCGATCGTCTTACGGAGATCTATCGATGCTCCACCGCGGCGATGGTTGACAAGCCTTCCTCGCAAAACCAGAAATGGCGTCTACCGTGCACATGGTCTGCGGGAAATATCCTACATCAACGTCGTAGTACCGATTCAGAAGTATAACAAATCCTACACGGCCAATTTCTTTGTCGTCCATTTGAAGAATTTTTACAACTCACTTACAAACAACAACGCAACGGACAAGGTGTTTTTTGTGATGCGCCCGATAATCCTTCTTCGTCATATTCTCACCGCGCACGTCAAAATTTGTCTCTCTTATTTTTTTTTCTTTTCCTCTCCTGTTGCCTTATTGCCTTTTGAAATCTTTTGTTGTAGAAAAATGCGTGAATCTCTCCGGTGTTCTCGGGTGAATTTAATCGTTTTGTATCGAACGATATGAAATCTTGGAAATCTTGCAAAATTTGTGGACAAGGTTTAGATCATTCTGCATATCGCCCTGACGCTTAGTTATTCGTTGTTCTTCTAGACAATCGTTTTAGGAAAAACGTGACTATTTTAAGAGACACTTGTTAAGTCGCTTGATTTTGTATTTATCGTCGTTAGTCGACCCTAACCTTTCCATCATTGCTTAAGAGGTAGAAGTGAAACTGTATTTCGTAGACGTTTATTTAATCGATTGTGTACTATTAATTGTTCATATATGTTTTTGTAATTATGATTTGATATTATGTAAGACATATTTTATAATCATAAAAATGTCTTCTAAATGTGGATTGTTTTTTTTTATTTAGGTTATTTTCAAAATCCATATTTGTGGTATAATTGTTAGTATCATGGATAACGAAGATGTCTTAAAGATCACAGAACTCTATAAGATATATTTTACTCTTTTGTTACTAATTTTTACAAAATCTATAATTTTACTGAATATTAATATGTGTGATATTCAGGGTTATACAATCTATGATATCTGAAAATAATACACATGCAAGTGCATAATTTACAATTGCATCTTTTTATAAGTATTAATTTGTAAATTATTTATACTTATATTGTGTTTATATGTTCAATTATATATCTTGATATAAAATTAACATTTCATTGTATTGTTCTAAATATTGTATTAATTAATTCCTGTTCAGAAAAAATGATACTAATCTTTGAATTGTATTATTCATTTGAAAATTGATTTTGGATCAGTTTTTTAACTTCTTAGTTAATTATATTATGTAATTTTTTTCATGTATTGTTTCATAAGATTTTGTTCTTCTTCTAAAAAATTAACTATTTTACAAATATGTGTTATTTATAATATTGTAAATTACATTTTATCATCTGACATTAATATTTTTGTGTAGTGTTTATAACTTAATCACCATTAGCAAAAAATAACTAATTAGAATGTGTAATTTTGTTATATATTATGAGAATAATAATAATTTAGGTATTTGCAGATATCACTGTTGATTTACAATCAATGTTAAACAGTTTTAATGTAAAATTTATAAAAGAATTATATATAGTTTTGTTATTTTGCAACATTATACGTTGTAATAAAATACCATGGTTTTCATTTCTTATACTTGGTTAATAAAACATGTTTAAAATAATAGATGTATTTATAATTTATTTAATTATTTTCAACATGTCATATTAGATATACACAATTAATTGTTTCTTTTGTTACAGACTGTAAATAGAGAGTGTATATAGTGTGATAGGTGAGTGATATAGGTGTGTGGATTTTAGTTGGCAATGAGTTCAAGCAACAAATCGGTGTCCTCTGGGGGAAGAGGCACCAATAAAAATAAATCATCACAACAACATGGAAAATCGGATCATCATCAAACTAAATCATCGGATTCAATTAAGCATGAAAAATCACAGGTCAGTATATATGCTTCATTATTTTATTGTAATAAAAAAGTATTTGCAAAATATGCATTTTTTATTTTGTATTAATACTTCATTAAAAACTATGACATTGTAGCCAAACACTGTTCAGATGCGGCATGCACAAATCATTGATACTAGAATGGGTAGTGGTGAAGATCCTGTTTTGAAGGAACGCATTAAGCAAGTTATGGATATGACTAGACGGTCAGAAGATGAAGTTGTTATGGCTTTACATGATAGTGATGGAGACTTGGATCGTGCTGTTAATGATCTTTTGGAAGGAGTAAAAACAGAATGGGAAGTGAAAAAAAAGAAGCCTCGCCAACCTAGTGGATCAAAACAAAATATGGATACCTCTGGTGGTCAAGATGAAAGTGGCGATTGGGATGAAAGACGCAATCAACGAGGAGGTGGCCCTCCACGTATGCGAGGTCGTGCTAATCATGATAATCGTGGATGTATGTTAAGAAAAATATTATACATTTTATTACATATTTATATACATTATTGATATCATATGTCTAATCTTTAATTCAGGGCGCGGTCGAGAAAACAAAGAGAATGAAAGAAATATGGAGGATGGTGTTCGTGATGGAAGTTACAGTGGTAACAGAAGAGGAAGAGGTGGTCCAGGAAGACCAGGACGAGGAGGAAGAGGTGGAGGGAGAGGACTTGGTTCACGAACATTTGCCAATCGTAATGATCCATCTTCTACTTCATCTGCTCATAGCTTCAATCGATCAATTGATACATGGACAGGAAATGAAGAACAACAAACTTCTCAGGAACCAAAGATGGGTAAGTTTTTTCGTAAATTTTAATTACTTAAATTTTATTTAAACTTATTATTTCACGTGATGAAAATGTGTGGATAGATGCATGGAATAATTTGGATTCTGCAGAAGACTGGGATAATGAGGAGTATACAGGTTCATTGGCAGATACGAAAGTTTTTACGCCGAGCACTTCTGTAGCAGAACCTACATCAGCTATAGAAGAACCAAAAACTCAAGATCTGCAACCAGTGCAATCTAACCAGACTGTAAATTTATCATTACTGCAACAGGAAGTATGTAACATTGTTTTTTATGCTACTTTCATCTACTACATATAATAAAAAATATTCTTTTGTATACGTATAAGGAATTACCAAAATTATCGGAGATACCACCAATACAACAGCAAACTTTAATTCAACAAACTCAGCAACAACAACCTATATTGAGCTTACCCACGATGCAGTTATCGCAACAACCAAATGCTATAAGCGGTGGAGTATTAACAGCTGCTCAAACGCAATATCTAACACAACTCACTCAACAAACAAGTGAAAATTTAAAAGCTGCTGGACAAAATACATTCTCTACATCGATATCCAGTCAGGTAGCTAAATAACATATATACAAACTATTTTATGATATAGTATGCAAATTAGAATATGTTGTATTGTTAAATATTTCTTCTATATATCAGCCTCAAAGGCAGACGAAGCAACGTCCAAGGGTGCCACCACCATCAAAAATACCATCTACTGCTGTAGAAATGCCCGGAGATGCTGTTAATAGTGGCATTGGATTTCTTGATGTCCAATTTGGTGCACTTGAATTTGGTAGTGATTCAAGCTCTCTTGATGGGTCTGCAAATGAAAAATACAATTCAGCTAATAATACAATAGCTGGTGTAGATGTGTCTTCTACTACAAATACTGTAAACACTGCCAATACAAATAGCTCTTTGGACATCGAAACAACGCAACCATCATCAACAACACCTTTCAATACTACTTCTCAGATGGTTATTTTATTATATTTAAATATTAGTAAAAGTACTTATTACTTTGATCTTTGCGAATTATTGAGTGATTCTATTATTTATTTACAGTTATCAAATAGTGACAACTTACCAGTATCAAGCGAACATTCGATAAACGCTCAAACATTTACTGCTCGTGGTAGTAGTACTGGACAAACTTTAGATATAACTAAACAAGATTTCACTTCGCAAGTATCACCAGGAAATGCACCTCCTTATGGTACAACTACAACTTACCAGTCTCAAAAGTCATCATTTCAAGCACCTACAGCGACTCCGAGCACTTACAATGCATATTCTACAAATGCTCAATCTGCTCAATCATCTTTTCAAACTGCGTCTGGCACGAGTGCTAATAGTTACTCTGCAACAGCGACTGTTTCACAAGCAAGTTATAATTCTTCATCATCATTTCCTCAATCTAATACATCAACCTTTAGCCAAGCTTCTCCTTCTGCATCTGCGTCAGCAACTTCGGGTTATAATCAAACAACAACTACAAATCAGGTAACTACTGTGTTATATAATATTACAATGATTTATATTATATGAAATACTTTTGTTAAATAGGTGTATCAGTCTGCGAGTGGATATGTACCTACCACGACGTCTCAATATCAAGCACAGTCTGTAGCTACGAACACTGTATCAAATAGTAGTACAGGCTATCAAACAAGTGGATATCAAGGATCGTCTTCGTTTCAATCGACCCCACAAGCTTACCAACCATCTGTCACTACATTTACTTCACCTATTACTCAAACATCTGGGGCTTATCAAAGTGCAGCACAATCTGTAAATATTTCATTTATTTCAGCTTGAATTTTATTTAAACGCAAAAAATTAATAAATTATTTTTGTAGGTATATGCAAGTGCATATGGCACATATGCCAGTCAACAACAAACAGCGTCCCACAATCATAAATTGAACAGTAATACAACAAAAGATTCTCAGTATGATAATAACACGACGACTTCAAATAGTTCTCTTGCAACTACAACGGCGCCTACGCTAGGTCTTAGTTCTGCTTCCGTAAATAGTTCACAAACTAAAGTAACAAATTCTAATGGTAAGTAGAGTATAAATTTTAAGAATTGAAGTTATTTACATGATCGAATAAAAATGACAAATCGTAATGTGATTTTTAAAGCGGTACCAAAAAGTACATCGAGTGGTGTAGTAACGGGTAGTAGTGGAACTGGAAATATGACAGGTGGTGGTGCAGCTGGTAGCATGACACCAATGCTAGGTCATCAGTATATTATGGGCCAAGGGGTACCTTATGCGTTCCAACAACCAATGTACAGTTATGAGGAATTACAGCTTATGCAACAAAGAATACCGCATATGGTCAGTTACTATTGCTCACTTTATTTATCTCAAGGCTCAAGTACAACTTACTTATATGTTAATTGTAAAAGTAATTTGTACTTGATTCCATTAAAATGCTTCGTTAGAGTAATGTACACTTTAAAGAAAAGTATATCGTTTTGTTTTACATGATGTAACAGATGTCATATTAGTATTTATATTTGAAATGACAAATTTATATTTCGAGTGTACTACTCTGGAGCGTGCTATTCTATTTTGTCATGATTATCTAGTAAGAAGAATGCTGAAGTAATCATTTTTTTAATGCTTGGTAGCTGCTCGTTATTTCTATGTTCTATTTTCTGTTTAAAGAATTATAAATTTCTTATTCACGTTTTTAAGATGGCACAAGAAATTTGTTGTATTTTTTTTTTTTATAGTGAGATGTTTCGCATCAGATGAATTATTGAAAACATTTTATTTTCTGAAACACTTTTTGGTAGAAAAGTAAAACTGTCTGTGATCAATCTGGAAAAATATCGTGAAAGATTAGTCTACTAAAATCTAAATTTCTATTGATATTATAAGATACCGTTTGATCACAGATTAATTGTAGTTTTTATATATTTTTTCCTCCATTATTGGTTTCATTTGCTCTATATTTAATGTTACGTATTTGAAATTGTATAAAAATATATAATATAATTTTCAAGTGGTTAAGTTGTACCCTATTTTGTTAATAAAATAGATTGCACTAATATGTTTGTTAATATTAAAGATAAAAATTTGCAATATTTTAATATTTTAATATTTTAAAATATAAAAAGATGATGAATTTTAAATTGCAGCATCCAAAGAAATTTCAACCTATAACATACGATAAAAATCTAGTTAAAATTTAATGGGTACAACGAAACCGCATGTTATCTCCCCCAAACCTAGTTCGCGTAGACTTAGATATTAGTTAGCCTTCTTGTATTTGGAGTACACAGTGTATGCATGTAGTTTTGTGTTTGGCCTTCCTGACTAACCTGCAGCCAACTACTGGTTACTATGACGCGGCTTTGGGGTATCAGACAACCGGCCCTGCTACCAGTCTCGGTGGGGGACGAGGAGATGCACTTTCCGGTGTACAAGGCGTTCAAGGAGTACAAGGTGTCCAAGGAGCCTATACCAGTATTAGTGACGCCAGGTTCACCAGAAACGACAGCAATGCATCTCCAGTTCCATCTACTATGTCACAACAGGTGAGGTTTATAAGCATTTAGTAGACATGACAACTAGCTTAACAGTTGTTGCAATACTTAAACATTATTTTGACTAAGTTGTACATTTGTGTTACATTCAATTTTTTTTATTCATATTATTTACAGACTGCTACACAGCATCAGCAACCGATGATGAATCCTACACTTCCTCCAACATATGCATACTTTGCATATGGCGGTGGAATAATGCCAGGTGGCTTCCAATATGGAACTCCTGCTATTTATCCTGTAAGTTAATCAAATTATAGGATTAAAACTGTATTGCTTTATTAATATATATTCTAATAAAAATTCGTATTTCATTTATTAAAATTATTATAGCAGATAGCAACTGCTGGTAACGCAGGTACGAACAGTGGTGCGTACAGTGCTAAACCAGGAAGTTATGGATCTGGATATGGAGCTGGAGCAAGTTATGATGCATTAGCATCTGCTGGTCCTTCTGCCGAATACAAAGGTGCAGGAAATAGCTATACCAGTACACAAACTGGTAAAACAGGAACATCTACTGGAAATACTAATACTGGTGGATCGTCCGCGACCGACATAAGCGCCACAATGTACGCCAAGAGTCATGTAGCGCTTAGTAAAGTCAATGTAAGTATTCATATAAAATCAGTTTCATAAAAATTGATTATTTTCAGCAAAAATGAATAACAATGTTATTTTAGTCCTACGACAAACAAACTTTTCACTCGGCAACACCTCCACCATTTAGTCTGACTGGAAGTCAAAATGCTGGGTTGCCTGGTGCATACGGAACACCGCATTTGTTTATCCCAACTATGCCTCATCAATTACATCAACCACTTCATCAAGATGGTGGTAGTAGTACAGGCCAAAGGTCCAATACAAGTTCCCAGAACAAAGCCCAAGCAAAGCCTGGTTATAGTCCTAGTTACTGGACTGGGAGTAATTAAGAATTGGACTGCGCGGGGAAAAAGAGAGAATAAAAACAAAAATGCACCATTTTAGACAAACTACCATTTCGCCATTGTGATACACGGTGGTGTGAAATAAGGACATTGACATAAATAATATAAAGGACACGAGACAAGACGATTCTTTTTTTTTTTCTTTTTTTTCTTTTTTTTCTTTTTTTTTCTTTTTTTTTTTTTTTTTTTGTGAAACTAAATGATTCTGGTATGACACGAGTTAATGTAAAATATAAAACGAATCTTAAAATGTGGAAGGATTAAGCAATTTTTAACGATTTTGTGTTAACGAGGTGGTAATATTTCTTTTCCACATAAATCTCTTGCAGTGATTAGTTAGAAAAAACGTTATACTCGTTTTAATTAGTCGTATTAATTTGTGTATTTTTATATCTTGAAATATTAAGTTGAATTATAAAGAAATCTTTTGACATGTTATTATTATACTTATAATAATATGTAATTCATTAACTGTATTAAAAAGTTTTGGTGTGTATAATGCAATTATATATATTTATGTATAAATATATTTCCTTAAAACAAAATGTAATACGTAAAAGAGAAAAGGGAGTAGTCAAATGCAGCATGAAAAATTGCATAGTTCTTCCAAACGTGAGGCGCATTCGTGCCAAATGAATTTATAGCGTTTATAACGTATAAAACTGCGGAACGAATGATCGTACATATTTGTCAAGATGAAGAACAGAATTTATTATGGTATGCTATAAAACGCTATAAAAAAAAAAAGAAAAATCAAGATTTGTGAGTAGCTCTCGTGTGAAATACTGGAAAAATGATCTTAGATGAGTAATTGACTGTTAAATTTACTCCCGATCTCCTATCTGTATACTACTGTGCAATTGCGAATATACTGCATCGACTGCAAAGGGTGATAGTTTTTTTGTATGATGTAGGCATCTCGGCTCATTAACATCTAAAGTGCTTCTTTACATGAAAACAAAGCACCCCGTACGTGATGAAACGTAAAACTATACTATGTAAATTACAATTATTGTATGTATTTAACCACGGAACATCAGGTATATAAAGTTATAATACATAATCATAATGTTGTCACTTTTGGTATTTAAAAACGAATGTATAATCGCACTAGTTTCGCATTCTTGCGCGCACCCATATATACATATATTTGATTTGGTCGCCTTGCATTTCTTTTAGTTACCAGAATTTATGGATGTTATATTTTATTAACAAAAAGCTATTAAACCAAAAAGAAGATACCGTCATACCATGTTTTCAAAGAATGTTGATTTCAAAATGAGAGCGGTACTTATTTAATATATTTTATGTTTATAAAAGCGGCATTGCAGATTAAATAGTGCCACAAAGTACTAGGAAACAAAGCAGAATTCAGTAATTTTCTTGTGGTGCCTTGAATAAAATTCAAATAATAGAGTTCAAACATCTGCTTTTTGCAGGAATTTCTCATATAACTTTTTACAAATCCTTTCATACTGTAAGTTATATTATCCAAAACGTACATTACCTTATTCATATATTAACTTTTACTAATTACTCTATATCATCCATGTAATTTATCTTCTAGAGAATAATAGTTTATGCTTTAGTTTAATAACAATTCTAAAGTTTTCGTTTGTGGAGTATTGTTTGCCCTCTTCAAATTTAATGAAATCCAAATGATTTTTGGATCGGTAATTGCATTATACAAATACATCTAGAAACAGATAAAAAATTAATTTATAACTATTATGGGATAGTTACAACAGCTTTAAAACTACATTTTTGAAACTTATAATGTAAGGAAGTTCTTCGGATATAGAAGAAAATTAAGATACATATTATGACATTCTATTTGATGTTTACAAAATGTATAGTTCAAATAATAATATGTGGCTACGTTGTAAGTTCAATTTTTTTTTACTTTTTGCTTTTAATTCATACTCATTTCTAGGATCTGCATAAAAATTGTAATATTTGTTAGTACATAAATAAAAATGAAATTTAGTTGATCAAAGTATTGAGTATTAAATATTGAATAAGTTTACGTTCAATATTATGTATTGATTTCAATTACATATAAAAACGAGAACAACCTGCACTATTTACATTTTTTTAAATTTGATATTAACATAAGTTTTTAACAAATGTAACAAAAAGAAAAAACAAATGTCGATGTTAGTGTACCGCTAATAAGTATTCACAATGACCTGTATCATTTTAATTAGATTATAATAAAGAGGAAAATGTAATTGTCGATTCCGTCTGATAAAACAATATTCGTACTGTTGTATTATTTATGCTGATTAGAAACATATTGTACAGTTATAAAATAATCAGACAGAAAGGAATACAATAACATATTAATTAACGCAAATCATTTTAGGAGGCATACTTTACATTTTTGCATTGTGGATAGCAATCATTACAAATAATTCCTATCATTAAGAATAAACAAAGATATGAGTAAAGTATTTTCACGAGACGCTCTTAAAATCCTTACGACCTAGCATGTATTATACTTTGGGAATAAATTGTTTTATTGCAAAACTATTCTGAGTACCACTGATATGAAAAAGAAGTACATAATTGTAAGTAAAATCTTGTTAGCAATTGCATTATACATATACATATATAAATATATACAAAATTGAATAACATGGATATGGATAAGATACGTTTGAAAATCATGGGAGACCAAGTGTAGAATAGTTCTTTTTAGAAGGACAAAGAAAATGTAAATGTGTAACCATAAATTACCAATTTTGATTTGAAACTAATGAATTGAATCGAAATGATCGATTTTGTCGACAAAATCATTCCCGGATACGGATCATTCGATCATCCTGACTATACAGGATACTTCGAAACTTTATTGTGTAACACTATTAACTTAATAACTTTGAAATATTGTGCTATACAAAAAAAGCTTTACAAATATACGTATGATTTTAAATGGTTGCTAAATATATTGTCATTAAAATGTTTTGAAATTAATTTGAAGATTAATTTTATTTTCAATTTAAAGAACTTAAATTTATGTATTAATTGTGTATTGTCTATTCTGTATTGTTTTCTAAACGAATTTTCTTCCAAGGAACATTATTTACTACAAATACACAATTCAATTAAGATTTGGCAATTAACATTTTAAATAAATGTTCCATTTTTTTTTCGATAAAGAAAAAATTATTTTTAATTACTTTTGTACTCACGTCTAAAGTAATTAAAAATTAATTTAAAATTGAAAGTATGTTTAGAGCGTTTATCTTAGTCATACGAACATTTTAATAAGTTAACAAATTTATATGAAACATTTTTGGAACTTCATGCATCCAAAGCACGCATATTTATATAAATACACTCATGTAAACATTCGAACAATTGGTAATAATTGAAAAATCATGTATCTTTTTATTTTTTGTTTTCTACAAATGTAAATTTTCGAACGTTTCACAGTTTATCTGTTTGAAGAAATGAATTAGGGACAAGTATATTAAATGTAATGTACTACTAAAATAAAGAAAAATGCAAGATATTCTAGAGAATGAAAAAGAAAAATGTAAACGAAACCGAAGAACTTAAATCAAACAGTTTGTTATGACGATTATTAAACATTAATAATTTTTGTATTTTTGTCAAGTAATAATCTATCAAATGCAGAATGCATTGCGCCATTATCGCTATTATATAATTATTAAAAAGAATAGCTACTACTGTGTATAAATATGGATATCTAAGAATAAATGTATTTAAAAAAAACCCTATAACATTCATACATATATATATATATATATATATATATATATATATATATATATATCTTGTTTATAATATTTTAATTCAACCAGTACTATATAATTTTAATAGTCTTCAGTTATTTAAATAAAAGTTAACTTAATTAAATACAATTTTAACTCACTTCTTTAATTAAGTACAATATTAACTCACAATTTTGAAATACCGAAACAGAATACTCACTATAAAATAATTCATTTATAATTGTTAATCAAATTCAGTTCCGAAGAATTTGCTTGATTCTGAAATTATCGACAGTTATTTAAATTATTAATCTTATCAGTTACTTGTTACAATGGAACACGAATGCGTACAAATAAATTTTAAAATATATTTTAACAATATGAAAGTAAATGAAATTACAATAAAAATTTTTGTCTTAACAATTTCTTGTTTATGTTAACGAAAATATCATATAAAGAAAACAACGCGACATTTGAAAAACAATTCATATAATTGAAACGAAATTCAAATGATTTAATATAGAAGTATTATTTGTATGTACATGTATATGTATATATTTTTAAGTTACACACATATACGTACAGCATGCGTATTTTATAACGAAGAATGAAAATGAACGACAGTGAACTCGACACTTTTAAAAACAATATATCTAGTAAAATTTTCATCAACTACGTTTATACAAACTTTTAATTACAGTACAAGTAAAAACGTGCCGATTAATGAGATTTTTTTGATAAATGTTACAAACGTCAGTAGAAAGAGAAGAAAATTGACGCAAAGTGCGTTTTATTACATATTATGAACAAATCGAGAAAGAAAAATGTATGGAGAAATAACAAATAAAAACATTTTCAAATTATATTATGTATCTTTTTTATAAAGCAGAAGTTATTTAATAGGTTAAACGTGTATGTAGCGTTTCACTTTAAGCTACTATACTTATTTTAATGAATCACTTAATACCCGATATTATTACATCTACATAATACATAGAATTGTTACTATGTGGCATCAACAAGTCTTTGCTCTTGACGCTAAATATAATGCACAACGTGTAAACAAATTACCTACTTTAGGTTTGTATGTGTGTTTCATAATCCAATATATTGTAATATCAGTGATATTGTTACAGGGATGCTGTATATTCGTCGCAGAAATCAGTTGTTAAAAGAGAAGTTTAGCAAAGATCCAAAAATTAGAGAAAATTATTTAAAATTAAGAGCAAAGCTGTTATTTCTACGATATGGCGAAAATTTGGAACAAAATAGTTTTAGTAATTATACAACTGAGGAAGAAAAATCTGAAATTAAAACAAAGCTTTACAGTATACAAAGAAAATCAATTGCAGAAAGCTTTGCTTTCGATGGAATGCATCATGTTTTCGATCAGCACAATGCACCTGTAATGATGCTTAAATTTGCAAATAATGATAGATCAAAGCTATGCTGTGCATCATTGGATGGGTTACTATCTATATGTGATACTATTAGCACTCCACCAAAAGTAATAGCTTTATTGGAAGGTCATAAGAAAGGTGTTACTGCATTAGATTGGAGTATTAGTAATGATCTTATAGTTTCATCTTCTTTGGATGGTACAATAAGACTGTGGAATGTCCTAAATACTGAAAATAGCCCAACTTGTTTACGAGTAGTTAATGATCAACAACGAGCAGAAGTTCTATGCTGTGGATTTATACCAATAAATAATAATTTAATTGTTGCTGGTAATTCTCAAGGACTAGTGCAGATTTTAAATATATCTACTGGTATATATACTCGCAATGGATCTTGCAAAATTGGTGGAAAAGTTAGTATTCTATAACTTATTATTATTCTAATGGTAAATATGTATCAGAAAATTAATTATATAAGTATATGATCCTAACAAAATATTTTTTAAAATTATTTTTATTTATAATAAGTTCTGTGAAAACTTATTACGAGACACTTTCCATTTTCAATTTTATAAAATTTAATTGCAAAAAAAGAAAACTCTATTTCAGATTTTGTCATTAACTTGTGAGGGTAGTGGTGGTTCTGTAATATGGGTTGGAAACGATAGAGGAGTTATTATGTCATTTCAATTAGAACCAGCATCAGGACGATTAACGAAATTGAAAAGAGTACAAGAAACTGGTGGTATGATAAGTAGCCTTTCCTGGCGTTCATGGCTTTCAAAGGATGCTCCGTGGCCGGCACTTTTAGTGAGCAGTGCTTGTAATGTAGTACTATTATATCATATTGTCGACAATCAAGGTTCTTTATCCCTGTGGACAAAATATCCAATAAAACATAAGTAATTTAGTTTGAATATTATTACAAAAATAATAATGTCTTTAACATAAAAAATTTATAAAATTGTAACAAATATGTGATTTACAAATCTATTGCAGACAGTATTTTGTGAGATCTACTTTTTGCCCACAAATGGAAACATGTTTAATAGCTACTGGTTCCGAGGATGGTACGATACATCTATTGGATTCGGCTAGGAAAGGCAAAGCAGCAAAGATCAATCGACTGGAAGGTCATGCTACACCGACAATTGCTTTATCTTTTAATTATGACGAATCTCTTCTTGCATCTGCGGATCATCAAGGACTTATTATTTTATGGCGTAACCGTCAACGTCATATATAGCTTTTAATAATGTACAAACATAAAATAATATACAAACACATTTTATAAAAATAATTATAAGTAAAATATTTATAATAAAATTTTTAATATTTAATTTTTAATGTTTTTCCTTGGAACTTGAGCAAATTATTTCATTCATATGTTATTCAGTACTATATCAAATTTTTCTGATTTTCTGCAAAAATAAATTAAAATTAGTGAAATTAATCCAAATACATAGAACTAAAATATTTCGTGTATAAATGTGTAAAACAATACTAAATGTGTGTGTGTGTGTGTGTGTGTGTGTGCGTGCGCGCGCGTGCGCGTGTGTGTGTGTGTATGTGTTATAACGGTATAGGAAATAATAACAATGAAACACATACTCTGCTTAAACCAATGTCTGCTTTGTATAACAATATATTAATTGTTCTCTATTAATATCCTATGTATTATAATGAGCACAGAGTTAGCATTATCAATAATGATAATAATAATTGTAATGGTAGTAAAACTGCATAATAATCGCAGTGCCATTAATAGTCATAACATATACATTTTCGATTTCACATATGTTAATAAAATTATATATTGGTGCATGTATTGAGTATGTTGATATTATTTGTATTTTTAAATATTTTTTATTAATCTAATCTATTTTGCCGTTATGTTTTGTTCTAGCAATATGAAAACTTTGGAAGATATTTTCGCAAAAATTGTACAATATTAATAATTAACAATTATTAACATATTTTTGTTGTTCATTTTCATACTCAAATAAATTTGCGTATTGTGAATTTAATAATTAATAACTTTCTTTTTTGTGCACTTATATTTCATCTAATATTATTCTTTTGTAAAAAATTATCTAAATATTAAAAATTGTTAAAAAGACTACGGAAGGTGCTCAAAAATATTTAAAAATATTGAAAATATTATGCGAAAAAGTACGGCAGCATGTTTCCTGTGCTACTTTATCTGCAGTTTTACTAATTTGAGTCATCAAATTAACTGAAATAAAAGTACACAAATTGTGCCCATCACAGTTCTAGTAAAAGTAACGATACAATACACATTTATAAAAACTTATTCGTGCATCAATCGCTATACACGTTAAGCTAAATATTGAGACTTGATCATAGTACCGTCCCTTGATTGACACTATAATACTTCGAGTAGAGAGCTGTTTTTTCTACTAATATGATTTTAATACCAAAGAAGATACCATATTTAAAAATAACAACAATTAAAAATCAGTATGAATAATTATCATATATCATCAATGAAAGTAATAACATTAACTTACGCAAATTCTATTTCTCTGATAACGATTATGTACTGAACGACGTTTAATAAATATTTACAGATACGAAACGAAATTACTCAATAGTTTTGATGTAGCTTTTAAAAATCGATTGTCTGCTATTTAATTAACATTTTCGTTTCTTTGTCGTCGAGAAGCTAATCGTATCAAAAATTATATAAACATTAAGCTCTATTTATATTACTGTTTCTATACAAACCAAAATTTAATATAATACTATAGACAATCGATTGAATCTCAGCCATAATAAAAATTTGCTACATCTTATGTACAATAATTCGAGATTCAATTAATAGTGAACTCTGAGTAGTCACTATATTTTTGCAACGAAATTAATTCGGACGGACTTCAGCTAAATTATCTTTTTTAACATTTTACTATCGTTGAAACATATTAGTTCTGCGTCAAAACACTACACTTATCGACAGGTTCAATTTTTTGTTGACTATCACATTGGGCACTTTTTGAAGAAGTCGGATCAAGACTTTTTTTTTCTTGAATGTCTTTGGGAGGCACCGTTGGTAACATATTGTAATTCGAGGAGTTTGATAGAATATGTTGGTCCTGCGTAAAGTCTATATTTTCTGAAAATTCTGACACGTTTTCTGTATCATGCTCTACATTATCCTCTTTCGCTTGTTTAATAGAAACAAAAGATGCGTCAGTTATAGATAAATTCAATTTTAAGCGATCTCTAGTATGCCTCAGCTCTCCTAACTGATATTGTTGACTCTGACTACAATCAGTTAATAAGTCTATTCCGTTTTGTGGTATTCCTTGTTGATCACCATCTATTTCATCTCGTTCTTCAGTCATTGATGTAGACGCACCAGGAAAGAATTGACTTACATATTTACTTTCGCTGGTTTGAAATTGAAACGGACGATTTGAACTGCTCACAAAAAATTCTTCACTTCCTATAATCAAAATAAATTTTATAATATAAGATAAAATATACATGTTTATAAATGTTTCACATATGTCATATTAACTATCTAAAAATATATGTATAATATATGTATAAGTATACCAGTATGATTGGTATCATCATAATCAAGAGAATATAGATCTAATCGTGGTTCATCTATCATTTCCTCCCAATCTAAAATAAAAAAAAAAATTATATCTTATTTATTTTTTAATTATCTTTCTAAATTCTGTATTTTTTAAATATAATTTTTATTTATAACTTATTTAAAATATTTAAAGAGCTTACCACTATATGAAGTTGGCTCCCACGTAGTAGTTGATTCTCCTTGAGTTTCTATAGCCATTGTTTCCTTTGGATATTCATATACACAGTGATAGCGTTGTTTCTTAAACCATACACTCTTTTTTTGATCCTAACAAATAATATATTATCAATATAATTAAATTTATTACATTATGTTTATATAGTTTATTATAATATATATTATATAAAAAAAATACTGCTAAATACTCACCGATTCATCCTAGCAGCAAAAATAAATATAAACAAATATTTATGTTAAGTTTAAATATTAAAATATTTAAATTTAAAAATATTATAAATCTTACATTAGATTTTAATGTTTTATCTGGAGATCTTAATGCAGAACGATGAGGCTCTAATGTTGCATTCCAAGCTGATGGTGTAAATTCTTCCTCCTCCTCCTCTTCTTCTCCATCCTCCCCTTCTTCTTCTACATCCATTTCATCCTCTACATCAGCATGTATTATTGCTTCTTCATTATTACTTACACTCCGAATTTGAACTTGCTCAATATGGGATTCATTATATCTCTATAAAACAATATAAAATTATTATATGTATTAAAAATAAATTTAAATATAACATGTTTGATTTTTTATTTATAATATGCTTACTTTCCAGACAAATTCTCCAGAACTAGAGCTATTATTTTCATCTTCTTCTTCTTCATCTTCTTCCTCTTCTTCTTCATCATCTTCATCCTGACTACCCCATTCATGCTCTGTTCCAAAACTTGTTGACATTAAATCATCTTCTAATGGTAGAGGCAATGGTAACGGAAATGATGGAGGTAATTGTTGCCATTTAGTTTCTTCCTCTGGACTTGGTAAAGGTGCTCCACCACTCGCAACCATAATATGCGATTTGTCATCACGAGAACGAACTACCGAACAATTATAATCCAAATTTTCTTCTTCAGATAAATCTCCATTAGTTGTATCTCGTTCATCATCTTGTAGTTTTTCTCCTAATCCTTCTAACAAAATCATTTTATTTGTTCGAGTATCAACTAATAAGACGTCATCTGAAGCAACAGATTCTTTTGAAGCAATTGATGTATCTATAGAATTTGATATTAAAGACTCTGAGGTCAGAGTACTTTCTCGTTCTTCTTGGATTGGACTGAGTGGAGAATCATACACATTATACCTAAATACAATGATAAACCTTTACATCTGTTTTTGAATAATAGATAAACTATAATTATTACTAAATAATCTTATATTGTTAGGAAGTAAAAAGTTACCTTATTGAGATGCCCACTCCTCCACTACCTTGATTAGAAGAATCTTCGCTATCATCATCATCCCAATGTTTACAATCTATATCACTAGATATAGAAGGATTATCATCATCATGAGCTTCTAATGGTTCTACAATAGACATCTGCGCACAAGGCAATTTCTCTCTAAGCTCATTTCGAATTGCAGTTACAAACTCTTCTTCTATGTCAAATGATACATAAGAATTATCACTACGTAAACTCATTGTAGAACTATCTTCATCTTCAATGTCGTTTTCACCCTTTTTTTCTTTTTCATTTTCACTTTCATTACCATTTTCAATATGATTTTCATGTTTGCTGCTTCTACCTTCATTTTCCTCATCATTTTTATCTTCAACTTTATTTTCATTTTTATTTACACTTACATTTTCTTCACTTTTTTCAATATCATTTTCACATTTACTTTTATTTTCAATTATTTCGGATTCTCTTACATTAATAATAATATCATTTTCATTTTTATTTTCAATTTCATTTTCATCTTTATTTTGTAAATATTTTAATCCATCTTGTTCTTTGAAATGTTTGACATTTATTTCTATATTATGTTGTTGTAAATCTATTTCTTGAGAAAGAGAATTGATATCACTTGAATTTTTTAGTTCCATAGTTTCAGTAACATTTATTGTTTGTATTTCTTGTTTATTTTCTGATACTGATTTAATAATATTATCTTCTACTAAATTAATATTAGGAGTATTTTCATTATTCTCTATTTCAACTATAGTGTCTATAGTATGAATAGAATCAGATTCGTCTTCATTTGTATAAAGAATTTTATTTTCTGTATGTTTAATTGAAGTTAAATTTTCTATTTTTTCAGAACTAGGAAGTGTTGCATAGTATTCTGCATCAAGAATAGTATCCAGTTCGAATAAAATTTGTAACTGTTCTTCTTCAGTACATGCTGGTATATTCACTGTAGAATTATCAGTAGAGGTGGAAGGAATTAAAGCATAAACATTTTCTTCTTCTTCACAGGATTCTTTATCTCTAAATCCAGAATCAGAACTTTGTTCATCATCAGGTGTGGATAATTGTTTTCTTTCTTCTTCATCTTCATTTGGTCTTCTGTTTATATCTGTATCTTCTTCATTAGAAAATTTATCACTTGCATTATATGTAGAGTGTTTCTGAGTTTGCAAAGTATCTGACATAGATTCAGTAGTTACAGTTAATTTTGATGGGGTATTCTCTTGTTGAGATGAAGATTCTATATATTCATTAAACTCACCTTCATCCAAGAAACCAGGTACCTTTTTTTCTAAAGCAGAATCTAATACATGATTCCAAAGTGCAACATCAACTACATTGCTTTCATTAGTTCCAAAAGTAACTGACATGTTATTAGGAAAACAAATATTATTGCTGTTTTCATAATTAAATGTATCATTAGATTGGAATTTGTCGTTTTCTTTTAACATTCCACATGATGTGTCATCAGGTACATAACGTAAAAGAGGAAGATTAGGATCTCCTTTTGATAAGAGTCTTAATACATGTTTTTCATTACGTGTTTCTGTAGTTGCATTTGCAATAGGTCTAATATCAGATTCTTTATCATTTAAAGATAATCTCAAAATCGGAGTTTGAGCTTGATCCATAGTTAATGTCAATAATTTTGGCTTTTCTGAAATATCTAGCATTCTGATTTTATTACAAGTATTATTTGGCAAAGGATCGCGTAATTTTCTTAATGTTTCATCAAATTCATCTGTATGGAGGCTGTGTCTAAGATCACTATCACTGCCGGTAGCGGGCAATTTCTTTTTCCCATATTTTTCCGACATTTGAGCACCCATCGATAATTCTGCATCAGAATCAAAATCGATATGTACAAGTACCATTAAGTCAGTAACAGATTTGGATTTTTGTTTGACTTTCTCTGTATAAACTCCTTGTTCAATTCGTCCTTTCCAACTTTCTTCTTCAGTTTCGGAACTAGATTCATGATGAATAATATTTTTAACACTTGGTACATTTTTTACTAGTTCATTGGGTCCGAGTCGAAATGACGACTGTCGTGGCGTATCATCAACAATAGTGGTCCAATAATCTGAATCAATACTTCCTCGAAGATCTTGTAAACTAGCACTTCGAACATGTTTAGCATTAACTCGTAAATTCTCCCATCTTTGTTCAAAATCCAAGTATTCTGTATATTCATTCAAAAGAAGTTGCTTAATCTCGTCCAAATTTGGTCTTTTCTGTGAATTTAAATTCAAACATAAATGAATTGCTTGATATATGTTTGACGGACAATTTTCTAGGTATGTTTGCAACACTTGTATACCATTTGATAAAAGATCAGTTCTTAAAGGTAAAAGCATTTGAATTACTTGTTCATCACTCTTATCATGGTATGGTCTGTTTCCCCATGTAATAATTTCCCAAAGAAAAATAGCGTAACTCCACATATTTGCTTGAGATGTAATTTCTCTTGTTTCAATAGTAGTATCAGTACACTCTACACTTTCTGGTGCTGACCACCTAATAGGCAATGCACGGTCTCCAACTACATAATAATCTTCAGGATATTTCTCTACACCAGTCCCATAATCTCCCAATTTTGCTGATAAGTCTGATGCCACTAAACAATTTCTAGCAGATAAATCTGTATGTACAAATCCATGACTATGCATATGTTTTAAGCCAGCAGCAATATCCAGTGCCATTCGAATTGGGATGTTTTCTTTGTTAAGCGCTTCTTGAGATTTTTTATCATGATTTAATAATAAAAAACCTTTAAGATCACCTGCTGAACATGATTCAAATAATAACAGATATGGATCAGCTTCCAAACAAAAACCCAGTAAAGCCAAGATATTTTGATGATGTAGTTTCAAATATGGAGTTGCCTCTCCAAGAAACCAAGCCTTTTCCTTCATAGTAGCTTCCTCTGTAAGAATTCTCACAACAACACCACCATTTTTAGAAGTCCTTTTGTGACCTTCTAAGTCTGCACGACCTTCAACAACTTTTCCAAACCAACCATGACCAATTTCTCTTAAATATTTTAATTTCTCTCTAGGTATGCATAACTCTTGTGCATTAAACCATTCATGACAATGTTCCGGGAGAATATTAGAATCAGAATCATGTTCTTCAAGAAAAGACGTTGATAAAGGTAATGGTTTAGGTTTTGAAACATTTCTAGGTCCAGATATAATATGCTCTACAGGCAAAGGTTCAAATTGTACTCTCTCTGAAATAGCTAACATATGTGGAACATTCAATTCCAAACCTTCGAGAGAATGTTCAAATACTGATTCTTGACCAATGTTGTTTCCATCTTTGAACTCCTATAACATAAAACCACAATTATATTTTCTAAATTCTGTCACGAAAAATAAAAAAAAATAATTTAAAAAAACAACAAATTAAAGTACATTAAATTATATTCAATACTACAATTACTAGCATATACACATGCATCTATATTTAAATATTTAAAAAAAGAAAAGAAAAAATATATGATACATTCATTACTTTCTTTTTATATAAAAAAAAATGATATGGTTATTTCATGATATGCTTAAATATAATTAAATATAATAATTTTTTTCTGTCAAAATTATATAAACTATTATTACTTTACGAATAACAATGTTGATATTTAAAACAAATAATACTAAATATAAATGAAAATCTTTTTTTGTTTATATTCATATACATATAATATCGAATATATATATTTGAAAAAGAATGATTATAACTTTCTTTGCTTTTTGATATGATCTTCTAATGAAATGATCTTCTTAACTCTAAGAACTTTAATTTTACCTGATTGCACTTTCCTGCTTTGTCCTATAATTAGTAACATATAAGTCATTACTCTCATAATAAAGAGTTTATTAAAGATTTTTATTTGTTACATATAACAAATGATAAATCACCTGAAATCCCTTGGGTCTTCTAGGCCTTCGACAACAAAGGCAACCGACCAAAGTAAATGCTGTAGCAGTAACACTCAAAAGGCCAAGGATACATTGTATCCAATATCGTTCCCATTTTGATGAAGCATAGGAGTATGGCAGATCTGTTACAAGTGAAATAACCTCTCACTGACAGCTTTGTTATCGAAATAGATATTCAAATGTGCAATTAACATACCTGTCCGCACAGAGGATGATACAGGATAGGCCGTGAGTGTTGGAAGACCCGCCCAAAACAGCCAACATATCCAACATAATAATATGATATTCAGCATCGCGCTTCAATAGTGATGGTGATCTATTTAAGTCATTCTTAAAAAAAGTCTATTACTTCTCAAAAGGTATACATGACTGTTGAAAACTGAGAAATATCTAACAGATCGTAGTACGTTCTAATTTTACGACACGCGTATCACGACTGTCTGTAATCTCATATTTCTGATATTTGCAATCTGTTGGGAACTAGCTTCGGCAAAGGATGCTGTTAGATAAATGTTTCACGGCAATGATGAAGTGTTGCAACAGTATGTAGAATAGAAATACACTTTTCTTAGGGAAACCAGTTGGGCCAAGCATGATACGTATCATTAAAATGAATACAATACAATATAGCCACGGTCCGGTTGAAAGGTAGGTGTAAAATCACCACGCTTGCCAAACCCAATTCTATTCTTGCCCCTTTATTCCGTCTGTTGCTCTCTTTCTATCTTCAGTCATGCTAACATGAACGGTACCTCCTATCCTGACTAGACGATCGCTTTAGGTTGCGACATTTTGATAAGTGCAATATTATACGTATGTTTGATTGTTTAATAAATTCTGAACATGACTGAATGAATCCCTTCTTGTATTTACCATTATGTACATATACATTTGTGAAGATGCACAATCGAATGGTAATACAGCAAAAATTTATCTCAAATTACTAATTTTGCAAAAGTGCCACATTCCGTTTCAAAGTATATTATATTTTTCTTGCAACTATTATGCTTATATTTTTGTAGTATTAAATGTAAATATAATATCTGTATATTATACGTAACAAACATAAAATAACGAGTACACAATTAGTGCTAATTGTAAATAAATAAAAAACAATTCTAGGGGAAAAATACATCTTTTTCCAAACATTTCTTTTGTTGAGATTATTATTAATTGTAAATAAAAAATTATTATTGAAATGATTTAGTATGAAAATAAATTTGAAACAATTCTAATGTGTATAAAACAATGTTAAATTTTTCTTCGATTCCCTTTTTTTCTTATTATTTAGGCCTTTTTTATTATCTTTATTATCCTCTTATAAAAAGACTTTATTTTAATAACTTAAAATATTACATATGTACTTTATTAAAAATTAAGAAACTTTTATTAAAAACTTGCAAATCATTAAAAAGTTTATGTAGACGATTGTTTATTGATGACTGTATACAGTCAAATAGTTTTTGAATTGAACTATATATAAATAATAAGTATAATATTTACAGTATAATATTAACTTATTATATACTCCTTGATATATTTATTTAATATATACTGTAAAATACGTAATGTAACATATAAATATAATATAATATATAATACATAAACATAACTCACAATTTTTTGATATAATAAATAATTTAACAGAAACATACAAATTAATATATCTATAAATATTGAAATAATTAATTGGACCACAAAATCCACATAATGGAAACGTTTAATATGAACGGTCCCATGGTGTAATGGTTAGCACTCTGGACTTTGAATCCAGCGATCCGAGTTCAAATCTCGGTGGGACCTACAAAATTAATGTATTTTTTTTTTTTTAAGATTAAAAAATTTACTATAGTTAATAGAAATTAGAAATTTTTTTACAAAATATTTAAAAAGATACAAAAAAAAAAAAAAATAGTAAGTTTCATAATAATTACATAAATGATATATTCATTAATAATTTGGATAACTTATTATGTTATTTAATATTCAGAGTAATAGTAATAATAACAATAATTATTATTTGCACTAATTCTTTGGAAAATATCTATTTTCTTTTGTTGCAAACTAAAAGAGATAAAGTACTATTATTTATTAATTATATACAAACTATAGAGCACTACCAACCGTAACATCTAGTTCGTTCTATTTCAAAGGTTAGGGTACTTTATAACCTTTCATTTTTAGAATTTGTACAGAAATAAATAAAAATTAAAATTTTAAATTATGAGTAATAATGTATGTTGTATATAAAATAAATGAATTATGTTCATGTAATATGTCAATGTATTAAACATTTTGAGTAAAAACATCGTCGACATAAATTTTGAGGTTAATAATATTATTGAAAGAAATTATAATCATGAACGAAGAATGTAATTCTGTTGTAATAGTTAAAGCAAAGCCTGTTCGTAAAATATTCAAAGCCGCGGTTAAAATGAATAAAATACCTGAAGAAATCTTGAATGATCCTTTGTTAAATGCAGCAATTGCTGCATTACCTTCTAATTACAATTTTGAAGTACATAAATCAGTGTGGAGAATTAAAGAAGCAAAAGCAAAAAGAGTTGCATTGCAAATGCCTGAAGGGCTTTTAATGTATGCCACAACTATAGCTGATATTATAGAAGGTTTTACAGATGCAGAAACTATTATAATGGGAGATGTTACCTATGGTAAGAAATACGCTATTGTGTATAGCTTATGATTAGTAAGAAAAAGATATTTTGTAATTCTAAAAACATATAAATTAAATATTAATTTAATGTATATTATCATATATATATATATATATATATCAAATGAATATCATATGTATATGTAATTTTAAATTAAAATTAACATAACTGATACAGGAGCATGTTGTGTAGATGATTATACTGCAAAAGCATTAGCTGCAGATTTCTTAATTCATTATGGTCATTCGTGTTTAATACCAATTGATCAGACTGTTGGTATTAAAGTACTTTATGTGTTTGTTAACATAAAAATTGATACATCTCATTGCATTGAATGTTTACGAACTACATTGCCAATTACAACAAAAATTGGGCTTGTAAGCACTATACAATTTGCTGGTACGTTACAAGCAATTGCAATGGAAATGAGAAAAAATGGTTACGAAGTATCTACTCCACAAAGTAAACCATTAAGCCCTGGCGAGGTATTGATATGTATCTTATTAGATTAAATTCAAATTATATAAGTACACGTATTGTAATCTCATCATTATTTAAAGATTTTAGGTTGTACAGCGCCACAGATTCGATGCGCTGATGCAGTTATCTATGTAGGAGATGGTAGATTTCATTTAGAAGCAACGATGATTGCTAATCCAAAATTACGGGCATTTCGATACGATCCCTACGAGAAGAAATTAACAGAAGAATTTTATGATCATGAACAGATGCTAAAAACTAGATTAGCAGCAATTGAACATGCAAAAGAGATGGGTAGATTTGGGTTGATACTTGGTACTTTAGGTAGACAAGGAAATCTCAATATTTTAAAAAATTTAGAAACCAAAATTAATTTATTGGGCAAGGAAAACATTATTATATTGCTCTCGGAAATATTTCCGGATAAAATTAAGTTATTTAAAGGCATTGATGCTTTTATACAGGTTATTTACAAAATTTTCTTTGTTAATTATGTAACACATAATTATAATGATTGTATATTAAATAATTTCTATATTACAGATTGCGTGTCCGCGGTTAAGTATAGACTGGGGTACAGCTTTTGAAAAACCTTTTCTTACCCCATATGAAGGAGCTGTTGCTTTGAAAATGATAAATTTTAACAATGATAAACCATATCCTATGGATTTTTATGCTTCAGCTAGTCTCGGACCATGGACTCCTAATTATAAAGAATCTGAATTAGAAAAACAAACTAATACTTGTTGTGGTAAATGTAAAGATAAAACATAAATAATAAAAATTAATTTATATTTAACTTAATATTGTCGAGAATTTTATCCTTCATCAATCATTCATAAAATGGATAGTAATAAGATCGAAACCTCAATAATTTATAAATGTTTTTTTTTATATTTTGGTCCTATATGAATTTATTATAATCAATAACAAAAGTGACTATTTATTGTATAGTTTTTAATATATTTGCACAACAAAATTTAAATTAATATGCAGACATACATTTAAATATATTTCATGCTACTTCAATCAGTAGTATTGTGATTATAGAAATGCCGCGTGGGCGAATTACGTCATACGCCCACCTGTAGCCGCACAACTATATAGGATCTTTTATGCATGTGTACAAAAGGTGTGTAACACAAATATTCTTGCATAAATTTTTCTATCCTAGAATTTACAAATTATTAAGGATTTACTCACTACATTTTGTTACATTATCCTTATTTTTAATTTATTATTTACGCAACATGTCACAAATAAAATTTCATAGAATATAATTTAATTTTTACTTTTGTCGATGTACGTTACCATTATAAGAAAAATAAGAATACCATTTTTTTCATATAATTATGATAAATTAATTTTTGTTACATAAATGAAAATTTACGGAAAATAAACAACGTTTTATGGAAAAGTTATTAAGAAAAGGTCACAGGGTAGATCGCATAGTTCCCGGGGGTGGAAGGCTGTTTCGGCCGCACCCCGGCATCGCGACGTCAGTCGTCATTCCAACGTGGCTCAACAAGTACACGCGGCAGTGTACAGTTGATTCAAATATTTGAAAATGTACCGTATAATATAATATAATCATAATCGTATTTCGCTTATAAATATATTGAAAAAAGGGAACGAGAAACTTGTGTTTCAAAAATATTAACAAATTTAAATATATTCATTATCCTTATATTTTATTTCTTCATTGATCTGTTAATAGTGAAACAAACTATCTTACCAAATTGTAAGTATATAACTATTATTTCAATCATATTCTTGAATACTAAAATTTTCAATTGAATTTGCATATCAAAAATATTATTCCTTTTTTTAATTAAGGACATTTATTTATCTATATCATTACCTTGGAATTGTATGAATTAATTATTTAAATCATTTACCATTAAAAGAAAAAAAGAAAAAAATAATTAAGATTTGATCTTGTACTATAAATAATGTGTGATATTTTTAAAAAGGACAATTCTAAATGACATCCAAGATAATGAACGGGAATAATTGGGAGGGAAAATGGCCTAAACAACAATCACAGGCATGTAATAAAATAGTACGCAGAAACAGTAAACGAACTGAAAAATCTGGATTAAAGTTATCAAATTCGTCTAAGCGGACAACACCTAGAGAAAGAACTCTTAGAAGATTAGAAAGTAATGAAAGAGAGAGAATGAGAATGCATAGTTTAAATGATGCTTTTCAGGTAGATGTAATTTATAGCAAAAATTATCTATAGAAAAATATAAATGATTGTATTTTGTAGTCTTTACGTGAGGTAATTCCACATGTATCAAAGGAAAGACGATTGTCCAAAATTGAAACTTTAACTTTGGCAAAAAATTATATAGTTGCTCTCACAGATGTGATATGTGCTATGAGAAGTGAAGAGAAAGCAGATCCACAATCAGAAGTTTCTGAACCTCAAGAATCATCTAAGAACATAAATATTTGTCTAAATGTGAATATTCCAATACCTTCAAAATCTTGTAGTTAGGAGAATATGAATATTTATTGAAATATAAATCAATCACACGTATAAAGAAACAATTTTAAAAAAACTCTGCAGGTGTCAGAATTAATAAAAAATATTTTACATTACGGTAATATCAAAGAATTGTTTAGTTTTACTTTATGTAAATTTTTTCATTCAGAGTTTATTTTCATATCTCATTAAATATATTGATATAATTTAAAATAGATCAAAGAATTAATAAATTCATATCTAATTCCAATTTAATATATATATTTAATTTTGTTTATATTTTTTTAGCAGTATTATTAAAAATATAGTGCCAAATATTTTCATAAAACGAAGCAGTATTATAGTACTTATTATATATAATATACATTATAGTATTAAAAAAATTAGTATTATTATACCAAAGTATTTTATTTATATTGTTTTATAATTTAAATTGCATGGTATATTATTCCACATATTGAATTAAATATTGTTAATATAATAATTAAGAATGCTTATACTATGTATGTATGAACATCTAAGAACACTATAAATGTTAACAAATATAAACAATTTATAGAATACATATTATAATTTGTTAAACAGTATTTGATTTTTCATATATTTATGTATAAATGAAAAACGTAAATAAAAATATATTTTACTTATGTACTTATTTTCATGTTTTTTTCTTTTTACTTCCATAAGTAAAAACTATATAAAAATATAAAAAAGTACACAAATAAATACATTTTATTAGAAGAATAATATTTGTTATATACAAATTATGTAATAATCACTTAAGAAAATTAATTATTTTCTTAGATGAACTTGTATATTGCATTATCTAATGTCACAGTCTTAAAATAATCTAAATATTTTAATAAATTAATTTGCAGTGACAGAAATAGGGCAGGTTTCTAAAGTCTCTAAATCAACTAACACACCTGTTTGTGTCTTAGAAAATTTTGGGATACAAATCAATCTTATTGTTTGTCCTTCATCTGCTGTAGATAAATATTTTATTTTACCAATACTATTTCCTCACCATAAATATAGAAATAAAAAGTAATAAAGAACATACTTACCTGTGAATAATTTGGTATCATATTTATCCATATTACCAACAAAATATATATCAGGACACTCTGTTATAATAAATGGATCAATATTGTTAGATGGATAAGTTGGTATAGTATCTGGTGCAGTTGGTGCATAATGTCGCCAAAGTAATGTACGCTCTAACCACATTAAAGGTGAAATATCAACAAGTCCAGCAACTTTCATGATATCTGTAATGGGTTGGGCACTGGATCCGGCTACAATACGAGAATTTATACTACCAATCCATGGATTAGTAACTGCGTGAAAACTTTTAAACCTATATAATATGAATATTAATAATATTATGATATTTTGTCATAAATATATGTTTTAAATTACCTAGAACATTGTGGTAAAATACATGGATGAAGTGGTTGTTGAGGTAATGTATGAGAAGTTGGATCAAATTCCCCAGGCATCAATATAACAGGACAACATTTTACAATAGGACAAAGCAAATTGTCTAATTTATGTGTTATGTTTGCAGTCTCTTTAAATATAGCCTCATCATGAGCTTTTTCAAAATATTTTTTATAATTATGTGTCTCCAGAGATCCTCTTATACTATTTCCTGTTGATATGGTTGTTATTCATTGTAAATATTACTGCAATTAATATACATTAAATACCTGCTACAATAACACACACAATAGATGCCACATCTTTATGAACCTTTTCACAACCAACCATTCCAGTGATCCATTCAAATAATAGATTTATGTTTAATAATTGTAAATTATTTGCTAGATCTAGACCTGAAATTATTAAAATCTTTCCTTGTGTTTCTAGCGGTTGATCAAGAATTGATAATTTCGGACAGCATCCTGGTAAACACCAATCTATTACCTGGAATCGATACATTTTATTAAAAAATGAAAGAAGACAAAACCTGTCAAATTAAATTTAAATTACAATTCTTGCTTTAATGACACAATGAATTTTATAAAAGAGGATAATATTTACTAAGAATTCACCATTCTCCAGTTCATGTCCACATACAGCACAAACAATACCAGTAACTACATCTTGAATATTTATATGATTTCCAATTAATTTAATACGTAATGTTTCATCTTCCAAATACAATATATCCTTGAATGATGCATAATTTATTCTAGCTGGTTGGACTTGTAATTGAAGTTCGTTACTGAGTTCATGCAATATCGATGGTTTTAATTCTTGATGTTTGTACAAAGTTCCTATTATAACACAAGTATCGCTTTCATTTCTTTCAGAAAGTTCTGCCAGCGTAATTACTTTATTATGTGCTATAACAAAATATTAGATATTAAAAGATATAACCTAAGATTTAATAATATCTTTATAACAGAATTTACCCCATTTAACTTTTGCTTTCTCCAAAAGGTAATCTTTCAGCACTCTCAATCTTGCTTTATAAATACTGCAATATTGTTGTTCAAAACATTGTTCAGAAATTTCAAATTTTTTTAAATCTTTGAATTGAAATGACTTGCGACGATACGTCGGTTGAGGTTGAATTTCCATTTCAGAGAACACTTTTTGTTAAATATTTACAATATATTTCAACGAATTTAATATATTATTATATTCATTAAAATTAAATAATCAGTAACAATTAAAATACAATTGAAAAATCAATTAAGAATCATTTAAACAATTAGCAATTAATCTAATATTTTTTTAGTCGTCGATTTTTTATATTAATATTTCTATGACAAACCCACGAATAACAAAATGTTGAAGTTATATACATTTTCGTATGCACGTACATGGGAACGTGTCACGTATATGCGTATGTACGTAGGAACGTATGTGCATGTATGCACGTAAAATACATATATATGTGTATGTATAATGGGCGTATGGACGTATAATATATATACACGTTTATGTATACGAATGTATGTATAATACATATGCATATATATATATGTATATAGTCAAAAAATTTCTTGTAAATATGATTTTACAAAAATGGATATTAAATCTTAATTACTAAAAATGTATGTAAAACAATTTATTTTATACTGATATCAATATTTGTCATGTGCTGACTATGTTATAAATAAAAAATTATGCACAACCTCAAATACATAAATATTGCATGAACAAATAAAAGAAAATACATCTTGTATATTAAATATTAATTACATTAAATTAAATATTACCCAATATTCTACAACGTATAAAACATGACAGATTAATTAAATAATTACGCTGGATTTGGTGGCAAACCCATTGACCAAGTATCTAATAATTCTTTATCGTGAGGTCCAGCACCTAAACTAAGCATAAGCCCAGAAAGGTCACCACTATGACCACGTCCTCGCATGGCATGAACTACTTTGGCAATGCTACAATTATAGTAAAAATGCTTTTAATTTATAATCATTAAATATTAATATAAAGTACACAATATAATTATACTTTGCCCATTCTTCTTGTAATGCAGCAAAATGTGCTTTCAGGGTAGAGTTTCCAAGTTTCTCATTCTCAAGTGACTTTTCAATTTTTATTAATAAAGTTGGCAACTTTAATGGCAATATTCCTGTCCATCTAACAATATGTGAATTTGAATTTTCAACTTTGTGTTCATTGGCAACAATATCTAATCTACATACATTTGCGCAAGGCAAAGGAACAGCTACCGATGTGTCAACACCTGAAATTAATCTAATTATTTGTAAAATATTTAATTTAATATCCATGTTTTAATAGTTTTATAACAATAACATAAATACCAATAAAGTTACACTTGTTAGGATCCATATATTCTGTGGCTTGAGTCTTAACTCTTCTACATGCACGTGGAATAAGAGAACTAAGACCATATAAAGATTCCAATCTTTGAATATTTGGACCTCTTACCAAAATTTGAACACCCGTTAAACTAGAATATAAAAGTTGCCTAAATTGGTCTTTTCCTAATACAGCTCTTAAATCCTTAAGTATCACTGTAGTAGATTTCTCCGAGACCTCTGAGAACTCGAGTGGCGTGTCTGGTTCAGTTGAGTTCAAAGTTAAATTTACAGGTAATTTGGCATTTACCAAAGTAAATCCATCTTCATTTTCTGAATAACAGAAAATGCTATTTGATATTCAAAGATAAATATTCCCTATAAATATGGTACTTTTTTTTACGATACTAACCGATTTGATCCTCCAAATTATAATTTAATTCAGCATCTAATAAGCTCATGGGAAAAATTTCTATAAAATGTCTTGCTCCAGCACTAAGAATCCATACCAACCACATGTGGATTCTGACATAATTATAATTTATTAATATTTTATTTTATAAGTTATGTCATAATTATAAAACAAACCTTATAAAAACATGCTTCTCGTTGGTTATATCACTAAACGTTCTAGGCTGCTTATTTGAATTATTATATGCTCCTGATCCATTGGCTGTTGATAAACGAACAATTCTCTGCGGACACTCTGCTTCTTCAGCATTATATTTTTTTTCAGCAAAATCTTGTAATTCCCGAATTACTTCTTTTAAATTATCTACTAAAAAGGGCCACATATTTAATAAAAATTGTTTATCTCTCATGAAAACAATAAAACTGCACCATTTACGAAAACCTCTTGCCTGTAAAAAGAAAAAAAAAAAGATTTCTCAGTATTATTGAATATTTTTTTAAATTCCTTTCTAGTTTTAAAATTACATAATTAATAACATGATTTGAATAATTTATTGTAATAGCTACCAAACATGCTTTTTCGTTGCATAATTCACCTGGGCATCTTTTAATGTAAATGTATGACTTAAAACATGCCCCCTATATTCATCTCCAAAGTAGCAAACACCTTCTTT
Source organism: Tetragonisca angustula (assembly GCA_036937485.2). NCBI lineage: Eukaryota > Metazoa > Arthropoda > Insecta > Hymenoptera > Apidae > Tetragonisca > Tetragonisca angustula. The sequence goes on along the minus strand of JAWNGG020000004.1, from coordinate 257,740 downwards.
ACCAGGATGTACTTCACAGCTTAAACTCCTTAAAGAATCGAAACAGATATAAGATATGCGTAATATATGAATAAAAAATATAAAGAAAGAGTTTATGATCATTATACCTAAAGCATGCATGCTTCAGTAAGCACCAAACATCTTGAGTTAATGATTGCTGTGCAGAAAGAAATGATGTTCTAGTTTCATGTTCATTACTTAAATATTTCACATTACCGATACTTTGACATCCTTCACATTCATATTGTCCATCTTCCATAACACTTTGACTTCTTCGTAATATTTCTTTTGGTCCATAGAATTTCAATTTCTCTGTACTTTGATTATCATAATTACGATATGTCTGAGTTGTAAATATCACTTTAGGTCCATGTGATTCACAGAAAATACATAAAGCAATCACAGCATTCATTTTTAATATTGCTTCTTTTTTTATATAAGTGTTATAAAATTTATTATGCATACAATTTTATATTTTTATCATTTTTATCATTGCACATATTATTATGTATTATTGATACGTACATATATATAAATAATGCAATATATTCGTAGTATTCAAGTAAAATAACTAAATATTATGCATATCTGATTATTTAAAAAGTTGAAATTATATGAATTTTAAACATAACCTCTGTTCATAATGTCGGATATAAAATACAATATAAGTATATTATTTATCAATTTTTAGCTCACGTTTTGAAAACAATGAAAGTAACTTTTTTCAGCTTTTTCACGTGATAAGACAGAAATGAAGAGAAGCCAAGAACACGTGACATTATGATACTCTTTTATACGTATCTGAACATACATTTACGTATATCATTCGTTTATACAAAGCGTGTTCACGCATACACTCATATCTTTAATGACCTCATGCATATAAGTAAAAACAAAAATATATTTACATAGCATAATGAATCGCTTAGTGTAAATTATAATATATAACATTATTAAATTAACATTATAACATTATAACATTATTTTTTTATGTATTAATATATAATTAATATATTAACATAATAATTAATATAACTAATAATACAAATGAAACATATAATTATTACTAATATATACATATACAGTATATTTTTGCATAACACGAATTATGGCAAATTAGATATTTGTTGTAAATTTATTATTTTATATTGTAATAAATTAATTTTAACTTAGTGCCTTCATATGCAGCTCTCATCCATATACCTACTGAATGTGCATGAGGATCAGGATATTCAAATTCCTAAAATATATATATGTAGTAAATAAATTTCTTCTTTTTTTGACGTATCGACGCAAATTAAATTTATATAATAATAAAATGTATTCCATATTTCTTACACAAAAAGATTGTCCATATAAAACATTCGTAGTAAAGCTTTCAGCAGCTTTCACGGCTATTCCAAATGCATCAATAGGATCCACATTTTTGCTTAATGCATTTTGCAAATCTATCTGTACCGCTGTTAAAGTTGTTAATAGAGTTTGATCACCTTCAAAAGATACTTTAAACGGTTCAATTGCTTTATTTGCAGTAGTTAACACATGTAACCATACATCTACTGTTATTTTCTGATCACTTTGATATCTCGAAAAAGTCTAAAACGTGTGATGTGTTTAAAAAGTTAACTGTATATGTAGTTAAAAAATTAATTAATGCATTATATTTTACCTGAGCAACATAGTGAAAAAATAAAGAATATAATCCTCCTTGTATTCCACTTACTGTCTTATGAATGATATGACTAATTTGTGAAAATGTTACATATAAATTTGTTCCCAATATTTCATTTCTCTGCAAAAAGTTTCATTTATGATTTCATTATGCATTTTGGTTTTTAAATATTTAATAACCAACCTGAATAGCATTTTTTATCGCTTCAGCTCCACGTGCAAGATTTGTACCATAATCTCCATTGCCATATTTTTTTTGGTCCATTTTATTCAATTGTTTTTCACATGTTAATATTGCTTCACATGCCATTGATATAATTGATAAAAATGCTTGACTGGTTTCATAATTTATTACTGGTCCTTGTAAATTTAAAACACTGCAGTCTATATTCTGTATTAAAATTTTACTGTATTGGATTTTTTGTAATCTCAAGTATAAATACATTAATAAAATTTAATTACCTTATGATGTTTTCTTAATGTAAATAATTTTGTTTCACCATTCTAGAAGTTAATTTAGATTTCAAGTTAAAAATACAATACAACTTGAAAAACAGAGAAATAAATGACTTTATAAACTTTATTACTTTTCTAGTTTCTATTGCTATTGGCCAAGTGAATGCAGATGTTGGAAAATCCAAATATTCAGTTAATATTGCAGTAAGTGAAAGATTTAATAAACAAATGTGAAATCCACTACTATTTGAACTTTTCATAAATTCTTTCATGTATATTCTTTTTACTCTTAATCCATTTATTTCTATTTGATGCAAAAGTTCTAAGATAAATATATTTTCTTTTATTTGATTACAGCCTAAGAAATAAAAGATGTTTCAAAGTAACAGTCAACAGTTTCAGAAACAAATAAAATTTTTGAACGTTGAGTCATTTTACAATACCAAAGTTGCTTATTAAAATTGCAATTTCATGACCAACACAAAATGATTTTGTTTTAGTTTGATCTTGTGATGTCACATTTAATATATTTATCAATGGTTCAAGCATTTGTTTAACTATATTTGAAAGCATTTCTTCATGATCTTCGTGAATTATATTTTCAATGTAACCATCTGCAAAATACATTTTTTCTTTATATTTATATTAATATATAATTTAATTTTTAAAAAATTGAACAACCTTTTTTTAAAAAAATCATCTCTCCACTGTTTGCAATAGAATTGCAAAATGAATAAATCTCATCTATATTTTTTCCTTCTTCTGCCATAGCTCCCGCTATTTTATATATAAAAAATGTAGGTAAAAAATTATGTTGTTTAATACTATTACCAAGATGTAAGTATGACATATTGTTATTTATTGTCATTAGTTTAACAACATATCCTTTCAATTCAGCATATAATTTTGCCAAAGTAAAGTTTATAGAATATTCTGCACAATTTTGAATAATTAACAATATACCTATACATAAATATTTTATTTAATCATTATCATACAATAATTCACTAACATGATTTATAACTATTAGTAATTATATAAAATAAAATTATATTTTATTACCTGAAGTATTATTGGCACCAACTTCTTCAATAACCCTTAATATATTATCAACAGAAGGTGCAGACAAAATATTTCCCAAAACTGCAGCTGTTAACATGCCAGGACCTACACATCCTGGATATATTAATTCATCTTCAGCTGTACCACCAGATATTAATTTTACCTACATATTACTACAATATCATATAATATTACATATAAAATATTTTTATTTAATTATAATAAATTGCATACCTTTCCAATCATATTTGTATAATCTTTGCGTAAGATTGCATTACATCCTTCCAATGCAATTAAATTATTATGTATTCTTGCCATTCCCATAAGACTTTTATTTATTATTGTATCAAAATAATATTCTTGTTTCCTTGATTCACACATCCTTCTGCATAAAAATATTACTTACATATGTAAATATTTATGATAGATATGTTATACTATATTAGAAATATTATCTTTATAATTTTAAAAAATTTGTTTTAAATAAATTATATTTATAAATTTTAAAGGTTACTTAACTCTTGCATAGGCAATCAAAACGTTCATGGGTGCAACTGGAGTACTTCAAACGTTCTATATAGACAGGTCAGTGTATACAGATGTATGTATATACGTATATATATACACACACACATACGATAATTCTGTTTCTCTGTAATTTTCTTCCTTTTCCTATAATATCTGGAACTGTTTTAAGCTATTTGAAAGAAAAAATTATTTGATATTACAATATAATTTGATATTAAAGTCAATCATTCATATTATTTAGCTTTCTGTTCTTATATTGTTTAGTAATAAGCAGAATTATATTTATTTTATTGAGAAACAATAAATAAATCTTCATAAATTCAAGCATTAACGGAAGCAATTTAAAAACTTATACATAACTTATTTTATATTTAATGTAAAAAAACCTATTTTTTCAAATAAAATATATAATAAATTTATTTTTGAAATAAAATAATATAAAAAAATAAATAATATGAAATTTAAAACCCCTTTAATTTAAAGTTCATGTAATAAGACTAAGAAAAAAGTGATAATACGTATAAAGATGTATTTATTTATAACTGCTTGATTCAGCCTTAAATGGCCAAATGTTGCACTACATTTTGACTACTTTTGCAAACTTTGCTTTTCGACAGTATCAAGATCTCATATTAAAATCTTTGATAATCACTTTTTTTAATGCAACTAGTTAAAATAAAAAAATTAGAGGAGATTAACTCAGATTAATATGAAATAAGAACTTTGAAAGCAAAGTTTGCAAATACATTGGTGACAAGTTTTCTCTTGTCTAGTAATCATATAACAATCTTAAACATTATCAGTCTACAAAGTTATACTAAAATTTGCTTACGTAAATGTATTTAGATACAATTGTCATAACAATATTGGCAATGTATTCATGCATTCACACAAACGATGCATGTAATATGTACATCATTCTATGATTAAAAATTCATTATTTTCACGCTGCATTCATACCACGCAAGATATACAAGTTATATCTTTATCTGCGTTATTTTAAAAACCTACAAACGAAAATAGCGATCATATTTTGTATCACATTAATTTTTACCAGTAGATTTAAGGTTGCATTACCCTTTGAGTTTAAATAAAATTTCTGTACACTTTTACACTGATTTCGAAACAGCTTCGAACAGAATTATATAATTTATGTGCATTATTATATCACATATTCAGGGATACTTTTGATGATAATATATATTTCACCCATGCATAACATTACCAACAAGAATCCATTACAATATTTAGAAAAATGCTGTTACGTATATGTGTTTAAAATTTTTGATACATGATTATTTTTAAAGCTGCACACGCGATAAAAAATTAATATTTTATAACAGAAATATACATGTTCACAATTAAATTTATTAATTTTTATATATTAAATTCATCAATTATAACTTTGTGATAGCTCTTAGGTTCGTTTCTAGTCTCCAGATTCAATTCTACAGTTATTCACTGATTCTTAGATTACTTTTAAAACCCAAAACAGGCTTTTAGCATTGTTTGTCATTCTGTACTACTTCAAGATTTATCTTCATAACTTTTTTAAATTTCTCTTTATTTCAAAGTGATTTTGTGATATTATTAAATAATCGTTTACCCCACCATGATTCCAAATCAAATGGTTTAAAGTCTGAAATAATATATTTATTTAATCCACATTTATATAACATTTCTTTTAAAAAAAAGGTAAGCGTAACTCACCTTGAAGAGTGTCGTTTGGTTCACCATCATTATAATATACTATAGAACTCGGACCTGAAATTAACAAAACATTTTAACTGATTTATAAATATTTAATTAAATTTTTGTTGAATTTAGTTACTTATGAATTTGTATAGATTGTATATATATATATATATTTAAAAACTTTAAAAGTAGAAAATCTATATTCTGTCCTAATTAATTTTAAAAGACTTACTGGAAGGTTCTGAACAATCTGAACCATCAGAGGATTCACTTCTTTGCCGCGTACTGACTTGATTCCATGCTAATAAATAAAAAACATACAATATATTCTTTTGCAGATTATGAAATAAAAAATTGTATAATATTCATAGCAAGTAATAAACATCTTCAACCTACATTCATAGACAAATTTAATAAGTTCTTCATGTTGAGGTGTAATAACTTCTTGCATTTGATGCCTCTGCGAATTGAATTTAGATTTCCCATTCGTGTGAAAAACTGGTTTAGGCACATGACTGTGGAATAAATATTTTACTGTGTACATTAAAATTAAGAAGAACACTATTCATAATACATCATTTAACATTTTTGAAGCACATGATAATTGCACGTAATACTTTATAAATTATAATTAATAAGTCACTGGGAATGTAACACAAGAATTACACGTGCTTATTTTCAATGGAGAATTATGAATTGCGTAATATCGAAATGCTGAAGTTACAAAAAGAGAGAGAAATGCAACGAAGATGGGAACAAGCATTACTTACCGGGTGGTCTCGTAGTCATCGTCAGGGTCTGCTTTCCTCGTTAAATCACGTAGAGTTTCCAGCCTCTCAAGGTTTTGACTGATTCCTAAAGAATGATAATATTCAATAAAGTTGGTATTACAATTGTTTATAAATACAGCTAAAAATTGTTCTCGTATCAGTACCTCTTCGTGTTTTAGCAACTATCTTGCTAGGTCCTTTTGATACAGTGTACATGTTTCTTATGAAAAAAGCACAACAATAATTTCAAGCTATATTTGTGGTACCAGATCATCCGAGATTAATCTTGAAATTTTAGTATGCAATCAAGCAAATTGTGCGCTGTGACTTAAACTGGTACCGATTAGATCAACCGCACTGGTTGAAATGATCAACGTGAAATACACGATGAGCGAACCACGTGATCTTAACTTGTGGTATCGCAGTGATATACATATGTACATATGTTCACGAATAAACCTAACTCATATCTAACTGAAACCTAACTCAAACTGATGGACTAATAAAAAAAAATTTGAATGCAATGATCATGAACGATAGAAAGAAATAATTTATGTATATTGTATCTGATATACTCACAAAGAAAATTTATTTATTAAGTACTTGATATCAATATTTGCTTTATTACAAAGCAGGTCATGTGATTGTACAATTTTGATTAACGAAAATAGAAATTTATTTAACAAATAGAATTTCAAATAGAGAATCTACAATATTATATAATTTTCTTTGTCATTATGTTATATTTGATCATTTCTTTGCAAATATCAAAATAATCTAAAATATGTAAGTATTGATACAAATACTATCTAATGTTTAATTTTAATATTAACATAAATATAAAATTCTAATTTATGTAATCACGCTACAAAATATCTTAATAAATAAATAATAGCATGACGTATTTTTCATAATTGTCATCAAAGTATTGTATATTGAAATTTTATATTAGTTTTATAAGGATTAGAATTTTTCAATACAATTATCAATATATTGGAACATTAGAAAAGTTTATTATAAAACGAAAAAGTTATAATTTTAAAAGTATAAAGAAATTATTGAAAATACAAAATTAATTCTTTTTCATAACAATAATAATTGCAATGATCACATAAAGAAAAGAACAATTTTTTACGTTATTACTCACATAGAAATTGATTACAAGTGTTTAGGTGTAAGAACTATTAAATACAATTTATACAAATAAGCAAATTTAGTTTTCCTTTTACCTGGTTTTAAACATCTATTTGAAATATTTAAGCATTTTATATATTCTAGAATAAAAGAATTAATGTTTAGTGCTATACAACTTGCACTATCTGTCAAAAGTAATACATCTTTAGTAAAAATATTTTACTATTTGATATTAAAATAAAATATTCATTGGTAGAAGGATACAACTTTACAAAATCAAATATTTAAACATAGTTTATAGTGATTTATCACATTTTTAAAATTCTATAAAGAACCTCGATTCTTGTCAAAGTACCCAATTGCTTGCCTTCGAAATAAGACAATAATTTAAAATCACAAACATAACGTTCCTTATTACCAATGATATTCCTATTATATAATTTTAGAATATATTAATTATCTGTAATATCGATACATAATTATAACAACTATTGATAAATTTACATTACTCTATAATAATACTTTATAAGAATTAAAAAATTACTACAATGAACATATCATATTTATACAGAATATCAAATGATCAAGACGCAAATTTAATATAGACAAGTACTTCAATCTATAGCGTAATAAAATCAATCGCATAATGAAATATTTATTTTTTGCATTTAAATTCGCGAATTTGAGAACTGTAATTGTATAAATTAATAATTTTATATGGTTCCAAGGCATGAGACCACACATTGTAATATGAATATTATTTTGCATACAATGTGCTTTTTATATACAAATAACATAAGTTAGTATTTTCTCCTATTTCTGTATTACATAATATTGACGTGTAACGATTATTTTAAAATAAATTATTCATTATTATCAAATTTTTACAACGTAATAAAATGCTAATTTATGATCATCCAGTATCAATTATATTCTTAAGTACATATAAGCGCAAAGCATTTCATTTTTATTTATTTTTCTCTTTATATTATTTTCTTTAATTTATTTTATCAATGTTTCTAATATCCAGATTATTATTAGAAACATTGATTTATTAGAAAAGTGATCGAATTAGAACAAATTCAATTTTCATCAGTTTTCTAAAATGTAAATGTGAAAATTACGTTTAAAGAGCAAATAAAGATTTATCTTGATCTTTATTAATTTGGCGTTGAATGTTAGAGTTTTCAGAATTTGTAGTACTTCCAGTACTAATAGTACTCCCAGTAGTAGTTGTGGGTAGAGTTGGTAAAGCTTCAGCAGCAGCTGCTCGTTCTGCTAAAAAACGTTCGAATTCTGAAGATGTTAGAGATTCTTGATCACCATGCGCTCCTGGCTGAAAAAAAAGAATGTTTTAATAACTACGAATTATAATTAAAAGTAATTTATTGAGAATTAAATATTTTGAAGAAAAGTGTAATCATGTGTTAAATGATTATATTACATATTTCTAATCTCATTGCCATGTATAACTCACCGTATGATCTAACCAAGCTGCCATCTCATTAAACTCAGATTCCCGGTTCAGCTGAATGTTAAAAGAAAAAACAAAAAATAAAAATAAACAAAAGTAAAGTAAGTATCTAAACATATGCATATATGTAGGCAAAAATAAAACAAAAAGGAACATAAGAGAAAATTAATTATTTCATGCTGTAGAAAGCAGTAAAGGAAAGCAACTTCTAAGCAAATCTACTTAATGAATGAGAATATAATGTTTTAATATTATAAAGTGTAGTAAGTATGACATTCTTACCTTTATGGAGGTAACTTTAAGCTCATTGTATATAATCGTAACTATGTTGCTTACAAAAATATAGTTTTGCAATAATATGTAATTAAATTTGTGAAAAGTACTTTAATATTTGTAATAATTTCCCTCTTTTCAATAATTAGTACTTATATTATTCATGATATCTACTAAATGCTTAGCAATAATTAGTATAGGAACAGGAATTACGCACAGAAGTAGCAGTAGTAGAAGCAATTGTAGAAGCAGTCTGCTGGGAATGCTTAGGATTATTGCGATTGAGAATCGCTGTACTGAGACTTCCTCCGCTCACCTGCTCCAAATTATCCTCATACTTGCTACCACTATAATAAAAATAGGAGGATATATATCACATATTATTAATTTATGTATTATATACATGATTAATATATATTATCATATATTATTAATCCAATAATAAAATAATAATAATAATAATTAATTGAATATTAGAAACCTGTTTTTCGCAGTTTCATAAGATGTATTTCGTGATTGCGCAAACATATCAAATTCATCACCTTCCTTTTTCTCCTTTCGATCTATCCTATTTTTGTCTATATTATCAGCTATACCTGCAATTTAATATAAAATGTTTAATATAATACATTTACTTATTACAAATACAATACCTACCCATTTCTGTCATTTTTTCCCCCAAATTATCAGTTTCGTCAGACAAATCAATAAGAGAATCAGCTTCTTGTTTATTAACCGATGAAGCAGAATCTATGTTTACAGGATGACCAATTGTTTGTGCCAGAATAGTACTTGCAGCAACAGCTTTGTTTTTTGTATAACGTGAATAGCGTAAAAATAAATTATTCAATTCATCATTAATACGTAGCAGTTCTGCTGTCATTTCATCATGTGCCAGCTTTCCAATTAAATCAACAACCCGCTCTTGCATTGCTTTGCATGTAGAGTGAAGTTCCTGCAAATATTATAATTTATACATAAAATAAATTTATTATAATACAAGATAAATAATGAAATATAAGATAAATAGGTAAATAATTATATGCATACACTTAGAAGTTCAAGATCTGCAGGATCAGGTTGTTGACTATTATTCTGATCTGAGCTTGTAAAATATGCCAACATTTCCGATAAAACACGCATATTTCCTTGCACAACATCAAGTTCACTTTGTAGTTTAGCCATTTGTTGTTCATTTAATAAAGTTACTTGTCCAGAAGATTGAGTTTGAGGTTGTTGGACTTGTGATGTTATAGGAGTTGTTGACTGTTGTTCAGTTGTAGGTACGGTTACGACATTTTGTTCCGACTCAGGTACACTCTACAGTTATATTAATAATTTAATTAAACATCTATAACATATTTATTAATTATATATTAAAATGAAAAATTCTTACTCGCTCTGGTGTAATAATGGGTGCCATGGCATCTAAGTCTGTCATTGGAAATTGTATACCTTTTAGTTTTAATTCTTGATATACTTGAACAACCCCTTGAGTATGTGGCTGATGACGGAATGTATCTGCCCATGTTTGAATTAAACTTAAAACTTTTTCCTGCACTGCTGCTGGAGGTTCATTTTTTGGTCCGATTAATTTGACCAATTCTTGTACGAATTCTCGCGAACAGGCAAGAGCATGAAAACGTTTTCCACAATTTTTTACACATGTTTCCAATACCTATTTCATTAACATAACATAATTGTATAATATAATAACATTTCATTAACACAATACTCATGAATATTTAATAGAAATGAACTCAAACTCAACAAAAAAAGTTAATCTAGCTATTTAAATTATAGTTGAAGTATAATTCAATTAATTGAACAAAAAAAATAGACTTTAAAAAATTAATTAAGAAAGTTAAGAAATAAATATTTTATGTTTCATCTAATTGCATAAAATAATTTTAAAACATTGTCTATGTCTTGTAAAAATATAAGTATTACCAAATGTACAAGTACTAACTGTTAGGGTATACATGACTATAGTATAATTTTTTCCAGCAGCCTGATTGAGTCTACGCTTAATTGCTTTAATTGCATCTCTTGGCCCTTCCTCTGTTTCATTTATAATATCACATATTTCCATATTAAGTGTCCAATTTTCGCTTGGCAAACTACCATCTGTAGCTTGCTCTGAAAAATACACAAATAAAGATGTAACACATTAAAATGTACTAAAAGGTGTTAGGTAAGTTATGATTCATGTGTCTGATTAAGCTGAAGACATATATATACATGGAAAGAAATTTATAAGTATTTACATGTTCATTAATATTAATGTACAAATGGCTATTCATGTAAAAAAAGAAAAAAAGAATTTGCTAACCAATTATTGATATTACAATAAAATAACCAATATGATGTATTTCAAAAAGGTAAATAAAGAAACTTACCTATCTTCTGGCCTACTGGTGTTGAAAACGGATTGACATTTACTCCAAAAAATGACATTGTTCAGGTTATACGAAACTGTTTCTATATTCAATAATAATACTTTGATTCACTTGTGCATATGTAAGGCACGTAACGAATTTTGACAGGAACAATATATTTGATAATAAATTAAAAACTTCTTATACAGAGTGACAATATCATATGATCCGTACGACGATGAAGGCAGACGTCAAATACAAAGTGACATGAAACTCTAACCAATCAGGTACAACATTCTGTGAATGCTATTTTGATTGGATCGTAACATTCACAGCAAATTCATTTATTTCGCTTGTTTAACAAAATTTCCAACACGAGACAAATTTATTAACGACTTCTTCGAATGTGAAAGAAATGAAATATATTTATATATTCCGTGTATTCTCTGAAAATAGGCTTATAGAAATTTTAATATCTGTGTGTCTGCACCTCTCTGTTTGAAGCAACATCTTTCTTTGGGAAAAAAGAGCAACTAAATAAATTGGCGAAGAGTTAAATTCGTTACTAATTTTTTTTTTGTTCGTAACTTGTGACAGAAAAAGCATAATTTAATTTTACAGTTTATCAATGATAATTAGCTTAGGAATCTCTTGGCATAGAATATGCAATTTCTAGATACCTTTTATCAATATTTATATCAATGCAATTACATTATCAAACACTAGGAGCGTTATGAAACAGAAATTGATAAATCAGCGTTGCGCGGCAACAGAGTAAAGAATACAAATTAAATATCTTCAATATAAAGCGGTATATATAATTGTATGTTTGATTCTCTATAGAATCTACTTGCGAAATATTTAGAGATGATTCAGGAAAACGTTCCTACTATATTGCAAGAATTTGTACAACCTCGTGTAATAAATCAGGATATGTTAATAAACTTGGTAATTGAACAAGGACCAAAAGGAGAGGCTGGTAAACTCTTTTACGAAGACGGTATTAACTTGCACGAAACAAGAAAGATTCGAATTGAGTTTCTTAGTACGTACTTTATATGTAAATTTAAAATTTTTTTGTTGAATAACACATCTGTCGTGTTATTTTTTCTTTCAGATATTTTAAAAATCGATTACCTATGGGTGATGCCAAATTTGATAGAATTGAAATTGTCCAATAACATAATTGAAAAGATAGAAAATCTAGATGTTCTTGTCAATTTGAAAGAATTAGATCTTTCCTTTAATCGTATCAAAACAATGGAGAACTTGAACCATTTAACAAATTTAGAAATATTACTTCTATTTAACAATGAAATTAGTGAAATAGAAAACATAGATGACTTAAATAATCTAACAATTTTTAGTATTGGTAATAATATTGTAACAGATTCGAAACATGTATGTATGTAATATGTGAAACATTGTATGTGAAAATATTTTATATTTTCATGCCTTTATTTATATGCAATATCATTTAGGTACTGTATTTAAGGAAATTTAAAAAATTACGTAGTTTGAATATAAGTGGAAATCCATGCACTAAGGAAGATGGATATTTGGATTATGTATTTGCATTTATACCTCAATTAACTTATTATGAATACAAAATGATAACTAATGAACAAAGAAAGAATGCAAGAGAAAAGCATTAGTAATTACACTATACATATATACATATATATGTACATATATGTGATATGTATATCATGATATCATATATGTATATACACATACATATACACATGTATAAAATAATATATATATTTATAATTTAGTAGGACTCTGAATACTTTAGAAGAAACAGAAATGAAAGAAAAAGAAGAGCTGGATGCACAAGAAGAATATAAAAAAAAATTAGCTTTCCTCACTGCTGCATACGTAGAATATCTTGATGATGATTATCTCTTTCATCAAATGTTTGAAGATGATAAAGGTTTATTAATTTATATATATAATTATTTAATTTCATTACATATAAGAATTTATATATAACAATAAACGTTTACACATAAAAATTTATCAAGTGTATCTTATGTTTAGAAGGGAAAGATTTGTCTATGGTAAATGAAGATACACAAAATGCATTTGAAGAATACAAGATAAATTTTTCTGCTTTATGCAAAGAGTTTTGTGATATAGGTTTGGAAGAACATGATAAACGAATAAATGAAATAAATCTTTATGATATTGCTGTAAACGAAGGTAAAAGTATTTCAGAAAATCGAGGTAGAATGTAAGTAATATATTTGTGCAAATATGAAGTATAGAACATCAATAGTAATTTGTATTATTTCAAATTATAGGATTGTAAATGAAGTCTTGCACAAGAAAACTGATATTTCGGCAACTATCAAGCAACTGATAAAGAAATTAACTGGAAATGTAGATGCTATTACATTAGAAAACATAACTAAAGAAGCACATCAGTTATCTGAGGAATTTAATGATATAATAACTGATGCATGGACAAAATTGATGTCTACTGAAGTGGACTTACATGAACAAATAGAGGTATATTTTAATTAATATGAGTTGTCTAGAGAAAAATTAGATTGAAAATAATATCAAATTTATTTAACAAGGATATAAATGAAGTATTTAGAATTAACATGTCTGATATGATGGGTTCTTTCCTAACAATTGCACGAGGATATTTTTCACAATTACGTAATTGTGAAGCAGAATATAATGATACTATTAATGGATTAATTTTATATTATCTTAGCGGTTTTGGGGATGATGTAAAGTTACCACGTCATTTATTAAATTTATGTGAAGATAAAGACATGTTAAATTATAATCTTAATAATTCTCATGAAAGACATTTGCAAGTAAGTACATGCGTTTATATACATTTCTATCATTTGCATTTTAAAAACTGACATGTATTTTTCCATTATAGATAATAGATGCTAGAGAAGATACCATGATAAATCGAGTAAAAAATTGGCTTGAAGAATATAGTGAACAATTAATAAAGTAAGTTATTTCTTCCTTTATATATTTTTATATTTTTTTAATAATTATAGCAAATTTTTATTTCGGTTTAATAGATATGAGAGAGAAAGAAATAATCAGCAAGTACTAGAAATATCACACTTCGCGGATTTTCAACAACAAGATTTCTCACAACTATTGCAACAATTAAATTTAAATACGGATGATACAGAAGTTATATTAGCACTTGATGAATGACTTAATAATATAGTTAACAACAGTTTAAAAATTATATTATATACCAAGTGGAAACTTCTGGAAATCAATACAGAAGTAAATATTTTTACTAAATGATATATATTTATTGAATAATATAACATCTTTCAATATATCTATATACTTTTATATAAAATATTCTATTTCTATAAAATTCGTATAAAAATATTAAATGTTTAACATAATGGTTTAAAAAAGCAACATTATAGTTAAAGTTTTTTACTTTTTCTTTAAACTTTCGATATATGATTTTAGACCAGCTTGTACCTCTGGTAACTGAGAAAATGTTACAAATTGATTGAGATCCACGGCTCTATTTTCTTTCAACCATAGCGAATTACGTTTTCTTAATTCCATTTTTGTTGATTGTCTACCTTTGGCTTCATAAATATTTTAAATGGTAAATATTAAAAGTGCTTATCTTCTAATCAAAGTAAATAATGTACTTACGCGGTATAAGTTTAAAACTTTCAATATAATCTTTACACTTCTTGATTGCATTTGCTTTATCAGAAGCTAATTCGTCTACAAGTCCAATTTTTAATGCTTCTGTTGGATGAAACAGAGTTCCTCTATTAAATCAATAGTTTTCAATTAATAGTAGATATTATTAAATATCTATAATTAATAATATAGATATTACTAAATATAATGTTCTATATGTTTATACACTTATTAATAATTACTTTAACAGTGCTATTTCAGCTCTTCTATATCCTATTATGTCAACATAAAGACTTCTAAACCATTCTGGAGCAATAATTCCTAATCGTGTTTCATTTAATCCTATAGTATGTTTTCCTTCAACTAAAACTCTGTATTCGCAGGACATTGCTAATAAACATCCTCCAGCAGGACAGGCGCCCTTCATAAATAAGATTACAAATATTCGTATATTCTTAGAAACATAATTATATATATTGTTATCATTATTATCTTAATCATTTTACTAATAATGTTTAAAAATAATACATTGATTGCAGCAGCTACTGGTATCTTCAAATTATATAAAGCTAACCATGTATCCTGCAATGTTTGCCAATATTCAGTTAGTTGTTTTTCAGTCCGATTATACATTTCTTTTATGTCAAGTCCTGCTGAAAATACACTTGGTAATGATGATGTTAATATAATACCTCGATATTTCTCTTTCTGTACATCCATTAAGGACATGTTTAAAGCATTTAATAATTCTTTGTTTAAACTATTTACAGGTGGATGCGCCATTGAAATTACAGCAATATCTGTAAGATAATAATATTATTAAATAAAAACCGCTTCATGAGACTTTGGATTATGGTATTACCTTTGTTATCTTTTGTAATTTCAACTAATTTTGTGTTTGTAGCATATGTTCGGAATAGAGAAATTTGCGTTCCTCTAAATAAATTCAAAATTGTCCTTGCAGTAAGCATATTTAATTAAATTTGAATTCAATTCTGAAATTGTATAAAATAATATACGCGTACAGATACAAATGTAAATGAATTTACTTTATTCTTCTATTTATTATGGATTATGAACTATTGAAATATCGTCCTATGAGATTTTGTAATTGAATATTAATTATCTTGCAACTAATGAACCTCTTATGTACCTATTATAACATATGTAGGATATGTATCTATTAATAAGAATCAATTCAGTATTACATGTATTAATTATATACATACAAAATGTGTGATAACGATAAAGTAAGCGATAATGTTGTTTTACTGTATCACTCTACGAGATATATTTAAAAATGCCAAATGAGATGATTATAAATGATTTAAAAAAAAAATACACTTGTCAGAAGGGAACGGACCGGACTGGAATGGAGCAGAATGGACTGCGGGCAGGTGCTAATATGGCGGCTATGCAGCTTCATAGTTTCGTGACATCGCCCTTTATCTTAACATTTTTTTAAGCAAGTTAGAAAACTTTGGTCACTGTGTGACGGAAACAACAATGTCTTGAATGGATTCATCGATGTTTGAAAAATAAACCAGCTAACAAAATGTCAACTAGATCGCAGCTTACGAAAGATTTAAACGGTTTGTCTTCTATTGAATGTTTACGTTCGTATCGTAGAACTGTCATACGTTTAAAAAAAAGGACACTTCTTTCGTTAAATTAAGTTATTCTCTAAGGACCTTTCCACGAATTTCTTTAGTCTCCATTTTATTTCATAAGTGTGCAAAATGGATTGCAACAGAATTTTGTAAATCTTCTCATTAATTTTGCACGTTTTGCAAGTTGCTCTTAACTTAAAGTGTAATGTGTTCATAAATTATTCATTATTTGTAGAATCGGTGAAAGCGTTACTGGGTAAGCATGTAAAGATATTGTTAAAGAATGTTGTAAAATTGGAAACAAAACAAGATAAACAGGAAAATCGTGTTTTGGTAAGTGATATTTCCGGTATTAAGATATTCCAATACAAAGTAAATTTGAAGTTGTGCGGTGTAATAGTTTAATGAAAAATTAAATTTGTTATTTTGATTTAAGGTTTTTTCACCATGCCGTTTATTTCTCTTAACGGCCAAAGTACCCACAAGAGTAAGATGATAGATTATTTTGTTCTTACGAATAAGCTATGTGGTTCTCTTGATTTTAATTATTTAATTATTTTCTTACAGATCGACTGCCATTTTCATTATTTAGAAATAACATCTATAGAGTCCAAAAGAGCGAATCAGTTATCTTTAAGTGTTGGGGAAAGATATTACAATTTTACTACCACAGGAGCAGGTGCAGATACTACAGAAGTAGATGCAATGATTGAGGCCTTACATACTGCAATTCGAAATATCTTTCCCACTGTACCATTAAAGTATGTGTTTTTTTGTTTTATATTTATTTTTTCTGTTATATTTATTTCAATGTTACGGCAGTAACATTTAAATAACTGATATTAAAATTATAATTTTTATTATAGCTATATTATAAGAAAAATAGAAGTAATACCAGCTAGTAGATTGCAAAGTATAAGAGGTAGTGAATTAGCTAGAAGTACAGAAGCAACAAGACATACTGGACCTTGTGGGGGGTTTTCAACCCAATATGCATGTATGTGTGATTTACATGGTGTACCATATAGAGAAGAAGTAGCCTGGGTAATTTGTTAAAGTATATGAAGATGTACTACTATTCTTGTTGGGCATTTCTCAAAAAAATTATATTTATAGGATGTTGATACAATATACCTTTCTCATGATACAAGAGAGTTAAATTTAAGAGATTTTGATCATTTAGATCAAAAAGATTTGGTGCCAATCATTTCCGCCTTGGAATATAATACTTGGTTTACAAAATTGAGGGCATCTCATCTTAAACTAAGTCATGAACCTTTGGAAAGATTGTTACATGTTATGCGTAGATCTCTTTCCATTCAGGAACTTTATCTAGATAATCTTGGAATCAAATGGTAAAGATAAAATAAATATATTAATATTGTGAAAATAATTTTAACAAGATATTATGAGATAATAAATTAAATGTGTTTTTTCTTTTTAGGGATTTTGCACACAAATTATCATTAGCTCTAATTTCTAATGCTAATACAATGTTACAGACTATTGATCTGTCACATAACACAATTGAAGATAAAGGCAAGTATTAACTATAAAGACTTTTATTTTAAACATTTTTCCTTAGTAGATTCATTTTTCTTGTTTTCAATTCTCTTTCTTTTTATTTTCGAAGTATCCCTATACAATATTTTTTTTTTTATATTTTTGTAGGAGCCTCTAGCTTGTGTGGAATAATAGCCAAGTTACAAGGTGTGCAAATAACCATTAATGATAGTTGTTTCTCTTTATCCTTTTATTTTTAAAAACAATCCTCCATTCATAATTTCAATATTGTTCGTAAAATTGGTAGTATATAATTGTTTAATTTACTATATTAATTTATAATTAATATATATATTTATTAATATTAATTTGTAGTATTACTATTAAATATGTTGAATTAGTACATGTATATCTGTTTTTATCAATAACATTATTTAGGATAATATTATTTTTAAGGAGGTGCACATTTAAGTGGACCTATCGGAAAATTGCCTAAGGGTTTACAAAAATTAAATTTGGCACATTGTGGATTAACTGGAAAAGGAATAAGTCAAATTGCACATGCATTAAGTTTAAATAGAAGCATGCCAACTAGTTTGCAATATTTAAATCTTTCAGAGAACTGTTTAAAAGATGACATCAATGTAAGTTTTTAAATATCATTGTAGAATTTAATATAACAAGTAGTTGTGTTAATTATATATTAGGTATAATTATTATATACTTGCAGAATTTATGTAATTTTTTGGCACAACCTAATAGTCTAACTCATTTAGATCTAAGTGGTACAGATACAACGCTAGAATGTGTAAGTGTTTTAATTTTCTATATAAAGTTCCAATATAAATAAACTTCATATTCTGTATTTATCTTATTCAGCTGTTTGGTGCTCTACTACGGGGTTGTGCAACTAATCTAGTCCATTTAAATGTTGCTCGCAACTCTTTTTCAAGTAAAAAGACCAAAGAAATACCTCCCAGCTTTAAACAGTTCTTTACAGCTACACTTTCATTAAAGTACTTAAATATATCTTGTTGTAAATTGCCGCTAGAAGCATTGAAACACTTGTTACTTGGTTTGGCATGTAATGAAAGTACAGTTGGTTTAGAACTTGATATGAGTGGAAACAATTTGGGCTCTATGGGTGCTCATGTACTGGAATCATGCATTCATGGTGTACGTTGTATAGCATCATTGGATATATCAGATAGCAGTAAGTACATTGCACTGAAAGTAAATTAGTTATATTAATATTTGAATTTTATACCTTGTATATGTCTTTTCACAGATATGGATGTTGATTTAGCACAAGTGATAACTGCTGTAGGGAAAAACAAATCGATCAAACAATTATATATGGGTCGGAACACTGTTAGTATGAAAAGCAAACATATTGCTGTGGTAATGGATGCCCTTGTGCAAATGCTTCAAGAAGATGATTGCGTTTTGCAAGCATTACATTTACCAGATTCTCGATTGAAATCTGATCTTTATAATCTTATCAATGCCCTTGGTAGTAATACTTGTCTTCATACTTTAGATATTAGTGGTAATCAAATTGGAGATCCTGGTGCCAGATTATTAGCAAAGGCATTACAAATTAATAATCATTTACGGACTATTATTTATGACAAAAATAATATCACTCTTCAAGGTTATGCTGATATTGTTCATGCTTTAGAAAAGTATGTAATTTTTAACTTTAATAATAAAATGTTAATATTTTTTTCTCATGTATATCTTCTTATAGGAATTGTAGTGTAAGACACATGCCATTTCCAATTTATGATTTACAACCATGTATGAAAACTTCAGCTGAAAAAACTGAACAATTAGCTAAAAAAATTCAAGATTTGTTACAAAGAAATGTTACACCATGTAAATATAGTCATGGACAAGCATTTAGATTACAACAGGGATTTTTGCTAAGCTCTACACAACAAATGGTCGATAGATTGGTTGTACAAACTCAAGACACTATTAAAGCTATTGCTGCAGAAAGCTGTGATGCTAATAATGACATTAATTATGCAACTGGACTTATACAGGATGCAGATAATTCAAAACAGGTATAAAATATTGAATAATAAATAAATTTTTAATAAATTTTTACGCAAATGATATTTTTTTTAGCTGTTACCGAGATTACATGAAGTTCTTCAACGACGAGACGAAAATAATCCAATAGAATTGAAATTACACGAAATGGCAAATGAGTTACATAAAGTTGTAACTATATATTTACAGGTATTTTTTTCTTAAATATATGTATATTATTCTCATGCAAGACGTAATAAATTTTAATTATTAAAATTTAAATACAGGATTCCTTAGATGCTATGATAAAGTGTGCAAATGAACAATGTCCTACGATACTTTCACAAACGGTAATTAGAGGCGATGAAAGTGAATCAGTTGCAGTGGAAGATGATCTACGAAATAGCTGCAAGGAAAAGAATCAGATTAGTAATGAATTCATACATACTACTATCACAGAACAAGCTGGAGCAGATATAGTAAATAGAGTCAAGTATGAATTATAATTACTTATTCATTTTGACTTTCTATACATTACAAATTAAATGATCACTAATGTGTTTTATTTTTGCATAGTGAATTAAATTTGGCAGTTGCTGCACACGTATCCGACAGAATAACAGATGAAGTAATTGAATCATTGTCAAGAAGCTATAAAAACTTAGTATGTATAATATACTTCACTATGTGTTAAATACATGCTAAAAGGTATTACACTGAAAGATTAATATTAAAGTCTTTTAATTTTGATATTGACATTCATATTGATATTTTCAGATTGGTGACTGTGATAGTAGAACAAGAAGCAGTACACCTGACGTATTACGGCCTAGTGCTGGTTCAATGAGTAGTGGAAGTGTCATAGGAGTTACAAGCACTGTAGGCGTGTCTACAGCATTACCAATTGGTAGAACGAGTATTACTTCAGAAGAAGATTGTCCGCCAGAAACTTATTCACTTGTGAATTCTATTGGTCAATGTTCCAGTGATCAATCTCCGATGGTAAAAACACAATTTGTGTATATATATATAATTCAATTCATATTTATAACAAACTTTATTATAATAACTATGATATAAAACTTCCATGTCTGTCTAGAAATTGGATTATTTAAATCTTGTAAGTAAAATAAATATATATTTGGAAACTTTCTATTCATTGATTGAATTTTATGAAATCTTTTTGTTATTGTATGTGATGATAAATAAATGTATTACAATTATTTAAAAGAATGTATGTAGTAAAATTATATTAATGATTGTTTTTTTTTACATAGGCTACGCCACATTTATCAAATAAACGAAAAAGTTTACACGGAAGAAAATTACGACCGAAATCTGTAGTTGATTCTGTAGAAGGACTTTCGGCCGATGACATTCCAGATTTATTACCATCCTTACCAAAAAGTCAAGCAGAAGGTTCGTATTCTTTTAACATAAAGAACATGTAATTAATAAATTTATTATTTCTGATATCAATGTATTTTTTCAGCTATTTCGGAAACAGAACATTCTTTAACAGAATCATTAGACTCTGTTTCTGAATTACCTAATACTGTAGGACAACAATTGCAACATTTAGTAAAATCTAGACCACGTAGAACAAAGACTAGAGCACCTACAAGACCAATGTTGAGACCTGATCAGCCAGTAGATGGTCTTGCTCTTGGCGAAGGCCTCGATGTATTTTTCAGACCAACTACACCGACAACACCTCTTATATCTCCTACAAGTGATGATAGGTAAGTGATGATATTCAAAACTATATCAACTTTAAAAGAAACAAATTATGTAAATTAATTTACCTTTATTTTGCTGTAGCTCCTTACATACTTTTCCAACTGATGGTAGTCCAAATTTATCTCTTACAAGTCACAAAAGTATTCCACCTGAGATGGATAAAAAACCTGGTTGTAGTTCGCCAATGTTAAAAACACTTCTTGAGCCTGCACCGCGATCACGATCTAGTGATAATTTAGAAAAATTTTCCCCTCTTGTTGGCAGAAGGTCTCAAGGTGATTCACCGTTAACTGCATCTCCATTAACTCGACGAAATACAACAGACAATGCACAAAATCATGAAAGAAATGTTACAAAATCTGATAATAGTAAAGATACAAGTAACAACGTATGCAATAATTGTGTCAGTAATACTGCTGATACATCAAAACGTAGTACACTACCTATTATTGGTTCTGGTACAAGTACACGCAGTTTGCGAGATTCGGATGAAAATAATAAAATGTTACAACAGCAAACTGTTATAAATTCCTCAGATAAAGATGTAGTGACTGTTCCTAAGAATTACGAAAGCAAAAAAAGTTTAACTAAAAGATCTGCGGTAGATACAGATAAGACTGCAAATCAATCTTTGCCTTCTCTTAAATTAAGATCGACAGGTTTTGATCTTCGTAGTCCAACAAACGGTAGCAGTACAAAAACTAATTCGGAAGCATCGAAATCTCCAGTATTAAGGTCTTTAACCAAAGGAAATAGTTCAATAACAGATGGAAAAAACAATGGTGCTCTTTCCAAGACTAAACCTGTTCCACCTGTAACAGCTCCGAAACCGAGACCTTGGAGTATGGCTACTGATAGAAAATCCGGTATGGGAAAAAAATCAAATTATTTAACAATAAAGACTTGGCTTACGTTATATTACATGTTTATATTACATACTTAATGTTTTAGGAGAATTTAATTTATTAAGCGATGGTTCTAGTCCAAATACTTCAGCTGGAAATACACCTGATTCTGGAGATGCACTTGATGAATCAACAGATAGTGGTGTAAGTGGTCCTGCTTCCTTGCCGCCGACGTTGTCAGCAAGTAGTACTGCTAGTTCTTTAAGCAACGCAAGCGTAGAGAAAAGATCAGTTAGGGAACTGGCAGCTAGTTTAAACAAAAGTAAAACGGAAAGGAAAGAGAATGGTGAGAGCCAAAAATATATTTTTCTATTGCATGTCATTGTATATAGTAATATCATGGACATCACTCACGATTCACGCATAGTTTTTAATTAAATATCAATTCCTGGTTAATTCCAAGTATATATTGTAAATATGCATGTTGAACCCTTTAATTAAGAAGCCTTGCTGTATATATTATTTTAGAGCATACCGCACCTGCAGCATGGAGGTCGGTGCTTCAACGTTCTATCAACCAACCAGATGTCAAGGTACCTTATGTAACGTCCGTTTTTTTTTCTTTTTTTTTTCTTTTTTAAATCACCCAATATAATTTTTAATAAGAATGCAGTGTCCTAAGTCCTTTTGTCTTGTTTTGTGCTTGAAATCCATTAATGTAAATTTCTATTTTTACTTTCTTTTAAAACAGTTTCTGCGTCTTAGCATTACAGAAAGACATTTTTAAAATATTATAAAGATACCTTTAGTATTATTTTGGGTGAGACAATGCTATATATATAATTGTTATATTTTTAGGTAACGGAAGTGCCGAAAACGGTTGAAGAAAATCGTATAAGTTTTAAACTCCGACGTACTTCATTTTTACGTGATTCAAATTTCAATTACAATAACGACGTAGTTGACGTTTGATCGTGACTTAATGCAGTAATAATTTATAAATTAATATCAATGACTGGATACTTATTAAGATATCTTTCATCGAAATATTTTATATTGGGTACAAAAATATACAATTTGACACGTCTGTATTTGTGCCATATAAAGTCAAATGCAAAAGCAAGTGCTAACACAATATTTAGGGACAGGGTACTGCGGGTCTCTATAGAAAGTACCAATTTATTATTAAGGTGGCATTAAAAATTTTATAGTTTTTTATGAAACTGTAATTTTAATGCAGTTTATTTTAATTTAGGAATAAGTATTTTGTATTTAATATACTGAAATCATTTAATATTTTCAATGCAATAAGTTAAAACACTTACTTCCATAAAAAACGCATTAAATGCTGCTACATTCCTCCAGATTTTTAAAAAGAGGTCTGTTTGATATTGTCAATGATATTATTTGGAAGATAAACCATGTTATGTTTGTTTTAACATTTAAATATTTATATATTGTTTGTCTATATATTTAAACTGATAGAATCTAATATAGGTCATAAACTATATGATTTTAATTTAAATGTATGCTAATCTGTTACCAAAAAACAAAACACAATATATTTTTAGCAACATTAAACATTTCTTCCTATTATTTAATCAAAGTCGGGATGTCTTCCGAAATTAATTTTTGTAATTTCATGATAGTTATTTTGATTTGTTTCTTAACCAACCAGATGTAACAGACCTGTGATTACTAAAAGATACGATTCCATTTAAATTAATTATTGTTTATAATTTTTTATATTTGTTTTCATACAATTTTTATTAAATTATGTTACATTTTATTTAACATCTTAAATACAATTGGAATTGATAAGTGCACAAAGCAAATACCAAGAATCATAAAATGTATGAAGCGTGCCATATAACATAACGTAAAATAATAAATGCTTTGTTTTCCACATAACAAGGACAAAGTTGAAAGATTTTTATATAAAAGATATGATATTATCAATGACTTATCATTGATTTAAAAAAAAATTAGTAACAAAATACTAAACATTATATAATGCATATATAACATATATGATACGTAAATTAAAAAAAAAACTAAACTAAACTTTCAATTAAATTAATTAGAAGAAAGATATTGCAGACTATTATTATATTTCAAGAATTTTTTTGCAATATTTGTAAGCTGTATTTGCTATTTTATATCTTGTTAAAGATGTATTATAATTAAGAATAATTTAGTAAAGTCTTTCTGCTATGTGCATTTTCCTATAAAGGAGCAGCTTTTTTACAAACAATTTTTTTATATGATATAAAAATATATTGCAAAATACATAACGTAAAATTCAATTTACATAAGTATATTAAAAACTAGTTTTTGAATAGTAAACAACTTCTGTACATATACGTGTAAAAAAAGTTACACATAGATAAATTAGTCATTATTACAGTTGCAGTTCTTATAGATAAATAAATATTTGAACATCTATTTGATATTGGGTTTATGTATTAATAACTGTGACTAACAAAATATGTAAATCCTTTTGGATACAAGTATTTAGCAACATATGTCATATAACAATGTTAGATGGTAAATTGAAAATATTCTTTTTAAATATAATAATTAAACCATTTGTGAAATGTGATTGTCATATTTTAACAAACACATTCAACATTCATCTTTACATTAAAATCGTAAATATTACATAGATTGAACATTAAATTATAAAATTAAAGCCTTTCTTTTTATCAGGCGATTATCTATTTTAAATCTAGCGCGATGCAGATTGAATTTATTATTCGTCAAAACATTTTGTTAAATCAGTATAAGAGATTTTCAAATAATGTAAACAAATCAGTATCGTGGACGGTAGCTAATCATAATGTTACTTAATAATTTTATTTGCTATTCGCCGACAGAATTGTAATTTAATTATTTCCATAATAAATATAGTATTTGTAAACATGTACGTATGTACTTGTAGTTTTGCATAAGTGCAAACTAATTAACAATTTGTATACACATTACATTGCAGGTGATTTTCAAGACATAAAAATACATATAAATTAATTGTATATTTATGACAGAAAAATATTGCATTGGGTTCTATACGAACGTCACGTAAGATTTAAAATTTAAATAACTGTGCCAAAAGCGGAATCATTTTGTATGTATAATTGTTAAAATTTGTTCAATTTGTTTTACTCCCGCTTTAAAGTTTAAAATGTAATTGTTTTACATTGTATTAGTTGTCACTTTGCATACTACCAAAGATCACCTGTAATAAATCATACTTTAGTGTGTAAATATATTAAATATAATTACGGTATGTATGTATTAATGAATGATATAATCACGATCGTATGATGCGCGCAGAGAAAATCAGACAGCACGTATAGGCATTCTTTCTTCATTACATTCCCGTATTTATATTTACATATATACGTATACATATGTTGCAATGAAGCACGTTTTAAAATCTGCTATTAATTTTATTATATACATGTATTATCATCCAATAAATATCAGTATTTGCAGATTTCGATACGTTGCTCATTAACCATGCAATATAATTTACTAGTAAATAAAAACTATTACATATGCAGTGTCCAGTGTTTTGCTTATTTTATACATTAGTAATTTTATGTATTTAAATACACTTTGTTACCAAGATGGAAAGATTGAAAAGATAGATTTTTATAATAAAATCAAAAACAACACTCATCGACATACGATATCTTGCTGAATAATTTTATAGCAATATAATATTAAAATTTAAATTAAATATATAAAATATATATATTAGCAAAGTTGAATCAATAATGTATTTTGTAAATGTATCGTTACTCGTAAACGTTTTTGGAATATTGAACACCGAATTACTAAAATATGGCATACGTAATATGTATTTATTAAGTCGAAAAATATAAAACGTATCAAATACAATAAAATTAGTGCGCGTGCGTGAGAAATTGTATGAAATCCAGCACTCTGGCACATTTCTATAACCCAAGAAATGGAAGTATAACAGCGGAAGGTTTAAGGAAATAAAGTGTGTGGAATCTGTTCTACATAGGAGATGTTAATGAGCTTTTTTACATGTTTTATATTATTAAGTTGAGAAGGTGTAGAAATGTCACGTTCAAAATCTGAAAAGATTGGAAATGGTGGTAAATGCGAACTAAGTGTATGGACACGTGCGATAACAGCGAACTCCGAATGGCCAGATAAAGTAAACATAACCACATTTCACTTAAGTATGCTCTCTATTTTTTTCCCTATGATCTCGCTGATAAGTTTCGATGATTTATTATAGGAAGAATTTCTTGATGTTATATACTGGGCCAGACAAGCAATTGGTATTATAGTTGGTATAGGATGGGGTCTTATACCTTTAAAAGGTTTCATAGCTCTACTATTGTAAGTTAAAATATAATACTACTGTAAGTTGCAATACATAAAATCGCGAAATTATAATTATACATTTTAAGTTTGTGATTTGATGTTTCAGATTTGTATTAGTTAACGCAGGTGTCACGTATCTGTATTTTAGCAACTTTCAACAAATTGATGAGGAAGAATTTGGTGGTATATGGGAATTAACTAAAGAAGGTTTCATGACATCATTTGCTGGTTTTTTGGTAATTCAAAGTTATCTAATATTATTTGTTTTATTGTATTTATCTTAAGTTTATAATAAAATTTTTCTTCATAGGTCACTTGGATCATTATATATTCAGGGTTACATTTTGATTGATTATTTTCTGTGTCAGTGATGATTTTACTGATAAGAACATAAATATGTATATTTTCCAAAAATCAAGTGCGTATATGTAATTGACCTCGTAAGAATTTTTGTGAAGAGCAATTTTCACAGTTCATATGAGCTTTAGACTTGTAGCGCAATAAATACATAGAAGAATTACTAATCACTTGGATAATTTGTTATATAGAGTTAAATATTATAACATAAAGAATATATATCTATCGAAAAATTCCTTTCTTTTTGCATAGAAATGTATGCATTATATTTAAAGGCCAATTATTTATTACCAGAGACAATGTTTTTAAATACTAATTATAAAATATTTTTATTTTAAACTTAATTTCTTTATTACATATCATTGATATAGTAAGTACTGTAAATCGCGCTATGAAAACATACATGTTGCATATGCCAAATCAGAATATATATATGTGCAGATAATTAATATAAATAAACATTTTGAATAACTATATTGCTCAATATTTGATCAGACTTAATACTTAATGGATATATAGCGAAATTTTTATACTGGTATTATTTACACTATCTAAATATATTATATATTAACAGCCTTAGCTTTTGCCTTAACAAGTACAAGGCAAAAATATAAAAAAATAGATTTGGAATATTAATGTAGTTCTGTATACATTAAATTTTACTGATAACAATTTATTTGAACCTTTTTTAAAAAAATAAATAATAGTGATTGAAAAAAAATTTTGCCACATAAAATTATTAGTATTTAAGTAAAAATAATCTGGATGAAAAAACTAATCAATGTACAATTTTAAAATCATAGATATCGACTAAAATAGTAGAGCTCAAAGTTGTACCATGTAAGCTTAAGCGTATAAGGTTTATTTAAGGTATATTTAACATGTATAAATTATTGAAAATATGGTAATAAAATGTGTTTAATATATTCATAAAAAATGTATCGAAGTCAACCGATCATTAATCGTTTTCGCCCTCGTAATTGTACTTCTTTATATTTAGAAACAATTTCTTTACATTGATTTTTATTTGCGTAATGTTTCTGATAAGTATCAAATATCTTTGAAAACAAACGAGGTATTTCTGAATGTGCACTTAGTAATGATCGTTCAAGAACGTACAAATCGACTGCTTTGTCTTCAACGCTTGATTCTGTACGAGCTAATCCAAAATCTATTATAACAAAGTTGTTCGCAGCTATAAGAAAAAATGAAAAAATAAATATTACTTTATTAAAATAGTAATATTAATTGATATGATAGTGGTATACCATTTTCATATTTTTTAATGTGATCGTCATCAATATTTTTCAAAAGTACATTCGAAGTAGTCAAGTCTCCGTGAATTATGTTCTTCAAGTGTAATTTTGCAATTATTGTTCCGAGTCCTTGTGCTATAAAATTTAATAAACGATCGTCATTTATTTCTTTTGAAACTTTTTTATCGATAAACTCTTTTAGTATTATTGCGTCTTCTATATATTCCATATAAATACATCGTCGTTCTAAATTTGCCAAATATATGGCTGGTGTTGCGATTCCTTAAAAAAAAAAAAAAAGAAGAAATTAACTTATTCTTAAAAAAAGAACAAGAAATTATTATTTTACCTGCGGCTTTAGCACGAATTATAGCACGACATTCAGCTTTTATACGATCTTTCGTAAGACGCTTATCTAAATCTGCATGTCTGTACTTTTTCTCAAATCTCTCTTTGATTAACGTTGGTTTTCCTAAATAAATACCTTTATATACGCGTGCTTCGGCGCCTTGTGCTATTAATTCGAAATTATTCATATTGTTCAATATCTAAAATATATATCCCAAAATATAGATTTCGCATACGTGTATCTTTTATGCCATTTACACCATTTTTTTTTTTTTTTTTTTTGTTATACGAGTTATTTTATTAAATTTGAAAAAAAATATATAGTTACGTTGAAATTTACTTCTAATAGTGACTCATATAATTTGGAGAATAGATTGCGTTGCAGAAATTATATTTTTCGTGTGTAATAAATACTTGAACGGCAAGTTACTATTTGTGAAAAGGGAAAGATAAAGTTATTCGCGCTAGCAAGGGCAAGATGAGGGCGAAATGTGAATCGATCGTTACCCGAGAGCGTCCTGCGCGCTAATCGCTATCCCAGCGCTAGTATTCGCCTGTACTTTGTTCCTATCGGATTGACAAGCTAATACTGTGTTTTCTTGCCTTGTTAAAATTACAGAGAAAACGCTTTTTCATTTAACTGACAAAAAATGAGGGACGAAGTGAAAATGGACGCGAATCGGCTAATCGCCGAAGTCTATAAGCGGCCAGCGCTTTGGAATCAAAGGCATATCTCTTATCACAATCGCGAAGTGACGAACCGCGTTTGGATGGAGATTGCATCGATATTCAAGTTGCCCAGTAGGTGCATTGATGAAATCGTTTTTCAATCGTATGTCATTCGCGCGCGCATTTTTACCATTCGTTCTAACTGTCAAAATTTACTCATTTCCAGCATAGTACAATCATTCTGAATGTGAACTGTTAACATCGTTGATACAATAAAATAATTATCAAATCATTTGTTCTCATGTCTGAAAATGTTTTTTGTTATAATCATTATAAATTTAAATAACTAATTTGAATTTTTTAAGAGTGTCGAACTGATAGCGCAAAGTTTTACTCGTATACATAAAATATTTATCATTTAATTATTTACATAGTTATGTTATTTTTCATGATTGTCTTACTATTTCTCGAAAAACATGTATATAATTTTTTATGTATATGTGCTAATGTACTCGCTAATACGAATCGCTATCTAGTTAACCTCACTTTTTTACAGGTTGACATTACCAAATATATCGTACTTTAAATCAATTTGCATGTTCACTATTTAATATATGAATCTTACAGTCACAAAAAAGTTGCCATTAATAACCATCAATAACTTACAATTTATTGTTGTTTATAGTATTAAAGCTCGGAAAGATTTAAATTGCAGGTGCAAACTTGTTACGTGAAGACGCATGCGTATAAGCAGTCACTAAATTTCGTCCATCGTACTTATGAATTACTTCCGTCATATTTATGATTTTCATCGCGCAAACTTTAGTTTACAACTACATTTTATGAAAATCATTGTTTATATCAATTATTTATATAATTTTACATGTGTATATGCGATAATTTTGTACTAAACCCAATAAATCCATTAAAACCACTAATCCAACCAAACCCATAATCGAATTCAGTTAATGCAGAACTGATTAAAGTGTCAAAAATGTAAATTAGAAATATGTAAGTATCTTTATAAGTGAACACGATAAACATATTGTTTGTTATTTTTATGTCTTTCAGAACCAGTATTAAAAGCAAAGTGGAAAGGGTTACGAGATACATTTCGGGCAGAGTTGAAGAAGGACCAAGTTTATCGGAAAAGCAAATTTCATCGAAACAGACCAGTATGGATACATTTCAAAAGTCTGCAATTTTTGAAAGAACAAATGTTACCCCGTCCCCCTATTTGGGAACGAAGCAATTCTTGCCAAGATGACGATCGGGTGCCTAGCGAAGGTGAGAATGATGGAGCGCTGATGCAGAATGGCTCGTCGGTAACAAATAGAAACGTGGAGGATCGAAATACGATTGCAAATCATCTGTTGTCAATGAACAACGATAACGGACTAAAGATCGACGCCGTCAATCACATAGATGTAAAGCAGGAGCCCGAGGAGAATTTTGATAATCTCGAGTTTCAAAGTGTCTCCGATAATCTGACTGAAAACGAAATGATGCTGCAAAACATTTCTCCCGAGCAGGTGCTCATGGGAGACAATGACACCAACATCGGCATCCCGGTAGATCCTTTGGAAGGCAACCGTTTCGATGATAATTATTATTTCCTTATGAGTCTCTTGCCTCATATAAGAACGTTGTCCGCTGACAAACGAATGTTACTTAGAATGCAAATGCAAGAACTGGTTTATAAGGAAGTTTACAAGAAAAATTCGGATAGCGTTACAGCATCGTAAAGAGAGTTATTAAAAGGAGTATTTTTAACAGAGATATACATATAAACATACAGGTGTGTTTCGTTGGAGTCGGCTATAAATTCACCAGAATTGTTTTACATTATATCGAGACACGAAAAGTAACTCAGGCTTTATTTATAAAAATTAATCGAATAACTAGTAAAGTCGAACACGCAACGTTAAAGGGCTGGGGGGGGAGAAGTGTAGGTTTTGTTAAACTTGAAACAAGTCAATACTCCGTAGGTTGAGAAACACTGGTGCTTTCTCGTACCTGCGGGTACGACCGTGATGTTTAGTGTGATGTATATAAGTGTAGTAAACGTATTCGTGTATTCAGGAACATTCCTGTTTCATTGCGCATGCGTACCTGCCGCGGCTCCTCTTGGCTGATCGTCTCGTTCGTTTTCGCGTTACGTTTCGGTTGTGCTTTCGTTTAGTTTGTTCGCGATTGCTACAAGACGGTTGTGTTCATGTATCTGTCGTTTCGAATTCGATATTGTGGATTTAACTACGTGTTTTCGCGGGCGTACCTGTCTGCGCCAAGGATAGTTGCTGTGACATTTTTTTCTGTGCGTCTATTATCTGATCATGACTTAGTGTGCACAGGTGTTTACTTCAGGTGACAGGTAGAAAGGTGCATCTGCCTCGGATTTTTCATTCTCTTTTGTGTTCTACACGTTCCGCATTCAAGCGTATATAATTAACTCGTTCACTTCATTGCGACTGATTATTTCAAGCCGAAAAATTTCATCTCGTATACATCAGTGCAACGTAATTTCCCTACATTTTTTTTTTTTTTTTTTTTGGGGGAGGGTGGGGGACTAAATTATCATTTGGTTCAAGGTGAGTGTTCAACGAACGAAACAACAATGCAAAGAACATCTTACTGTTTCTCTCGAAAATTCTCATCCTTTTTGAGAACATTACGAAACGTACATTATGTGAAATGATTATTAACAAGAACGAAACGCTGACAATTTCGCGATGAGTTAAATAAAATTCAATATAGTATTTTAGCTTTATTCTTAAATACTAAAGTTTGTATCGATCCTTCATAGGTTAACAAATAAATAAGTTCTGTGCAATAGTCGATCATTAAGTAACACTACGTTTAAGGTTGGCAGGATAAACGTGATATTCACATTTTCTCTTTTTATTCACTAACAAATATGATATTTTTAATAATGTTTCGTACGTGAAACAATATTGGAGCGAGTAATTGTTAGAAACAGATTATCGTTGTAACTGCAAAAAAAAGTTGAATATTCATGTTGTTTGTTATGAAGCAGATACATATTGTTTAAATTAAGAGAGTTTGTAAAAAAAAGAGCCGCGTTACTTTCATCAGAGGGCCGAACGATGACAAAGCTAACGATATTCCTGTGTCATTATAATTAAGGTTAGAGGTATCGTACGCTGTTGAGCGTTAAATATATTCTTCATCTACACTTTCGAGCTTGCTCTAAATAGCGTACTGGAATCTCCTGGCGATTCGAAACGCATCTACGCATTCCGTTCCGAGTGACAAGTACCTGGAAACCGAGACGCCAGTTACCTCGTGGATAATTTTCGTAACTAGTCGTAATAATGCTAATAAAGATCTTTGTATTCAAAGTGACGCCTCGTGTATTCATTCCACGTAACCGACAAAAATATAAAAAGGATAACAGATCGTGGAAAATCAAACCGATTTGGATGTTCGACCCGACAGTTTATTATAACGCGTAACTAAAGGTGTTGCGAAAATTTAAATGATCGTTAATTATTTAACTGTTATGCAATCACTTCGTAGAGGAATAACAATAAAACACTTAATTTATATAAATGATCGATAATAGGTAAGATCGAAGTAGCGAATCGCGGCAAAACATTTGAGGTGAAAATCTGGAATCAGGATCTGGAATCTGGAGTCATTAAAATAATAATTATGTTACCTGCGTCGATTTCTTTGTCTAATATTTGTTTACGTTAAATTTGTTAACGTTTCTTTTTACATAATTTTACTACAATTTTGAACTTGAGAAAAGAAAGATATTATTAATAATGCATCCGGTATTTAGGATAGAATTGATAATGTGTCTTTTGCCCAAAAAGTGTAACACATATTCCAAAATTAATATTTGTATTAGTGGAAAAATGCTATAAGAAGCAAAATATTTCCAATTGCTTTTCAAATAGCAAGCGATATCCGATGATAATGTGATTATTAAAGTGCACTTTTACCGAATGATGTTCTCTTTCGTGATTATCTCTTTGACTATCTCAATTAGTATGGCTTCACTTACCGTGTGGCACGTTCAACACGAGTATGAAAATCGATTGAATTCATAACATATGATTGAATACAGGATAATTCGAGATGTAGATTATTTTGTCACGTACTTTGTACAATATATATAAATATCAAACCTTAACCATCAAACCAAACATCAACTTTCTTGAATAAATCAATTAAATTCTTCATTTGATGTGCAATAAGCTTTAATTTGTTAAACATTTATTTAAAATGATCCTTAAAATTAATGGTAATCGTTGTCTTCTGATTCTTTAAAGTCCTTCAAAAAAGATGACTCACCATGGAACAAATATGGTTAATATATATTTCACTATTCTCAATCAATTATTCTGTTACTAAAAACATGAAACATTTGTTACAATTATGCCTGTTTGACATACACACGTCCTTTACAAGTCAGTAGAATGAACAAAGTGCAGTCTAAAATGAATGACTTTTTTCAAATTTTGTTTGAACAGAAAGAAAGGTATTACTTGACCTTGAGCAATGCAAATATACCGTATATGTGATACATACGCGAGTAGGTATATCAGCATTTAGCTTATGAGTTGCTTGGACATTTCTTATATCTTGAGGTCTGACTCAGTGCACCGTGACTTATTGTTAGTGCGCTCGGTTCTCACGCTTTTCTCGGACTCTAAGCTGTATAACGTTGCATATTCATTAAATCGCATTCACACAGATTGTAGACTTATTGCCCCGTAAATTATATGCGAGATGTTCTTACAGGTAAAAATCTCGTTTCGTCCCCCCCCCCCCCCCCTAGGAGGAGAAGCTTTTGCCGTTAGTTCTCTGGTCGGCAACGTGTATTAAAAAGATAAAACGGAGAGAATGTGTTACATTCCATTTCATCTTTTTACTCGCGATCGGCTTCGCTCTCTTACTGTTCCCGGCCGTCTGACTCATTAGAAACGACGTTTTTCAGTAACGACCGGTTCTACCGGCGAGGTAATCAGTGATCGAAGGAGCTCCGGCATCCCTCGGTTCTCGTTTGGTCATCGAGCTTTTCGCTCCAATCTGGACGATAACGAAGGATGGTAAGCTCCAGTTCGCCCGGCGTAAATGTCTCGCCAGCTAATAGCGTGGCTACATCACGTGTCGTCGTGTCTGACAGTGACGTAGCTCGTGATGGTGACGCCATCTTACCGAGCACCCGCCAATCATACCGCGCGGAGGACGAGGGTGGTCATGTAAACGGAGCTCCTGCTGCCGTCGAATGGAGCCAAAGCGGTCCGCCCTCGATTTCTATGTCGGTTGACCTGCATAATCTCATCAATCCGAATCTCCAAGACTCTGGACATTATTCCGCCAGTCCCGATAACGCCGATGCCTCTGCCTCACCTTGTAACGTTAAGTCTGCGAAAAATCACGAAGAAGAGGAAAGTTACGAAGCGTTTGGGTCCGTCGAAGGTGACGCTGATGACGGGGTGGAATCACCAGGTGGTAGCAGTTCCGCGCCTTCACCCACTGGCAACAGTTCTCTCAAGTAAGTTCGTTGCCCCTTCTATACATATATATATATACTACTATATCGATCAATATATATATACTAACTATATATCGATCGTTTTTTTTTTTTTTGCATAATAATATTGGTGGTACTTGTACCGATTTGTAGAAATCGACGTAATTTTGCGCGCGAGTATTTTTAAATACCCCAGTTTCCGGATGTGACTTGTAGAGGGTGCTCTGATCGTTCAGCACACGTGTACTGTTCTTTTAGGAGAATAACTAGGGTAATTAAGAAGATAATTTTCAGTTTCATTTTCAACGTAGATTATAATATGGAGGAGCAAGATTATCTTGAAAAGTATTGTAAAAATTATAGGGATAATATAATAAATATATATATATATTTTTATTGGATCATCAACATTAAAAAGTAAAATGCATTAATTATAGACACGATAAATATAACATGTTTCACATGTTTTGAAATTTGTTTAAAGTAACAATTTATATACAATTAAAGTAACAATTTCTCAAACATTTTGTACGAATATCATTCGAGTAGATCTGTTCTCACGATAAAATCAATGCTTCGCTAGTAATATAATGTGTAGAGAAAAAGACTTTCAACGACTTATTATCTTTCGCGTTTGAATTATTAATATTAATTCTTTGCGTTTTCTTTCGAACTATGCCGCGTTTCTACCGTTTCTTTGTGTACATAGAAACACACATATTTATAATTATATCAAAGAATACATAACATTTTATTTTATTTTATTTTATTTATATTTCTTGTATTAATTATCTTGTAATTATATTTTTTGTAATTATTGAAATTGAAACCATCAACGAGAACATAGTAATTAATATAAAAAAAAATTGGAATTTGATTTCAGAAGGTTTCGAGAGATGCTTTGATTCATTAACTGTTAATCATAATGCCCTATCCTTCAAACGTGCACTAATAGTGATACAGTGCACTAATTCATAGACAATACTGATTGTAAAACATATATGTAAATTATTAATTTAGCATTCTGATGAATACGATATCAAGCTAATTTAGTATTCTGATGAATGCGATATTAAGCTCATAAATGTTATGCTTATGTGTTTATAATTAAATGATTAATAGTAAAATTTGTCTGTTTAACAGTAGAATTAAAACACTTGCATTCAGTGTATTAGAATTTCTATAAATGTAGTTTATTTTAAACATATGATCCTCAAGTTTCTTTGTTCTGTTTTAATTAGAAATCCAAGAAGCCCTAATTCGACCATAGGAAGGCATTCTTGGTTACGAACGTCACTTAGGCGAACTCCTCCTTGGTAAGACTTCTTGCATTTTTTTCTCTTCTCGCGAAAATTCCAATCTTTTGAATCCTTCGGTTCGCGTTCTATCCGTACATGAATTTTAGTAGAAAAGCTCAGTTCTATATAGCTGCTTAACTCTGAATATTTGAATATTTATCTTTTAAAAATTTAAACAAGTCTGCCACTCGAAAGGATACGAATTTATATCGATATATATTTCTATATTTTATATTGATATAAATTTATATTGAATTTCTTTCTGATGCTTCGAGCGTTCGTACGTTTTTATCGTAAATGTCAAAATATCGAATATTAAATGCGTGTATCTTCACATTTCGATTTTCAAATTCGCGTTTCGCATTCTCGAAGTTTTTATCGAGCCTCCGCAGATATGCAAAGCGGCACGGTTACATGCATAAAAGATGAGGTGAATCATGCCGATAATAACTGCAATAATTGGAAGAAAGCTGTTCGAACGTGGCGCGAAAGTTACACGGCACAGTAGTAAAAATGAAGTTTACGCACCGCCGGTACTATAATCGCTGGCTGTTTAGATCTAATTTACCGGCGGGAGAATTCCCTTCGATCCGAAGGATGGAAACAATGGCGAGGCTCCCGTGCGAAAAAAAAAAATTGCCGTTGTGAAACCGTCTGATAAATCACGGTTGTCTGGCCGTGTTAATAGACCGAGGCAGATAAGAAACTCTCTTTAATCCTCCGAGGAAAGGTATCGGCAGTTATCTGCAAGAGGCTCCTGTTTAAAATTTCTTTCAGGAACATACGTCTATAACGATCTGTATGACACGGAGGAAGTCGTTATACCCAGAGTGGTATTAAGCATACCGTACACAATAGCTCTTTCCATTCTAGCATCCGCGATATTACGTCGTAAGAATTTTCCTAGATAATATATTCGCTTGACGAAGTTGGGTAATTAGTCGGTCTACGTAGTTGTAAACGACCGTGTTTGTAATTTGTCCAACACGTGACACGAGACTTGTTACAAATAAACAAGTTGTCGGTGTGTTTCTTCGGTATTGTGTACAGTGCAAACGGTTTCGGACGATTTGAGACGTTGGCTACGAGGAGGAACCAAGTGGGGAAAAAGAAAAGGAAAAAGAAGAAAGCGCTTTCGCGAGTAGAGCGTTTCCATTATTAAACGTCTGTTATTAAGTGTCGAAGCAGGGAGAGACACGTACAGGGTGTCTCAGAACCGGTGATACAACTGACAATGAGTGGGAGGTGATGTTTCGTAAAGAAACGAGCCGAAAAGAAGGAAATATTCGTCGAGGCCTTTTGAGAAAACCCCGAGTTTGAAAATTTGTCAATATTATATTTGAATTTAGCTAATTCTAAAAAAGCACGATAGAAAAGGATAATTAGCAAGAGGTTACACGTGCGAAAATAAACAAAGAGCGTGGAGTAGAATTTTTATGTAAGATGCTTCGCTTTCGAGAGAAAGTCGAGTTTTTAAAATTTATCGAGTGTACCAAGACAATTTTCAACGAAAGTCTATTATATTCGAAAATTTTATTTTACATTTTTCACTTAGCTTTGCAGAATATCATCGATCACTCACTCCTGTGCGCTACGGTACTAACCAAATTGAAGTAATTGACAAATCTTCGAACTCGATTTCGAAGGCCTCGAGGAAACAAATTTTAGTCTCTCTTTTCGACTCACATTCGTTTCCTTTTTTTTCACTTGCTATTTGGTTTCACTCCTGTATAAATCAACGACCACCATGTACATTTTGTCCACGTTTACATATATGAAAGATCACGATTGAAGTTGCGCATTGTACACTTGCCAATGATATTAGAATAGAATTGATCAATCAGATATTCTTTAACGATTATAGTGCTAAAATAAGTAATATTTTCTTGGCAACGTTCGCTATTTCGTAACGAAATTTCAACCTTCGTCTATTCTAACCGACTACATTATTTGGTTCATTTATAGAAATGTGTAATTTGGCTCGATTTCGAGATCTCACCCGCGGCGAACGGAACGCCAGGATACTCGAAAGTTTACAACACGAAAAATCTTATAGATCTTCGGAAATGTTTTCATGTTGGAGCGAGTTGATCGTAAAATCGGATGTACATAAATGCTCAATGGAAGAGTGACTCTTGGCTGAAAAATTCAGTAACAGTGTTTTAACCGTTATGTTCAGCGAAAAGTTCTATTACGTAAGAGAATATCTTAGCATATTTTTCACGGTCATGTTACCTTCTTTTTTTTTTTCTTTTCTTTTCCAGTTCCGGAAGGAAGCGACTTAGTTCCAATGCATTAGCAAGGTAAGAGCGAGCGAAAAAAATTATTTCCCCGTAATAGCAACTACACTACACTACTGTTACGCAAATTGTTTCTTTTTAATCGTCGACAATTACGACAATTCTACGGATCGACGAACATACTCGCATTTCTTATAATTCAGAGAGATGCCTCTGAAAAGGGCAGAGAACGATATTTTTTTATTTCATCATTGGAGTCGGCGTGTCGGCGTGTGTTGACGTCATGGGTTAACAATAGCAACGATCCAACGCTGGAACTGAATTTACAATTCAGAGAAAGAAGCTTAGGGTGTCCTTGTTCAATGGATAATTTTCAGATCCTTTCGCGAAACGCAAAACGGACAGACTTTCTAAAGCGTGGGCATTGGCTGCACACGCACTTCCACATCCCGTTTCCTTTTACGCTTCCATAAACGCTTTGAACATATGTTTTTACCTCATTATCTATATTTATCATCTTACGACGTCTCATCGTCTCCAATGGCATTATGTGGCATCTTTTTTTCGAAAATGTAATTGTATTGTGACTCGTCCAGTGACCGTCATCAATGCGTGTATGTTCATAGTATTTTAATTGTACATCGAGATTGCTTGTGTTTTTAAGAGAGAAAGAGTCGAATTCAAAATTCTCAATACAGACCGTTTGTTAATATTTGATATTTGTCTGTTTCTTTTTACAGCCAACTTTATCGAAGCGGTAGCTTCAATAGCTCTGGCAGAAGCTCCAACTGTGATCCAGCGGACGATATGTACAGCGATGTCTCCCTCGAGGATGATGTCATTGATCTCAATCATAGAGTGAGTGTCATTAACTGTTAATTTATCGTTGGTTTCGATTTACTACATTGCAATGCCGTATGCTCGTCTGTAACGTTACAACGCTTCAAGTACCTGAAGTTTCCGCGAAGCTCGCTATCGATATGCAATTTCTTTCGCGCGTTAATCATGTCAAAATTTATTCACGCGAAATGACGTTTAACCTTACGTTCGCTACCATCATTAAGCAAAATTATCGATATCACAATGCAGGAGTAACGTCTGAAATACCATCGAATTTGCAGAGAACGTATTTTAAACTCAATGAGATATCATCGGGGTCTTAGATGTGTGCTACTAATACACCCTGTCGATCGCCACCTCGATCAAGATCACCAACAGAGAATCCACCAGATGATGTCAGGTTCCATCAGCGACATCCGGCACACCCACCACCACCTTACGCTTACTATCCACCGCCTTATCCACATTTGAATCCGTATGGCCCTTATCCATATCATCCTGGCGGATTTTATACACCGTCCTGCTGTAGCAATGATGTACCCCAAGAAACGAAAGGTCCCTCTTGGTTCAGCATTCTGTTGCTGATCTTTCTGTTGGCGTGTGTCATTAGCATTGTTTTCTATCGGTCCTTGTCGCACGAAATACGGCGAAGACTAAACGTCAGGCTGCCTAACTTACAAGTGCAACCAGCGCAGGTAAATTTGGCTTCCGGTTATTGCGTAATTGGCCTTTATTTTTATTGTCGTTCTTCCCCACTGGCTAACGTTACGCTGTCGCGCAATTGCTTCGAAAGCATAAACACCGGTTAATTGCGAATAGTTGCAAAATTATAAATGGAGAATAGGTCGAATAGGAGAACTATGGTCGAAGATTTTTGGGGTATGAAGTTACTGCTGAACGCTTTCGATTGACATGAATCACTGGCATGGATTGATTGCAGTGAATCACGGCTCCGTTATCGCTAATGACTAACTTGCCTCTGCTTGTAATATGTTCGCTTTGGTAAAGATGTGATATGCAGCGAACAATGAAGCACAAAGATGCACTTACAGTGATAAAGTTGAACTAACCGTAGATATTGCAAATAGAAGGAAATTAGTCCATTGTGACATTGAAATTGAGAGCCATTTACTTTCACAGCTGATCTCTAGATTAATTTTTACATATATAGATTTATATATATATATAAATAGATTTATATACGTAAATAAATCAATTGTTCTATAAATCTCAAATATTTTTCTTCTGGATATTCCACGATTATTATGTTGATGTCGATGAATGTGATTATGATAATGGCAGTAAATAGCATAGGTATGAAAATAATGAAAACATTGAGGATCAAGTGAACGATAAACATAATGACATCCTCAATCGATCTCGGGTAGATATAATTTAGTAAACAGAGCGTGTTTTAGAAGGTTAATAATAAATAGAGAGCACAAACGTTTCTCACATCCAGGATTATAATCGTGGGGACAGGGTCCTTTAAAAAAAAAGCGACTTCCTGACCGAGCAGCCCCTAAAAAACGGTGATCTTTCTGAACCTGTAGACCGCGAAGAGAAAAAGTGATACGAAACAGAATTACCCCACTGAATTTGTTGTTTATTCTGATGTAACTGACCCACTCGATAGAGATTTCAATTTCATCTGCGAGGGATGCGAGAGTCAAAATGGAAGTTACTCGAAGTGTATATGGGACAGAAGTAGAAACGAAGGTATCATAGAGTATCCGTCAGACAACAAAATCGATGTTGCTACAGACATATCTGACACGTTTATGAACGAAATTACTCGATCGGTCGCTTCTTAGAAATCATTGAAAAATTGAACGACAACGAGGATCAAGCGATGAAGATTTAATTCAAACGATCAGCGAATGATTGAAATCGAGCCTCGAACGTATTGAAATTCAAGCAACAAAAATTTGATAAACTCAAGAAGATCTTTCTCGATGTTCACACATTTTCTTAGCGCACACTACCCATTCGCAGATTTATGAGTAAGAAGATAATTGTTGCGATAACCTAGGAGAGAAATTGCACGATTACGAATAGCTGAATGAATTGCATAAGAGCAAGGTAACGCA
The DNA here is from genome assembly GCA_036937485.2 of Tetragonisca angustula. Taxonomy (NCBI): domain Eukaryota; kingdom Metazoa; phylum Arthropoda; class Insecta; order Hymenoptera; family Apidae; genus Tetragonisca; species Tetragonisca angustula. The sequence continues at coordinate 215,938 of JAWNGG020000004.1, read as the reverse complement.
TTTTATTAAGGCGCGATGTTTTTATTCGATGTAAATTCGATTAATTCCACGTTATTCATAGACCGATGTATTTATTGCAGATTTAGTGATACTTTTTCAATGACAGACGAATGAGTTAGAGGAATGCAAACGGAATACAGACGAAGTTTGCTGATTTGAATAAGTCAGACTCTTAGGATTTATCACATTATTTCTGCGTGATTATTAGAAGCATCTGTCATTCGTTGTTACCATCCATGTTTATGATAGTGGAGTGAAACAAGTTGGTTTGTGATTTTGCATCATGTTCCTCTTTGAGTCCTGAATGAAAAAAAAAAAAAAATGACACATATTTGACTTTCATAAGAAGACAAATCACCAATACAATTTTCTGTACTCTGTTGCGCACATCCTGTTCACAGGATTTTTAATTACCCGCTCGAGAAAAATTGAAGATAAGAGAAAGCTTTGTGGGAGTAATATAATAAATTGGAAAAAATTATGATATAAGTTGATATAAATGGAACAGTTACGAAAACGTGTGAACAGCAGCAAAGACCAATAAAAACATCTATACTAAAATATTCGATTCGACTAATTTAATTCTTGGCTTCTGGAAATTAAATTCAATCTACGAATGCTATGAATAAGTGACTTCTTAATAAGTTAGCTTAATGAATATCAAATACATACATGTAATAAAATATAAAAAAAAAAAAAAATACGATCGCTATACGAGACAATAAAATAAATTAGTCGTGATATGGTATATTTAACGAAATAAATTATTCAGGTATTGAAAAGTAAAAGGGAAATAGCAAAATTAATAAGTCTGTGGAAAAATTAATTAGAGATATAAAGTATGACATGTGCCAAATTATCATCTGACGGAATTATTGGGTGGAGAGGTTGGCCTTTTATAAATTTTTTTATTACTCTTGTCGCGATTGGTTATCTCGCATATGCTGTTTATAAAAAGCTGAAAGATTCCGACGCAGTTCTGATTCCGGATTTGATGTAGAAGCAAGAATCATGTGAATCACTTTGTCAACGAAGCCCTCTTATTTATCCTACACGGTATTTTACATCCTACTCTGTTTAATAAGATTCATTGAATTTACACGACAAGAAACATTTTCCTTCTTTCTGGATTCTATAAATCTAGTAACGATACTGTCTGTAAATCTTTGTTTACTAAAAACATGAGTCTTTTAGTCATTTATTTATATATATAGGATTCTTTTATAATGATAATGACATGTTCGTAATGGTAAGCGCGGCATCAGCTTCCGTTATCTCCCAGATAATTTTGACGTGAAATGTGTCTCGACAGTAACACAAACCATGTATCGTAAAACGATATGGGGCGTATATTCTTTTCTATCAGTTATCAAAATCATTACGCAAAGTATACACGTAGGTCCATAATGACGTAATTATCATCAGAAAACTATGTTGCAAACAAAATGTAACTCGTTGCGTAAACATCACACGGTAACTTCAAATTTTCTTAATTAAACCTCCGAAGTTTAACTAAGAAAAAAAAAGTTCACGTATTCACCCTCTTTATAAAAGCTGAACGTCGAGGGGCAGGAAATTTTACGTTTTCAAACTCATTAGATGAAAAGAAGCACGTGAAATACATTCCTAGCTGGCTTTAATTGGATTTCTAAAGTATGCGTAGGGGTGGACGAAATTCTTAGTTCAGCGTAACGTGCCACGTACGACGTATGTATACGTGATTCAACAGAGTTAGTCGATACGTAGTATGGAGTTCACAAATAGCCTCTCGGCTACTCCCAGCTTACAGTGGGCGATTGAGACGAACGATTATATACGAAGTACGCCTAAAGAAACGGATGTGCGCGTAGTGTTGTGCTCCTCTCTGTGCGATTTTCGATTGTCCTTGTGCTTGTACACCGAGATTCGTTCTTCTCCACCTGAACACATGAAATTTGGAGGTTAGGTCGTTTCGCGACGGTAAGGTGTTGTTTTGTCGGCCGTGGAAGTGTATGGGTAGGGAACCGGCGTACCTTCACGTCGTTCTAACGGAATAATCCCCTGTATCGGATTAGTCAAAGAGGATGACGAGTTTACCTGCCACAGGCGTGACATGAGAGATCGCGAATCAGAATGGATTCGAACAATTACGATGAGCAGGCAGACACAGGCGCGATCGAACGTTACGATCGTGATAATCGAATAACTTCCGGGGAGGGGCCGTCTCCTGGACCTGGAGCCGGCCTCGAATATGATTTGTGGGAAGGCCAGTTTCAATTTGTTGGACAACCGTCTTCTCGCGGTAGTCGACTACCTCGTCGTCGTGGTCCTCGACTTACCGAGCAAGTAAGACAGTAATTACGGGCTATCGTTATCTGTATACGATTTGTTTCTGAGAAATGTAAACTAAACGTACGACATAAAAATAAATTAAATAGTAGATGTAATTCAGTAGCTGCGTAGTGAGTATTGTTAGTAATGATCTTTTTTGTTTTTTTAATGCATTATCGTTGCCGTACTCGTAATCGATTAGTAGGACACGATGTACTGACTTATTTGATAACAGAGGAATAGATAACCGTAATACAGGAAAAATGATTTAGATGTATCAGAATTATGATCTCGACTTGTCCCATTCTGAGTTTTCCCATTTGAATGAGCTAACAGATACGTGAGCATCGAAGTAATCTTTCGTAGTTGCGTTTAAAAAGTGGAAATATATATATATATATATATATAATGTATTTAAAAAATGGAAAAAAATTTATATGTGTATATATATATATAAATAATGAAAAATATGCGCTTTTAAAATTCTTTATTTTTGTTAAATGAATTTGAATGTCATGTAAGAAAATTAGCATTTTAACTTTTATTTATCTGTTGCAAGTTATATGTAGATAAAAAATATTTATTTCGTTCATAATTCACCTTCAAAACCCACATTTCAAATTCTTTAATGTTTTTAAATATTGCGTTAATACGTATTTAAATAATAGCTTGACTTCTGAAGTGATAACTGATACTTATATTTTTTAAATGGAGTATGAAAAAGAAGTATTAATTTCATAGCCAATAAATTCGTATTTTATATATATTCATGTCTAGCGTATTGTATAGGTATTCTAGCGTTGAAGACAGTGGTGCTTGTTGAGCATATGATACGAAATAATTTTAGATTTATTGAACTTAAAGTAAAATAATTTTTAACATATCATTATTTATGTTTCGTAATTCTGTTTAAATTTTTTCAACAAGAATTCGTGCAATGTTAACAATGAATATTAATGGCTTCATTGAGAACCACTGGTTGATAAACGCGTACGTGCGCGGGCTTTTAAATGCGATTTATCTTTATCTTCGTTAATAGGAGTTTTTTTAATAATTCTATGCTACATCCTTTAAAAACTATTTTCGTACCTTCAAGTGTATGAAATTATATTATAGAAAATTAATATTTATTTATAATTAATATTAATTTATAACCAATAATTATTATACTGTAGAAAATAAAAATTAAGGGATTAATTACAAAATATATTGTATTTTTCCAGGTTCAAATGATTCAAGAACAAATGCATGCTTTAGTAGACACCCAGTCGGTCGGGGAAGAACGGTATGCTAGGGTAAAACAGGAAAATGCTATGTTACAGGCAAGAATTTTAATGTTAGAAGAGGCTGCCAAAGATGCTGAAACAAGAGCCGAAGAAAGACTTCAGGTAACTTGACATTAACTATGTTAATTATAATATTGTATAATGATTATTGTATATTTATTTATACAAATATGAAATTTATAACATGATTATGTTCTAGGCCGAACAACGAAGACATAGAGATTGGGCAAGTCGTTTAGAACGCGAGCGACAGTTACAATTAGAAAATTATGCCATCAAGTTGCAGGCAATAGAATTAGAAGGAACTAGTTTAAGGGATGAAATAGGAAGGTTACGTGAACAGTTGGAAAAAGTTAAAGCAGAGAAAAGTCGGCTGGAAAATGATCTGGAAGAAGCCAAAAGAGAAATAGATACTGTTCGCGAAAGTGAGCGGCAAGCCATAAGCCGGGCTAATGAAACTCACTATCAGCTTGAAGCTATTAGAGAAGAACTTTCTATGAAAGTCGAGAATCAACAAAAAATAGAGGAATTAATGCAAGAAGTAGCGGAACTTCGGGCTCGTAATAAAAGTAAGTTTCAATCAATATTGTTCGTGATTGATCTTGAAAGAACGTTTGCAATAATATTATAAAAATTATATTTCTTTTCAATAAGGTTTGGAGGAATCTCGAGACGAATTACAAGCTGCAGCGGCTCTGCAGGCAGGCCGTGAACTTTTAATGTTAAATCCTTGTAATAATTCTACCGAGAAAGGACCTAGTCTCGCTGTAGAATTATTAGCTGGCATGAATCAAGATCAAGTATGTTATATCCAAATATGAATATTGTTTCTTGTATTTTGTTCTCTCTCTCTTTTCATTGTTTACGTTATTTACAGATGGACGATCAACTTTCCGGAGATAACGGTGAACTGTGTAGTATATCTGAAGTATGTATTAAATAAAAAATGTACATATATTTATGTACGTAAATTTACTTATGCCGATTATTATATTATCATTTTAAATTATTGTAGATAAGACAAGCTTTAAAGGAGCAACAGGAGGTCAATACGCAATTAAGGGCATACATTGACGGGATTTTATTGAATATAGTTGAAAACTACCCCCAATTGTTAGAAGTGAAACAAAGTCATTGAACTATTACATGAATGGACAGTTATTGAATTTAATGTTAATCGTTCAAGGCAGTTGTACTTTGTTGGAATTCTTGATTATTTATAGATTTATACGAGCAACAGTTATACACAAGTACCATATGGAAAAGCAATTTCCGTCCATGTGAACTTAAAATTTTAATAATGTATTATGAATATTGAATTAAAAATTTTCACTGCCATGTTATTATTTCGCTCATACATTTCTAATGTGAAAGGCAGTGAGCAAATGAATTAAAATAAGAAATATATAAAGTCTAATTAAAGAATTCTTGTAAGTTCTGCGTCGTCCGAACTTCAAATTCGAGGCCTTATAACATTGCCTTTATAGAAATAGTATAAAACTATCTTCACAGAAATAGTTAATGTATTGGTATAATTTATTATACATAAAATCATTAACTTTCTTTTCTTATAAGAAAATAATATAGTTTAGGATCATAAAAATTGTGATAGTAACTAAAATATCTATAAAATTTGATATTGATTCATTTCACTTATAAGATCTTATTAAAAATTAATGCTAAATGATATCGAGAACGTAATAAAGCGATTATATTTTACTACTTATAATTTCAACCTTATAAATTATAATTCCATATAATCAAAAATGTAATTTTAATAATTTATTATATCATATTTTAAAATCTTTAAATAAGATAATTATATTTTCTAAATTCTGGAATTCACAACTAAATATTATCTTAGTCAATCTAAATTTTGCAATTAAATAATATTAATTCGTTTTTATATCTAAATAAAAAATAAGATTGTTCATCTCATAGTTTCTATAGTCATTATTAAAAAGAAAATATGACTTAATCAAGTTTAATTAAACTATTTTGTACATAATTGTTAGATACATTTTTACATAACAAAATATAATAAAACTCAAATTCGAGATAAAAGACAAAATCTTATTTCTAAAATTATAGTCCAAATAAATATGAAATTAATAAATAACACGTTTCATACTGTACAGTTTTCACGTGATTTTATATTGAAATATTCTTATTTATATAAGATATATATAAAAAACATATATTTTACATTGGAAATGAAAAATTTATATAATAAGTAGAATATTATAGAAGAAATTTTGATAAACGTAGTTTATGCTTAAAATGGTATGTCACGATGTTCTTTGTTAAAACATGCCAAACTACAGAAATTAGGTTCATTAGGGCAGTCGGCAGAAAATGCTGCTACTCGTTTTGTCTTCTTGCAAGAAATGCATCGTTGTCTTACTGCTATCAATTTACCTTCTCTCTTTTTAATTTCATGGCGTTTTTTAGTGGTCATCATAATTTCACGAGATAAATTTTGAGAAACTGTATCCCGACAATCTGCTAAATAAATGATTAATCGTTTTTTGAACTCTACCAGTGAAATAGAATTATTTTTTATGCTATTATGCATTATCCAAGCATTTGTAACAGCTATATTTAACAACAGTTCAAAAGCTAATTTTTTATACCATTTTACATGTTTGTGTGATGAACATATCATCATTTGGTCAGAAACATCAATACGAGGCTTGCCTATGTTATAATCATGAAGAATTTTAGGTCTAGTACAATTAGATTTTCTTTTTCTATTAGTAACTGTTTCTACAGAATGTTTGGTAGATAATAATAAAACATTTCGGCTATCTTTCCATTTCATCAGTGTTAAACCAATGCTATTTTCTTTTGCAAACATTTCTCCTGGTTTTAATTTCTTTGTAACCACTTCTCTAGAAATTCCACGGCAATTTTGTTGAACCATTCCTATTAAATGTGTACTTTTGGTAATTAATTCTTGAGCCAAGTCTATACTCGTATACCAACGATTAGTACATATGGTATGTCCTTTGTAAAATATATTCTGACAAAGTGAAATAATGGCATTTGTAGGGCTCGTTAATTTTTGATCTGATCTTTTGTTGCAATATGTTTGAAAATTATAAGTATAGCCTGGATTGAAACATAATTTTAATATCTTGATACTATATTTGTATCCTTCTTGGCATATATATTTTGTCTTCAATTGTTTGATATAATCACGGAGTGGTATTACAAATTCATCAATATAAAGAATTTCAGGTGGATCGTAGTATTTTGTAAAATTTTCATTCAACGTATCAATAATTGGTCTGACTTTGTAAAGTCGGTCGTTTAATAAATTTCCGTTTTCATTATTTGTAAAATGCAACATTTGTAAGAGCAATTCAAACCGATTTCGAGACATTATGGATTGTGGGAAACTTTGCCCATATATCTTACTCTTGGACCAGTATAAATGTACCTCAGGTACTATTACTAAATCCATCCAAATGAGAAGACCAAAGAGTCTTTTTATTTCATTTTTGGTGGTGGGAACCCATTGTTTCCAATAATCAGATTGTTTTTGCGATAATACTTGCGTTGCATATAAATTGGTCTGGTCTGCTATTTCTTGAAATATTTCTTCTGTAACCAGCAGCAAGTAAAAATTCTCTTCTTTGTTTGGATCGCATTTGAATGATTTCAATCCAGGCACACCCACGAAGGGTTTTATATTAGGTTGATTCCCAACTGAATCCATCCATTCTTCGTCTTGCGAAGTGAAGTTATCATTAATGTCAGGTCTATTACTGTCACTTTCATTAGAAAATATCGAATAAGACATAGAAGTTGATGCATCGTGATCAGTTTCACTCGATGTGAAATACAATAATCTGTCTGAGGATGTAATTTGCAATTTAGAGTAAGGTCGTACATTGGGTGAGAATTGTAATTGAGCTGATATATTATTGGAAGTGTCTGTTTCTTGCATTCCTATACGGAATCTGTGTATAAATTGGACACAAATTGGAAATTGGCCTACAAATAAAATTGAAGTTCATGAAATTATAAATAAAAGAAAGTTTATATTTTCACATACCTGTTATGTTCTCTCTGTTTGATTCCAGAAAATATCTTCAAATTAACATATATATTTTAAAAGACATTTTACAGTGCGGTCACAGTTATACTTAATTTCAAAATACTATGATTTACTATTTAAATATATGTACGCTTTTAGCTAATAGGTCCAATGACTAAAAATGGGCACCAATGCCTATATATTATGGTCAATAATACAAACTGTGATAACTATCGTTAGCTATACTTGCTGTATATATTACAATATAAACGAAATGTTATAACCATAGACTCGTAACGAATAGATCGATCATTTTATATAAATTTATGCCGCATGGTCCACGAGCATCAACAAAAGACAGAATAGACATGACACCTTATACAGTTTTCTGTTACATATTCTGAAATGCCAACTTAAAAAATATGTTTTCCATTTTTGTCGTCATTTGCGATTTATTGTGTTTATTAAAAATAAATTATTAAATAATTGCGTTTCTCTCTCTCTTAACATCTAAATTTGGTTCTTCTCGTTAACAATCGTCATACTGCAAAAGTGTATTAAAATTACAAAATATAACAACTTGTGCATTCTTACGACTCATTTGCATTTCATGCGTGTTTATTTTGTGATTGATACTTTTCATGTGTGTCCACGTTCAATTTCAATCTAAATAATGAATATAATTCGCGAGAAATTAAGTATCATTCAAACAAGTATTCCGATCCATTAAAACGAAATTCGAGAATTTTTATTAACACATTTTGAAGATTAAATGAAACACACAACGAAAGCTACGAATTTTAAATGGACAACAGAATTTCAAAAATTGATTAATTATTTTTTTCAATTAGTGTTTTCTCGCGATTAGTGGAGTCTCATTTTTGACATAGTGGCGCCATCTGTTGTAGTCAATGGCTTGCATACGAGGTCATTTGTTGTTGTAACTCATTAAAAATTAATGAATTATTATTTAAAGTTTAATAAAATGGCGAAAATAAATCGTGCAGCTAGTTTCAAGAGGTCACTGCAAAGGGGAGATTCCAATTTTTAAAATCATGATTGACCTGATCATGAAAAAAAAATTGTTTGTCTAATAAAAAAAACTTCTCTTCGGTGAGATGTTTGAATTTTTACAATTTTCGAGAAGAAAAGTATTCTTACTTTTACATTTGCTGTATAATGTAAAAATAAATATCGTCTATGAACGAAACAAACTCGAAAGTGTTAAAGTGGAGACTTCACTCTTTAAAATAAAATCAAATTAATTGTTTTACAATTTCTTTTCGCGAAGTTACAACAATTTAAAGTATTGACAATTTTTCATCTAATGTATGAATTCCGTTTTTTTTTTAAGGATTTGTTTCAGGCTGTATTGGATTCAAATTATTTAATGATTACAGCGCCAACGGTGGAATACGCAATACACTTTCTACGATTCTCGAACTCGAAATCGATATTTCTCGTGATCGATTTTTACCGGGAAGTGGCGGTTAAAAATGGCGGAGATAAGCACACCTCGTCTGTGACAACAAGAAAATATTATCCAGAAAGAAGTATCACCGAGAAGTTCTCAGGTAAAAATTTAAATCAATAGTTGTTAAATTTATGTTTGTGTGTTGAATTTTTAAAATAAAATATGCGTTTTTGGCTCCAACTCAAGGTAAGATTTAACCAAATAATTATTACATATAATTTTTAACAATTAAAGAAATAATCGCATATAAACATTTAGACAAAACATACTATCCCAAAAGTTATTTATAATTTTATATCAAAATTTCGATTCTAACCATTACAAACATTATGACCTTGTAATACGACTACTTTTACTTCTATTGTAATAATTTTCACTTATTTGTTGATTCTTTAACCTTATATTACATAGTTCTTAACAATTCCAGTACTAAATTCAACAATAATTTATTGAGGATGTACGTATATAATAGCTAAAGTAATAATTCTATTGTGTAACATAATAAAATTTCTCATGTTTTAGTTTAAAGTATTGACAATCTCTCATCAAGTGTATGAGTACTTTCGTACTTTTTTTAAGAATATCTCATGAATTTTGTGTATTTAGATCAAAGTTTTTTATTTTTTATTCCAAGTTATCATTTTGTGCGAAATGTGCGATGACAGCGCACCAACAGTGGAATACGCAGTACTTCCTACGATTCTCGAACTTGAAATCGATATTTCTCATGATCGATTTTAAACCGAGAAGTGGCGGTTAAAAATGGCGGAGAGAAGCACACCTCGTCTGTGACAACAAGAAAATATTATCTAGAAAGATCATCCAAAAAGAAGTAGTCACCGAGAAGTTCTCAGGTAAAAATTTTATATTAATAGCTGTTAGATTTGCGTTTGTGTTGTGTATTTTTAAGATAAAACTTGCATTTTGGCTTCAACTCGTCGAAATTTGTCAGATTACAACAGTGCATAATTTTTAGTCCTTTAAATAATTATTACATATAATTTTTGACAACTAAAGAAACAATGGCATATAAACATTTAAACAGAATGTACTATGCTAAAAGTCATTTATAATTTTATACCAAAATTTAATTTCAATTCTAACCAGTAGAAATATTGTAACCTAGTTGTTGACTAAGTCATTGTTATATGTATATATATGTATTTTATTATATGCTTTTACATACTTCTATTATAACATTTTCTACTTATTTGTTGATTTTTCAATTTGATACTGCGTAATTCTTAACAATTGTAATACTAAATTCAACAATAATGTATTAAGAATATACTCATTTAATAGTTAAAATGATAATTTCACTGCGTGACACAAAGAAATTTTTCATTTCTCAAATGAAGTAAGGCCTTGGGGCTCGAATTTCAAGATAACACGAGCACAATGTTTATGTTCGTCAATGCTGTCGTGCCTCTTCGTTCATGTTCATCTCATCCCCTACTACTTTCCCAATTGCAGGACGAGAAGTGTCGCGGAGAGTCATTTGGCTGTCGAATTTCATAACAACAACACGTATTACGTCACATTAGGTTCGTAACTTTTTCTAACCTATCTAAAACGTCTCTTCGATGGCGTCGCTTCTTCGACATACTTTTCTTTCCATTTGTACTTCATTAATAGTATCATTTAATTAATACGCATGTGTTTAACGATTTATTGAGCATCACGATAACGAAATCATGTAGTGACTTGAAACTCTTCACGTTAATCATTGATTTCACTCGTACGGTTACCGGTAGCTTGTCTCGTGCATTTCTTCAGTAGAATTTGAAATTGATTATCGTTTCATTTTTACACATTTGTTTTCGTTTGATGCATTTGTTTTAACTTTTGGTTTCTTTTGCAGGTTATCCCTTGATTCCTGATGTTAAGATAGAACACATAGACGCCACGATTATTAATGGACAAACTGCTATTCTTCCATGGAAATTTGATAACATTTTATTTGTTTTGGGTAACATTTGACATATAATTTATATAATATTGAGATACAAATTCGCGGTGTGTATTCGCAGTATGTAATTCCATAATTATTTGAAATACGAAGATGAAAAGATTAAATCAATTCTTTATTTCGAACATATACATATATATATATATATATATATATATTCTTGTATTAGGTTATTAAATTCAAAGTTTATTATACCTGCTTTCTCCAAACGATTGTTATGCAATTAAACGATTCAAAGCAAGATTTCACACGCATTTTTATTGTTAATAACATTATTTCTTAAGTACATTTAGCTGTGAAATTTTGACTTGTGCGAACATTTTCGAATATTTATATACGAATATTTATAATACGCGATGTGATATATTACCAATGTGCATATTTCCCATTCTAATAACAAACATTTAAAATACAATTTCTGCAAATAGTTGTCTTTCATTTACAATATTTAGTACAGAGAAATGCTTTGTAATTTACAACTAATATCTGTAATACATATTCAAGTTTCTTTACAATTGTATTCTAGAAAAATAACATTTTCTAAATAAACGTATCCTTCACCTTCCTCCGACCAATCAATTTTATTTTCAGATAATTTTTGTGACCGCGCGCAATGCGGTCGGTAGAGTCAGTGTTTGTTGTTGTTATTTTCATATTATTTTCAGCAAAATGGCTTTCATTAAATTAAATAATCAGTTCATTTAAATTACAATTCGCGAAATTAGAGTCAGTGAGTTCGTCGATTGTTACTTAAACGCACGTGTTGATGATCTTTTATTTTTATTTTTTTATGTTTTTTTCTTATTCAATATTCGTTTTCGGTATTAGAGTCAGTGTTCAAGAGGATAAGGCCTCTTCAGGAGATCAAGATGGTAAGCAGTTTTGTATATTGTACTTCAGTGTACTCAATTTTTCAAATTTAACAACAAAGTATAATGTTTGATGTTTTACAGATTCTTCCCTTAATTCCTTCAAAAATCTTGGAGGTAGATGCTTCAAGAAATGTAAGTACTCTAGCTTGTCGTATTTAAAATTTATCCTCTATAGTTTTCTTCTTATTGTCGAATGTAAAATTATAATTATAAAATAAATAATGTACCTCGTCTGTGCTTCAAATGACTAAAATGAAAGCATCTAATACAGTCCGATAGATGGCAGCATCCTGCTTATCCGTAATACAGTATAAAAAAAAAAGTTTTAATTTTGCAGTGCATTAATTATACAAACTTAGTTTCTTCTAGACATGTAACAATAACATTATCAAAAATCGAAATTTCAATAAAAGAGTGACAGTGACCGAGGAAGTAATCAAAATGTAGCTTGATGATTATCTTCAGATATCTATCCACAAAATAGTGTGTTTTTCAATGATGATTATTAAAATTAATTATAAAAAACACAATGAAAAGAAAGCTAGTAGAAATGATAAATTTTAATTACTGTATACTTGTATACTTGTATCTCTTTTAGAGAATATTGGTATTACTTAACATGTTTTATGCATAATTTGTCACTGTTGATTTATATGAAAAATTTTCTCAAGAACATTCAATGAAAGACATAACTTTCTCAACATTCTTTCTCGTGGAAAATCAATTAAAAAAACTTATTGTTTCATTTGATCAAGTATACCATCTTTATATCGACAGTAAAATTTTTTAATGCGTTCATTTTTTACTTTCTGACACTTTGCTTCATTTGCTTTATTATTAATTAAATGATGGGTGAAGAAAATGCGAATATCAGCAATAATATTCATACGCTTACGCGATAATCTTATTTTCAATATTTCGTCTACTTCCGATGTTAGTTTGATTCTGAAATTTCGAGTTTCCATAAAAGATATTTACTCCATTGATGACAAATATCACGTCCAATTTTCAATTAAATCAAATGAAACCAACAGAACAAGAAATAACAAAAACTTGCTTCGATTGAATTTTTTTCCAAACGTGGATTTTAAAAGAAATGTTTTCGATAGAATATTTACCTGGTATCTAAAGTGTTTATTTGCGTTTATTACAAACAAACGACGAGAATGTAAAAATGCAATAATCAAACCAAATTGTTGACGAATAATATATATAAATTATCACATTGACATATACCCTTTCCCTTGTGATCGTAATATTATAGATTGAGATATAAATGTACTGTATATTTTCACTGTGATATAATTGTAGAGAATTGTATAGTCTATTTGAACGTTTACAAATCGCGAATGTTCAACTATACCTAATACAATATAAAGTGCATAACATAAATATTCACGCAATTTTCAGTTTAATTATTTATTTTATATAGGTGATATTCTTTTGTACGTCTACTTACACAGTTATTAATAGAGTTAGTGAATTGGCAAATTACAAGCTGCGAAGGTTACGAGTTTCACAATTTTACTCTCTAGACGTTTGTAAAATAAAACGTTCTTTGAAAATTATTACGAAAATAGGATTGATAAACATTAATGTATCACGGATTCATTATGTGTTTATGGAAAATTTAACATAAAAATGTGTAGGTAGGTTTATTAAATAAATGTACGCGTAGGTTTATTGAATAAAACAAATGTTTATTTAGGTGGTAAATAACTTACGACTTGCAAGATTTCATAATAATATCATAGGTTTCTCGTAACGAAATCAAGTCAATTTTTGACTGGGTCATTCGCATCGACACGCTCACAGTTTTAAATCTGAAAGAATGGTCAAAGTTAGAAATTAATTAACCAGTGGTTCCAGTGTTCCGATGTCTCGTTCTTTTTTTTTTTTTTTTTTTTTTCTTATCCGAGGAAAACCGAGGAAAACTGCAAAAATAAACGCGGTCGGCGAACGAATCGCGGGCGAGCTTACGCGCGAACGTCGGAGTCGGGACGGAGTGCCGAAATGCTTAATTAACGCGAGTGGAGCTTCGGTGGCTCTTCCGTGGTAGAGCCAATCGTGTGCCAGCAAGTGATCGGAGGCCCCGCCTATCGAAAGAGCCCCGTTGCCCTTTTCCTCGTGACTACCGACCACAGTACGTACGCGAACGTTCACGGAGTGTTGTCGCGTTTGCGGTTCCGCTTTGCATATTCGAGACAAGCCCCTTACATTCTTCACGCCGTACAATTTGCAAATCCCAATATTCATAGCCGTTCCGTTAACGTTCTCGTTGCAACGTAACACGTATTACTCGTTCTTTTTTTTTTTATTTCATCGTCCGTCAAACGTCTCGTCCGCTTTGAAATTTGAACTGATTCGAAATTCGCGAAATTCTCCCTCGTAGGTAGTATCGTGTGACAAACAGAAAAAAACAGCAGTGCGTGTCGGGACAGAAAGAGTAGCATATCGTTTTGTCGTTTGTCGCGAAATCAGTGATCCATACGACCTGAGAAACATGTAAAAGGAGACACCGGTTGAAAAGAGGGGAAAAGAAAGAGAAAAAGAGAAAGCCAATCGTGTTCTGGAGCTCTTACGGTCGTGGAACAACGATCGAGGTCGGATCACGGACGACGGTTCGATCTCTCGATCTGTCAGCCTCGGGATCGACCGTTCGATGCGATTGCTCGATTGATATTGACGTAACGTTAAGAATGCGTGGCTGAAACGGCGGATGCTTGGCTTCTCTCGGTTTTTTTTTTTTTACCATCGAACCCTACCATCGAACGATCCAGCGAGAGTGTGTCCATCGGGCTTTTGCCAATCGAATAGCAATCGAAGATGCAGACCATCGGCACGGCCTTCTTGCTCGTACTGTTGCTGCTCGTCGCGTGGCAAAACGGCGCGCAGGCCAACTGGTGGTGAGTTTGTACACGACACGATTGTTGTTTATGTCCACTGTGCAGATAACATCTTAGCCCGTGCCATTGAGTGAGGCTGGATCTTCCCTCCGACATACGTACACTCGTAATATTACCCCACGAGGGGCACGCCTTGTGTCGCGAATAATTTAAATAGGTCTCTGCACGACTCGCTGTTTGACTGTATAAAAGACTATTTCTTCCTTTCTCTCTCTTTCTCTCTCTCTCTCTCTCTCTCTCTCTCTCTCTCGTTCTTTAAAGACCAACGTTACGTCGAACGTCTTTTCAAATGATAAGAATACTTCGCGGCGACCGCAACGTGTATTGTCATATAACGACCCAGCTTAACCCGTAATATCGGCTTTCGACTTGACAAACAGCTTGTGCAATTTTGTTCTGTTCAACCTCTTGCGCTCGAATGAACATTCAGTATATTGAAATATGACCCAGGCAAAACAAATAATAAATTTGTCACTTCTTAGTAACTTCTATCCAGTGGTATACCGATAAATTCAAAAAGAAGTCGAATTATTTGATAAGGTTTGGTCACTCGTTATGGTCCGCAATCAGTTGCCAGCGCAAGTTAACCTCTTACACTGGAAAAACGTGTCACGCACGTTGAGAATATTTGGCCCAAAATTGCAATATTTTCTCAGTTTTCAGTATATTGAAATATGACCCAGGCAAAACAAATGATAAATTTATCACTTCTTAATTTCTATCCAGTGACATATCGATAAATTTAAAAAGAAGTCGAATTATTTTATACGGTTTGGTCACTCGTTATGGTCCGCAATCAGTTGCCAGCGTAAGTGAACCTCTTGCGTTGCAATGACGTGCCACACACGTGGAGAATATTTGGCCGAAAATTGCAATATTTTCTCAGTTTTCAGTATATTGAAATATGACCCAGGCAAAACAAATGATAAATTTATCACTTCTTAATTTCTATCCAGTGACATATCGATAAATTTAAAAAGAAGTCGAATTATTTTATACGGTTTGGTCACTCGTTATGGTCCGCAATCAGTTGCCAGCGTAAGTGAACCTCTTGCGTTGCAATGACGTGCCACACACGTGGAGAATATTTGGCCGAAAATTGCAATATTTTCTCAGTTTTCAGTATATTGAAATATGACCCAGGCAAAACAAATGATAAATTTATCACTTCTTAGTAATTTCTATCCAGTGATATACCGATAAAATCAAAAAGAATTCGAATTATTTGATAAGGTTTGGTCACTCGTTATGGTCCGCGAATCAGTTACTAGCGCAAGAGGTTAAATTGAAAAGACCGAGCGGCCAGTCACGCGCTTGCATTTGTTTTCTTTAAATTGCTCTAACTAAAAATGCATACGACGTTGATATGTCTCGGGAAAATATACCTGCGCAAGTAGAACTGTTAATTAACAGTGTTGATAACCTAAAAGAGCCGCATTTCTATGCGTATCTCGTGGTATTCGATTTTCATGCATTTGAAAAGATAATCGGTATCGAGAAGAGAGACAGAGAGAGAGAGAGAAAAAGATAGGAACGAGTTTAACGGCGGCGTGTTCTATAAAAGCCAACATCAAAGATAAACGGTCGATCCGCCGCGCGAGAAGTTGGTTGGTTCGTTATTAACACTAGAACCACCAAATTGGTCAAAATGACCAATTTATAATTCTCCATGGTAATATTTTATATATTTACAACGGTATATATTTTTTAGATACTCGAGTGATTTTTAATAAAATATATTGACAAGAGCTTGTGCTCTTTGTTATTCACTTACAATGCGTTATTTATTGTGTTATTAACTTTCTAGTTCAATTTCTTTGCGAGACAAACGTTATACTTTAGTCGTCGGTAGTTCTAGTGTTAATTCGTGGTAGCCGACGTGATCGGGCCGGTAATCTCACGATCTACATTTGTCCGATTAGAATATCCGTTCAAACGGAAATCTTGACTTTCTGATCATATATCAATAATTCCCTGTGAGAAAACGCGCGGTGCAAACTCGTCAGTTTGGTCCTTTGTTTGTTCGTTATAAATGCAGCATTCACAATTGCGATTACTGCGCCACATAGTAGTCTAATATTAAATTGAACGACATACATGTATTTACAGTTAATAAATATTTTTTTTAATAATAAATACTATATATATATATATATATTAGTGACATTGAATTTACTATTTATTATATATATTCCGTTAATAGTTGATTATTCCTGATTTAGTTAGATTTGTACCAAGCTCATGTATGAAGAATTAGGTCTCGAAGTGAAATTTTATGAAATGTCACGCGATTGAAAGAAAATGTAGCAAATAATAGAAATTTGGCATTGCCAACGTTCCTCACGTACTACATCACAATCTAATAATCGGTGTATCATCGTCTAACAAAAATATTACGCAGTGACTGCGTAACGAGTGATTCTAATTTATTCAATTAACATTCCATGCTTGTAGCTTTAATTTTATTGCCAATTGATTATTTGTCGGTTTATAGCACGACTACCTTGGCTACTCTTATGAAACGTAATAAAAGATTCTTTTCTCATCTCCTGACAGAAGTCCTGTTTTATGATTAACAAAACGGTATATACATACATGCATTACATACGTACGTATATCGACGCGTAGAGTTGGTTGGCGCGGTTAGAAATTTATCTCTGTTTTTGCAAGATCTCGCGAGAGAGAAACTGTCGAGAATGACCAACTGTGAAAGTACGTAACCAATCGAGTTTAGCGCAAGATGCGTGTTTGATAGGCGGTCACACCCGCGTGATTGTGCCGCCATTTTTATAGGAACGACGATATGTTTCCGCGGCGTAAGCGTTTATTTTAGCATTTGAAACACACCATCGGGGCGAGATACTCACGAGCGATGGAGCTTGTGCACGGTTCACGTTTCCGTGCATAGAAAGGCACGTACCGGCGAAGACGATGACGAAACGTTCACTTCGAAGGACAATTTTCTACAGACCGTTTCACCTATTGTTCTGTAAATATCGGCCCGATTCTTGTTTAGATATCCACATTCGTCGCTCCTTCTAACCTCGAACACTTTTTTTTTTTTTACCAAGTATCGCCAGTATATTCGCGTTTCCTTCCGGTCTTACAGTAACACGAGTCGTTCTTCGCTCAGTTTCCTTCATCTTGTAAAAAGCCGATATTGACAATCACTTTTCGATATCTTTCGCTTCATTTTCACCGATAATAGTTGAAATAATAATTCTTCTGTTGTTTCTTTTTTTTAGTTTGCTAGCTTAGCGTTTTGCCTCGTGGTTTTTTTTGAAAAAAAAAAAAAGAAAATATGAGCTGTTAGATTTGGGCTCATACTATGGCTTTCACGTCTATAATTTCGATTCTAACAGCGAGTATAAACAAATCAGAAAGATAGTATCGGCGAATAGTTAAACGTAAAATTGGCCGGTTTGAAGTGTCTTATAGACGAGGAATCCCTTTCGATCGGACACGCGAGCGGCACGCACGATCGAGGAAGCCCCGATGATAGCGATGGATACGCCGGCTGAGAGGATGGTTACCCGGTGGTGTCGACGCGCCCCTGCAGGGTACAGGCACTTTTAAAACAAGAAGGCCGACACGTTGACGTCCTATGGTCAAGCAACGATTTCACCGCGACCAGACATTTTATTTCCGACAAACTGGTTCCTCCGGGGCGATTAATCGGTTCTGCTGGCGGCACCGAAGCCTTCCGGTGTACACTGTTACATACGTGTGTATCAGCTTCGCTCCTCTCTTCGGCTGTTGCTTTATCTTGCTCAGCCCAGGCGAACACGCGACGCGTGAACTGTAAAACGCTTAATAATTCACATTAAGTCGCGGCTGTTAGCCTTGCTTGAACGGACAAATAGTCGGTTGGCTTTTCTTGCTCTCATCTCTCTTCCATTCTCTGTCGCCCACTTTGTCGTTCACACGCAGTCCCCTCACGTATGCACCGCCTTCAGGCGATTTCTCAAAGCAGATTTGTTCAATTTCTTAATCAGCTTTTCGCGAAACGTGAAATTCTTGCCTCGCATTTCGCGATTTGGTCTATCATCGACGTTCTCAAAATGTTTTCAATCCTCGCTTAGGATTGCCGTATGATATAAATATCGAAAGGTTGCTGTCAGTTCATCCTAAATTTTCCCTTTCTGTGACAGATCGTGTTTGACGATTCTGAATATGAAAGATAGGAAAAGGATTGTACATACGCACGTACGAGTGATTATTAGTTGGAACTCTTTAAAATAGGACAGGTGCACATTCCTCTCAATGCATTTTTCGTTCTCAGTTGGAAGTTGATTAATATTCTTGCATTTTTATTTCGTCTCGTACGTTAGACATAGAATAAATTTCAGTCTATGACAAATGTTAATATTTTATATATATATATATTTATATATTATATTATTATATATGATTGATTCATATATATTATATAATGTTTCACATTATTTATCTGTACGAACGTGCATATCTTTTTAACCATACGAATATTTTGAAATGGTAAAAATGAGAAAATACCCAACACGCGTGATGAATTACGATAAATAATATTAAGCAGATATATGCTGATACGTGCACATCAAATCACAGATGAGGAATACACGTGAATGGCTGCATCCAATGTGATTGTCGCCAACATTCACCGACGACATATACGTGCCTCTATCTCTCTATATCGTAAACTAGAGTCATTGAGACAAGATTATCGGCACATACTTGTCAAGTTTGAAATAATATTTCCGCGATGAAACGAGCAGTGACACTCTCGCCCCCCGGTCGCCGTGTTTTACAATACCATAGTACGTGCTGTTACGGTCGCGCGTAACGGTATGGCAAAAAAAAAAAAGAAAAAAAAAAAAAGAGGCCAAGGGGGGGAGAGTCATTAAACAAAACCAGTTTGATATTAAAGAACCGCGTCCGTTTGCATCTAAATCCGCCGGCAAGGTGAATAGGACGGAAACGATATCATTGGACAGACGATACATCGGCGTTGTCCTTTCAGCCGTCACGATCACCATAAAGGGTCACAGGAGGAGAGGACTACGAGCGGGGTACGGTATGTCGTAAACCATCGAGATTTTTAGCGCAGCGTGTAGGAACAAAAGCGGGGGAGGGAGATAAGACAGACAGGACAGGCGGGGAGCATCGACCATGAACACAGAGAGAGAGAGAGAGAGAGAGAGCAGCAAGATTTAATAAAAGCATCTTTATTGCCCCCAAACGCGCGAATACATATCTTCGTATCCCTCCTGTACATATATATATATATATATATAACGTTCGAATGCACCGCGCGATCTCTTTATGACGAGCGATTAAAATTCGTATTAACGACCGAGCGAGCGAGAGTGGCGACCTTCCTTTCCACGACCATATTTCGCTATTAAATTGCTCGCTCATCTCCGCAACGTCGATTCGTTCGTTTCTCTCTCGCGGAGAGGTCATTGCTTCATTTCGCTCAATCCGATCCGTCGTCGTGTATGTTGTTCTCTTATGGAAAAGAAGAGCTTCCCATCCAGTTTAACGCACGCTCGTAACTCTCGGACCAGACACACAGGGCTACCTTTCTATGGATCTGATCGACGTTCGCGAGTAATGTGCACGAGGCACAAGAGGGAAGGTTTACGAACAGGGCGCGCTTTTATGTCGAATTGCCTCGTGCAACGCGTCGCTGGGAGATCCTATGGGAGCCACCAAATTGCGCCTCCTTGCGAGATTCAACGGCAGGATAAAGACACGATCCTTATATTTAGTCGCTGTTTTTTTTGTTGTTACACCGTTGGTTCAGTGAAAGTCCAAGCAATCGTTACACAAATGTTCCAATGTTGAGATGTTCAGATGTTTCAATTATCAGAGTGATGAGATGTAAAGGTGTCCAGCAGTATGCACGACTTATTCCAGGGATATATCAATTAGTATATATATATCTAGAAACCATAAAAATGTTTGTATGATCCTACGTCCTATTTGTGTCTACCTCGTTTAACTCAACTTTCGTTTGTAAGATATAACTATAAAAGTTTTATATCGTGTTATTTTTGGCCCGCGTTATGCTATAAATATTACATTTAATTTCCAGTTAAAACATTTATTTAATTGTAATATATATATAATATCAATATATATATATATATATATATATATTATTGATTATATTAATTTCAATAATTATTTTCAATTTAAATAAATTTTTCTCAACAGACGGACAAAATTAATTTGGAAAAGAAAAAATTCCATTTGAACGTGGATTTATAATTTCAAAGTTTGTATTACCATTTTCGATACCTTTTATTTTTTTTTCTAAATCAGATTATTATTTTTAATTTTTGATATCGAGATTACTTTATTAATCTCTATAATTTTATATTTGAAACGTATAAATTTTTATTATATACTAAACATTATTATATTAAAAAAAAAATACTAAATTTTTATTATTTATATTTACATAATAAACGATTAAAATATTATTTACATTAATTGTAGAATGAATAATAGGATACTGTGTGTATTTCAATTTTCGCATGTTTCGTTCAGAGCAACGCATCCACCTATAATGTAAGACGTCTCCTCGTGTGTCATGTCTCTTCTCTCATCCCATTGTAATACACGTTTTTACAAGGTTACTATAAAAAGTTATTGAACCATATATATGTAGCAGTTTTCTGTCTCGTAAAAACTGATAGCATTGCCGATAACAGATTCCCGCGGGAGAGTCGGCGTTCTTCTTAGTCTTTGTCGGAAAAATAATGGAAGTAGACGCGCGATGGTCGTCTGTGGCAGATATAGCTGACCATTTGCTTTCGTATGATCCGATAAGGGTGTTTGGATTCCTTGTTTGATTAATAAGTTCTAAAAAAAAAAAAAAAAAAAAAAAAAAAAAAAGGAAAGGACTGGAAATAAACTTCCACAGATAAAACTATGGTTGTTCGTTTGTTTGTCGAACAGAGTTTCAGTCAGATTTTTCTACTGGTTATTTCACGTAACATCTGTTTTTAATGCCTTAAGCGTTTATGTCGAGTATACTCGTCATGTAGGAAGCAAAATTCGCTTTTGCTATTTATTGTAAAATTTGGATAAAAATTATATATATATATATATATATTTGTGATTTTAGCACATTTTAGAATATTTCAAGGCAACAAAAGAATAAAATAAAACCAATGAATTTTTCAAAGAAACATTAAAAAAAAAACATCATTTTGTAATTTAACTCAATTACACAGCAAGTGCATTTACTGTGTTTTCGTCATTGCCTAGGAATAATTAAGCAAACCAGTGCACATTCTCGAAATAAAGCGAAACGCTTAAGGGGTCAGGGGTCAAACGTTTGATTTTTTTATTCTAATTCTTCGTATATATGTTTAATATTCCGATCTCTAAGAAAACAAAAATCTGGAACAAGCTTTTGAAGCTGTCTTCGGTCAACTGATCTTTTTTTTTTTTTTTTGTAGTACAGTATGAAACTGTAAGGTTAATGACTCTGGCCGGTAGAAGCGCAGAAGAGCCTCGCAGCAGCGTGATTATGATTATGACAAGAAATCATTTTCATGTCGATTATAGTCGATGTGTAGCGGCTTGATGAAGCTGAGATCCATACCCTGTCGTGTCCCCCTAATTAAACTCGACGTTGGTCCGTCGATAGGAAGCAAATGCACGTGAAAAAAAACGTTGCACTGCTTTCTCCTGCGTAAATGTAAATCATCTCAAAAAAAAAAAATCGCTTATAACTAATTAAAATAATGCTCCGAGCGAATAATATATGCGAGACCTTTAACATCGTTTGGCAAAAACCGGCGGGGAGTTTCCGAGTGTCTTCATTTTCTATTGGATTGTGCATGGTCGAACTGGCGGACCTTTTTCTCTGACCATCTATAGTTGTCCGATCGAATTCTCGATCGTTGCAATTCGTCCGATGAAGGCCGAATTGAGGGCGAATTTTCAAGTTGTGTGCTAAAATATAGAATATAGAATATTGAATATAGAAATATAGAATATAGAAATATAGAAATATAGAATATAGAACATAGAAATATAGAAATATAGAAATGTAGAATATAGAATATAGTATATAGAAAGTTTCTATTATTCCTCTAATCTAATCGCGAAGAGATAATGATTTTTACGTATTATTGATATAGAATTTTTAATCATTCTCACGAGATGGATCGCGGTTACTCGAGGAGTAACTTTAACCTCTTCCCACGCACGTCGAGAAGTCTTTTGTCCCAAAATTGCAATATTTTCTCAGTTTTTAAGTATATTTAAGTATAACCCAGACAAAAACGAATAACAAATTTATTACATCTCAATAATTTTTATCCGATGATTATCGTGCCGACGAGTTGAAAAAGAAATCGGCGAATTATTGTGTACCACTTGTGGTCACTCGTTACGGTCCGCAATCAGCGCAAGTTGAGCGCTTTAAAAGAATATTACTAACATTGTTTAGAACAGAGTAGATCTCTTAGAAACGAAGAAATGATATTCCGGAGAATGTACAACAGGTATGAAATACAACAGGTATAACGTGATTGTCGAGGAGAAAGTGTTTTTTGTCCGAAATCGAATCGTTCGATTACCGTTCTTCTTCCGTATTCTGACCGGGATGGTATAAATTATAGACCAAGCCGAAGACGAGAGGGAAAAAAACCTAATAGCGTCCTGTTTCGTTTAGCATGTCTATACTTCTCTCTTTTTTTTTTTTTACGTGCAGTGGTGCAGCGATGCCGATGGAGGTGGTGGGAGTAGGCTGCTGCGGCCTCTTCTACGCGCGACTTCCTCTTCTCGCTCGAAGAATCTTTGACAAAGGAGGCCGCCGCAAGCTTTTCGGTGCATACTTTCAGGATTTCTCGACCAACAGGGCCCCGGATATATTGTCATAACGAAGTGGCTGTCTCTCGCTACGACATACTCTGTCTCTCATTTTCTTCCTCTCTCTCTTCCTTTTTCTCCACCTTTTTTATTTCTCTTTGTTTTCTCTGTCTTTACTTTTCCTTTAGTAGAAAATACCGCCGCCGCGATTCATCTCTTCTTAGCTGGTTAGTCTTCTTTCTCGGATTTTCGTCTACACAATTCGTCTTTTTCCTTTAATTTCTTATCTTTCCTATCTTGCATCCCTGTCTCGCGTTATCTTGTTATCAGCGCCTCGTCATTTTTGGTAGCCAGTCTCGTTACGTGCAATCCATTGTTTCCCGATTTTTTTTCTTTTCGTCGTTCGATGACACCTGTATAGATTAGGGTTTCCTACATGTGTATGGAGGTTCTCCATAATCCATGTCAGATCACTTTAACAATTCGCTTCGTAGAATAGTTACACGATGATGTTTAATATCTACGGCTACGAAGGCTGTTCCAAACGTGGAAAGTTAACCGTAAGAAAGGAATGAAAGTTTCTCAAGAATTGACAAGAACGTTAATTGCCGGATTTCAATGAAGGCTCCTAGGAAACGCGTTCCGCATCGAAGTCGTTTGCACACTGTCGCACGGCAAAGAAAAGCGGTCCATTAGGCGTGCGTACGCGACGGCACGTCGCCGTCACACGCAACGCCATACGTCGTTTCGCTGATTCGTAATTTCCTTTGGCACGCTGCGGTTGCCGTCACGGGATCCATTCTCTTAACGATGCTGCACGACTTGTTCACCAATGCGAAAAATCCGCGGAGATTGCAGTACTGCCCGATCGCGTCCAGTCTTTTGCGGTTTTTTCATAGGATTTGTACATATAAACCCTTGAGAAATTACGCGCCCTCTTTTTGCACGAGTCGACTTTTCTTCGTGTCATTAAACTACAATTTTTAATTGCGGTGGATTAATTAATTGCGATTTAATCAGTGATTTATGTAAATAAACTATTTATATGTGTGTGTGTGTGTGTATATATAGTAAATTCTATAATACGTGTGTATATAATTTTTCTATATCTATATAATGGTAGAAAAATTACGACTAATTTCTCAAAGAACGGAAATTACAATATTGTTCGATCGTCTTTCCAGCCTTTCGCGGTTTTTCATAGGATTTGTACATATAAGCCCTTGAGAAATTACGCGCCCTCTTTTTGCACGAGTCGACTTTTCTTCGTGTCATTAAATTACAATTTTCAATTGCAGTGGATTACTTAATTGCGATTTAATTTGTGTAAATAAACTATTTATATATATACATATATATATATAATAAATTCTATAATACGTGTATATATAA
This sequence comes from Tetragonisca angustula, assembly GCA_036937485.2. Lineage (NCBI taxonomy): Eukaryota > Metazoa > Arthropoda > Insecta > Hymenoptera > Apidae > Tetragonisca > Tetragonisca angustula. The sequence continues at coordinate 190,876 of JAWNGG020000004.1, read as the reverse complement.
TTTTTCTATATCTATATAATGGTGGAAAAATTACGACTAATTTCTCAAAGAGCGGAAATTGCAGTATTGCTCGATCGTCTTTCCAGCCTTTTGCGGTTTTTTCACAGGATTTGTACATATAAGCCCTTTTTTGCACGAGTCGGCTTTTCTTCGTGTCATTAAACTACAATTTTTAATTGCAGTAGATTAATTAATTGCGATTTAATCTCTTGTGCTGGAACGACGTGCCACGCACGTCGAGAATCTTTTGCTCGAAAATTGTAATATTTTCTCAGTTTTAAGTATATTTGAGTGAAACAAAATAGGCGAAACAAGTAATAAATTTATCACTTCTCAGCTCGTTCGACGAGTTCAAAAAGAAAGCGACGAATTAATTGTGTACGGTTTTGGTCACTCGTTATGGTCCGCAGTCAATTGCCAGCGCAAGTGGTTAATTAGCGATTTATGTAAATAAACTATTTATATATATAAATTTTATATATATAATAAATTCTATAATACGTGTATATGTAATTTTTCTATATCTATATAATGATAGAAAAATTATAACTAATTTCTTAAGGAGCGGAAAGTGAAACTTCTAATGCGCATGCCTAAACAAATAAGGGGGGAAACAAGTGGGTGCTTCGCCCCACTCTGTAGTGATTCACAATACTTTTTTTAAATTAAGACGCTTTTTCTTTTCTTCGATTGCCAAGATCAGGTGCATACCATACACTTTTACTCACAATCGGTTAGTATGATAGGTAATTCTTTATTAATGCTTTTATCTTACACGCGTTTGTCCCAATTTCATTCAAAAACTTCGCTTCCTTTCATTAATAGTTACTGTACTGTTGCGATAGACGTGCAAATGTAACATTTAATCAAAAAGGTAATACTTGTTTTAATAACATTGTACGATACTAGGTACTATCCAAATCGTACTGATAGCACTATGATATTCTAAATAATTCGCTAATAGTTTTGTATTAATAATGAAAAAATAATTCGCTAATAGTTTTGTATTAATAATTAACAAATAATTCCCTAATAGTTTTGTAATTAAAAAATGCAGACGAAGGGATATTAGGTTATGCGTGAATTATCGTTACACTTCGAATGCGTCAGTTGTCATCGATTCTTACTTACTCTGCTCTAATCAACTTGAAAAACCATAGGAAATCGTAATTTTTGTTTGCACGATGAAATAAAGAGTTAACAGCAAAGTGCAAGTAATTCCCCCGCCTTTACTTGAATTTTTTCCGTATAACGAACGAAGGTTTTTATATTTCATTTGAAACCTCGAGCTTTCAGTCGCGAAGTAAGCAATTTCGACGGGTGTGTGCGGAGCGGACGCGTTAATTTCTAACGGCTTCAATTTTACCGGTTGGTTTCGGCCCGGAGTCCATCGTAGCGAGAAATATATCGGGTCTGCTGCGGGAGAGCTGAGGCCAGCACGCGTCCAAACAACGTAATTAAAAGTTTCGTGTGCCACTAGCCTCGATAAACCACCGCCGTTCCTAAGTCAATAGACGGCCGCGGCGGCAGCCCCCGTGGCTGGTTAATTACTCGCCGAAATGTGCGTTCTTACAGAAATAATTAGCCATGTTGTACGCGCGTGTAAACACGGCCGTGAGGGAATGGGGGGAGGGAGGGAAATATCACGCTGAACCCGCGGCCATTGTTACGTTGCAATAACTCGGCAGGAAAAATTTCGAGAGAACAAATGAGTCGGCTCCGCTTTCTTCAATCATTTCCCCCCCCCCCTCCCTCCACCCTGTTGTTTGCAAATTAAATCGATGCATCAATGTTTCGTGTACTCTCGCGATGCTGTTGGATTTAGTATTTAAAGTTGGACACATTTTGCTACGTTGTTTACAGATTAGAGTATCGGACGAAAACACAGTCTAGAGTGAAAGCAATATTTCAGCAAAATTTTTGATAGTTAAAGAATTCAAATTCTGAAATTTGTTTGCAAATTAAATCGATGTATCAATGTTTCGTGTACTCTCGCGATGCTGTTGGATTTAGTATTTAAAGTTGGACACATTTTGCTACGTTATTTACTGATTTGGGTCTTGAAAGTGACGAAAACACAGTCTAGAGTGAGAGCAATGTTTCAGAAAAATTTTTAACAGTTAAAAAATTCGAATTCTGAAATTTGTCGAGTTGTTTGCAAATTAAATCGATGTATCAATGTTTCGTGTACTCTCGCAATGCTATTAAATTTAGTATTTCAAGTTGGACACATTTTGCTACGTTGTTTACAGATTAAGGTATCACGGTCTTGAAAGTAACGAAAACAGTGAAAACAACATTTCAGCAAATTTTTAATAATTAAAAATTCGAATTCTAGAATTTCAAAGTTCCAAAATATCAAAAATTCTGAAATGTGACTTTAGAATTTTTACATTTCAGAGTGTCAGAATTCAATGTTTATATTTGATAATATTACTCGGTGTTTTATACTTTCCATGTTAATTAATTAATTTAATTAATTTAACACATTTCCGATAGTATAGTTTCCAAAAAAAAAAAAAAAAAAAAAGAGGACAAAAGGGGAAAAGAAAGTGCAATCGGTGCGAGTAGTGGAAATAACAACGACAGACTATCAACGAAGATATACTTGTTGAATATGTGGCCATAGATCTTTGGCTATAGATCACTCAGAATCCAATATATATGTGTACACTTTCCTTTCCTCGGTTCTTTTCCGCTAACCTTCCATATAGCTTGCGAAGACACGTCTTTGGATGACACTTGATGCCAATATATATATCCGTTGTTTACGATGAGAAACGCATAAATCGTAGTACAGATTCTTCGGTATTTATCCTGTTATCCTTTTATTCAGTTTCGATTATTATTATTCACGACTTTTTTTTTTTTATCAATTTCTTGTAGTTTCGATTTTCGAGTTTGTATCATTTACCTGAGCTTCAATTTAAAAAAAGAAAGTAATCACCCGGTACAGGATTGTCATTCATTATATAGCAAGCAAAAGTAAATAAAAAGTTTTGCCGTGGGAAGAATAATAATTGTTTCAATTATTAAATCTGGATCAGGTGGATGCATTTAGTTTGAATATTGAAAAATGATCGTTAAATGCTACAAACGTTTCATAATTATAAGGAAATGCTGCTCGTTCCTTGCAATATTGTGAAACACTGCAATTAAGGAATTCTTATTTTAAGAGATACAATTATCTTTAATATTTGAATATGCAGCAAAGACAATTTGCGAGACTGTTCCTTCAAAGAGGTGCAATTAGTTCCAATACCACAAAAGCCATAAAGCTGCAACTTCAATTATCGGCTAAACAGTAAAGTGATATCTGCTTCTAGAAAAATAATAACAAAGTGCAATAAGATCACTGCAATCATGAGAATTCCTCTTCAAAGAGATGTAATTACTCTTAAGACTAAAAAAATAATCGCTCAACGTAACAAGATCATTACAGTCGTAAGAGTTGCTCTTTGGTAGCAGAAAATTATCTTTAATAGCAAACAAGGAATAATTCAACATGACGAAAACGTTGCAATCAAAAGAAGGTAGAGGAGATTGGGATAACATGGCCAATCGAGCAAAAGACGGTCAGTGTCATTTTTTATATCTGTCGGCCGATTTTTCTAAATATATGGATGTGACTCAGATATACAGTATAATAAAAGTTTAGTATAATAAAAAGACGACACGATAGAAAGTCGATGAAACAACGATATTGTCTTACGAGAATTCGATATTTTAAATTAATAAGCCAATAGAAGTTTAATTACTTTGGTATTTGTAGTGTGGGCAAATGTAGATAAATATCGCGCAGCTGTTTGAAAGAAGTTTGACGTTTCGACTATCCCTATTCTTCGACAGAAATACAGATACTAATCGTAGATTCTAGAAAGTAATAACACAGTGCAATGAGACTACTTTAGTCATCAAGTGAGTTTGACTACCTCCAACTACAACACATTCGTTCTCCAAAGGATACAATTACCTTTAATATAAAATTAACACAAAATTATTTGCATGTTCAACTTCTTTTAATAATATTTTATTAATTTTTATATATATAATTAATATTAAACAATTTTTTTTGTTTATAATTATATATTCAATTATTTTATATTTTATTATAGAATTATTATTTATATTTAATTTTAGAAAATTATATATTATTTTTAATTATAAAATTTTAAATTATCTATTTAAATTATGAATTTTAATTTATTCAATATTACCACTAATATCAAGATTTATATTAAAATTAAATTTTTTATATGAGATAATAAAATTTAATAAATTTATTTTATATTTATATTTATTATATTTATTATCAAGATTATTATTAATATGAAAAAGCAGCCCGATTTCAAGAAATATAATCCCTAATAATTTCAAACATTGATCGATTTCAATTAATTTCAATAATTAATTCCATTCAAATTACTAAACACTAATAAAATGCATCGCAATCACAATAGTAGTCGTCGATTAGGCTACTCTCTATCTCTGTGCATGCACGTCGTCTACTTCTTCCTCCTCCTCTTCCTCCTCCTCTGACGAGGCGCGTCATTTCATTTTATTCCGTCTTCTTCGCTTTCTCACCTCCTTCCGACGATATCCACGTTCGCCATAAATTACACGCTTTCGCCTCTTATCCGCGGCGAACTTAAGTAACTAGATCCGTAGCGCAGGGCTTTGCGAGGGTTTAAACGGCCGATCCGTGTTTCCTTCCTTCCTTGTACGGGTCTCTCGTGTGGCCAGCCACCCACCCGCCGCCCTCCTCCTCCTCCTCACTTCGTCTCAGTCGTTCAGTCAGCGTGTCTCTGTCCGTACGGCCACTCTCATTCCGAGCCAGATGCAATTGCGTTGTCCCGCGGGGGCGAGAGCGGTGTCGCTCAGTCGGACCAAGGGGTCCAATAATGGTAGCCTGAATAATACAGGGGACGCACACGGCGGGGAAGGGTGCACAGAGTCAAGTCGTTGTCGCCGCCATGCTCCTTCTCTATTCATGTTAAATTTCATGCCCGATCCGGACTGTTCGTGGAAGGGCCAGACGGACCGAGGGGGTGAGGGGGGGGGAGGAGGAGGAGGGAGGTTGGCAAGAAAGAAAAACCCCGTTTCCGACCACGGGGAACAGGTTGCTCGCGCAGCCACCTGGGAAAAGTGGATCCCGTGAGAATTAACCTGTTAAGTGACGAGTTTCACCGGAATTGTTCCATATTGATTTGATCCACGTTTGCGTTTGGCTGCGTTTGACTCTCGTTGATTTTTTTTTTTTTTTTTTTCGGCATCCGATATCTGAAAATTTGTTCGACGAGGTGTTGAATTTTATAAATTTCGTCTCGTTCTGCGAGTTTCAATTGCTATCTTGAATGTTTCAAGATTGTTATTTTTTTTAAAAGCGTGATTGGCTGTAGAAATGATCCGTGGTGAAGAAAAAACGTACAATATCTGGCCTAGAGCAGTGAAAGTCACCGGTTTAACTAACCCCTTGCGCTTTGGCAACTGATTGCGGACCATAACGAGCGACCGAACCCGGTACGCGATAACTCGTCGCTCGCTTTTTCTTTTGAACGATGTCGCTGGATAGAAATGATTAACAAGTGATAAATTTATCATTTGAGATATACTTCACATTGTGGAAATGTTGCGATTTGGGACAAATCAGAATTCACGACGTGCGTGATTCCAAAAAGCATCAGTGCACACAAACGTGGGCAGTGATTCCCCGTCTAATTTCCTCCGTAAATTTGATTGGATCCGAGATTAGTAAAGCTCGGTTAGCTTGGATATTTCACGGTGGTGAGTTTATATGTTGTACGTGTATTTTCATTCGTTCCTCGGCGGACAATGCGGGGGGAGGAGGAGGAGGAGGAGGAGGAGGAGAAGAGAAGAGAAGATCGTCGAGAGTCGACAATCCCGTGGCCTGACATAAATTAGTCGTGGCTTAAATCCCGGTCTAATCCATCATAAATAACTCTGTGCAGATGCGTGTATATACGGGGAGATCCCGTCCCCTAAATTATTTCGAAAAGATCGCGGCCCACGTGCTGCATCATCCGTTTCGCGTCCATCTGTGTGTACGCGTGTGAGTTTATGCTTGCGTGTCCGTGTGCCTGCGTTCGTCGGTGTACATGGTCATGGGTAATACACGGTTGTATATACCTCGTCGAGTGCTTAACCACCTGCCAAATGCACAAGGATTCTTTAATCCCCCATTGACAATTTGTCTGTCTCTTCGCCGCTTAAACAGTCACGGTTGCAACAGTACATTGAAATTGCGTGCATAAATTTTTATCTCGGCAGTTCTTTTTTCCCTGCTTTCTCCTCGCGTTGTAATATTGTTCTCCTACTCTTTCTTTTTTTTTTATTCTCGTTGTTCTTCTTTTTTTTTTTTTTTTACTGAAATTCTTGTATTTCTCACTTAGGGTGATATTGTTCAGTTTCGAAGTGTCGCGAGATGTTAGATCAGGATTTTTAGAAAATCATTTCGACGTTGTTAAGGGAGAGTGATAAATTTTGATCGAGTTTGATAGATAAAGGATTTTTTTTAGACAAAGGGCTGTCAAATGAATTTTTCTTAATAAATATTTAATAATGGCGAATTTTTTGGTTGCTCAACTAATGTTTTTTTTTTATGATTTTTCGAAAACCAAGCGAAATACTTATATAGCTCGCGAAACTATATCGTAATGTGTGTATTTACTAAAAAATTAATGTATTATTGAGATTTATCAATATAACTGCTTGAATACTTGGGCACTTGTTTAATCTCTGTAAATACTTATATGTACAGTATTAATCGAGTGTCTAAATGTTTCACACAGGGTGGACTAAAAATCACTTCCCAACTAAAATAAATCCGTAACATCTTTCTATCATGTGGTTAATAAAATTGATAAAGTTTTTTCTTTACATTTCGATGTTTTATTAGAAATAAGTTGGAAGACACTTTTGGCCCTCTATATAATATCACTCTAATATATAATATTATAATATATTTAATATATTTAATATATAATATTATAATATAGTATAATATATTTACAAAACTTTCGTCAGCAACTCTACACATGTACTTTACCTATGCACATACTATGTAAATCCTTGCTGTTTTAACACGATGAGAACTTTGTCGTATTCTCGAAGGCGCGTCGCGTCAAAATCATCCCCTTTGGCCAGCAACATTCGAAAAACGCCGCACCTTTATTTACGATTTAAACAGGGACACGGCCGCGTTCACACTGGATGGTTATTATACGTGTAGGCGAAACGTGCGTTTAACACGCGTTTTCGCGATGCTAAATCTATCCTCGTGGGTTCTGCCCGCGTCCTGCAACCCCTCGCGCGGCTGCACCTCGCTTCTTTAATATTAATGGGCAAGTTAGTGGACACCCTCCTTCGTCGGGGTGTAATGATGCTGCTCGTGATTCCGCGTACGCATTTATTTGGCCACTTGGGACCCCCTTATGGTACCTTTTTCTCCTTCGCGTATCTTCTTCCATTTCTTCTCTCTCTCTCTCTCTCTTTTTTTTCGTTTAAGAAACGCAGCAGATGTATTCCTGCCAGTTTTATTACCTCTGTTTCTTTTCAAATGGCGAACGGTTCGTTCGTGGCAGATTTTCTTTTATTACATAGGGTGTTCTAGTTTTCATGATGTAACCGAAAAGGGGCGTAAGGTGATCGTGTACATATATATATATATATTTATATGTACGCAAATAAAGAATTTAAAACCACGTTTTTTTAAGAAAATTGAAGAGTTTGAAAATTCTTTCAAATATATATATATATATATATATATATATATATATATTTGAATTTAGTTATTTATAATTTAAAATAAACGAAACACGCGGAATGAAATTTTTCTTTTCCCTACGAATTGACGAATTGTGAAATTTAATTTTCGAGTAGATTAAAAATTTCCTCGTTGAACTTTGTTATTTTTTTTTTTTTTCTGATTTTTCGCGAATGTTCCTTCCGAAGTTTGAAGAATGGATTTTTTTCTCTCGCGAGTGAACGAAAGTCTGAACTCTCCGGGCGTCATAATCGAAGCTTCGTTCGCCTGAAGCAACGCGGTCGGAGGTAAAAAATGTGCGTCGAACCCAATTTGTAACCCAGAAACATCAATTTGTATTCATCCGTGGTGAGCGGTAGTCGACTAATACACACTTATAAGTATAATTGCGCGATACATCAACGGGGAAAGAAATCACGCGAATGGCTACGTGCATCCGACGCGAAATGGCACGCATTAATTATTACCAACGGAGTATACGTACCTTTCGCCGAAATAAAACGAAAAAAAGTGCGAAAAAGAAAAATGAAACAAAGACGGAGAAATACAGATAGAATAAAAAGATATCTGCTTAAAAGTTGTTGGAGTTAAAAAGTTAGCATGGAATTGATTAAGAATTGTATAATACCTATATATGTATATATATATATAAAATACGAAATGAACATCAATTTATATGTATATAAATATATATAAAATATATATACATATAAAATACGAAATTAATATTAATTTATATATTATTTTTATATTAATTTTTATATTAATTTATATTTTTGTTTTACAACAACTTAAAGTTGTTTCTGGACATTTACCTACTTGGAATATTCAAAAATTACTTATCGATCCAATTCTCGCATACGTGTCTAACTGAACGATATTTTTTAATCCTTCGAACGATTGAACTGAATTTCTTTCTCTCCTTCGTAATCGTAAAAATCTCTCTTCTTGGCTTTTCGTTTACCTTACTATTCTGATGTTAATTTTTAATTTTTCCACTTTGAGGAAACAGCACGTAACGTTGTACATTTCATAATCAGTATTTATCCATAACCTTTATACAACTTTTAGATACTTCGCGATCAACCTTCAAGAGTCGAGTAGCAGGGTTATTGACCCACGCGACGGAATTATTTATCTTTTCGCCATTATTTTACTATTTTTACTATTTTTAGTTACTTTCATTCAGCAAATAAATGCACGATAAGAGTAATGATTGAGACAGCGTGCAAATGATTAAGAATAATCTGACATTCGATTACCATCGAGGTTTAATGGATCAACAAACGTCCTCTGTCTCATCTATCTTTTTTCCGAGTCACATTTCGACCTCTCTTCCTCTTACTCAGACACATTCTTCCACCTCGATCTCCACAAGTGTACGAATGATCTCTCTACTTCGGCTAGCCTAACGATTCTCCGTTCCATTCTCCGCGAGTTCGATGCATCACAATCTCATAGGCGAACGATTCCAAGGTATTTCGTTGGAAATGCTTGGAAAACTCTTCAGCTACTCGACGATTCTCCCCCTCCTCTTTTGACCTGACTCGATCGCGATAGTGGAAAACCAAGAACAAACTATACCTATTTGTTCGATCTTTCTGTTCGAGAGTATTGTAAGAGAGGCAGGTAGAAGTTAGGATCTCTTTTTTTTATTTTCCTCTGTTCTCCTACGCTTTTTGAGGGTATTGCTTGCTCACGCGATAAGTAAATATGAGTTTTAGTGTTGGAACGATAGGGCCGTTGAACTGTGGGTCTTTCTTCGTGGTTCTCCCTTCAAGAAGGTTCACGAGATTATTAATTTCTAAGTTGGTTAATTTCTAATCTAAAGAAAAAGATTAGAAAATTGGAAAATTTGAAAAGACTAGATTAACTGGCAAATTTGAAAAAATTTGGAACTTTACAGAACATATGATTTTCTTCACTTTTTTCCTCTCGAGAAACAATCCCTCCAATGAAGTATTGATTTTTCATATTATCGTAAACCTGATCAAATTTCTAATACCAGAAAATGGTTCTTATAATTCTTTTCGTAGTCTGTGAATACAAAATTATTCCTTTAAGTTATTATTACTACATACTTTCCCATAATACTAGTTTCAGTTAAATCAAAATTCAGCAAGCTAATTTATTTCAAATCAATCAGAATTCTGCCATTCAGCTTAATCTACAACATAAATATAATTCGAGAATATTTAACTTTTCAAAAAATTCATAGACAAGTCGTCCACTTATATTCATCATAAATTCCTCCATACACTATTCTATATTCTTCTCTCATAAAATCCCCAAACCCAATGACCATTCACCCTTACGCACCAACTCTGTTGCAGCAATAAAAACAATCTCTAGACAAATAATAATAATAATAATAATAATCTGCTGTTGAAGCTGTAGCCCTTACTATATATTAGTAAGTAATTATATATACTATAATTTATTAAGTTCAAAAATATTTTATACAATTACAAATTTTTAACTTACAATTTTCCCTAATATAATACAAATAAACGTTTAATTCATTGAATTGAAATATAACTAGTTATAATCAAATTTTCACACACATCTGTGATTATACTATTTTATACAATTCTAAATTTTTAACTTGCAATTTTTCCTAATGTCATGCAAATAAACGTTTAATTCAGTGAATTGAAATATCACTAGTTATAATCAAATTTTCACACATATCTGTGATTATACTATTTTATACAATTACAAATTTTACCTAATGTCATGCAAATAAACGTTTAATTCAGTGAATTGAAATATAACTAGTTATGATCAAATTTTCACAGATATCTGTGATTATACTATTTTATACAATTACAAATTTTTAACTTACAATTTTCCCTAATGTCGTACAAATAAACGTTTAATTCAGTGAATTGAAATATAGCTAATTATAATCAAATTTTCACAGATATCTGTGATTATACTATTTTATACAATTACAAATTTTTAACTTACAATTTTCCCTAATGTCATACAAATAAACGTTTAATTCAGTGAATTGAAATATAACTAGTTATAATCAAATTTTCATACGTATCAATGATTATACTATTTTATACAATTCTGAATTTTTAACTTACAATTTTCCCTAATATAATACAAATAAACGTTTAATTCATTGAATTAAAATATTACCATTTATCATTAAATTTTCACAGATATATCCATCTGATACAATCGCGTACAGATCCAATTAGATGAAATAAAACAATTTCTTTCCAATACGTTCATCTGTCCATTTACTGTTCACGGTGATCGACTGACATATTACTCGAACAGCTAGATATATACAAAGGTGAAGAAAGGAAGAATAGCGGTGGTAGAAGAAACGGGGCGCCATTCGTCAGACAAATTGACCATTTCCATGTCAGACTGACCCTATATAACATATATATATATATACAGGTACATACATATATAAATAGGCACAGATAGATATATGCGGCTGGTTGAGTATGTATGTAGGTATATAGGTAGCTTGAGGCCTTAGGCACTGTTGGAGGCCATTACTCGGTGCGTATACGCGGCCCTCCATAGGGTGGCCTTTATTTTTTTTCTCTCTTTTTTTTTCTTTCCCCTTTTCTTTTTCACGACAAGGTGATTTCCGTTCGGTTCGGTTCGGTTCGTGACTCACGGTCGAACGACGGATGTACGAGCCGGGGAAAAGAAGAAAAGCCGCCGATGAAGGAAGGAACGAACGTTCGATCGGCGGTTGCTCACCGCGTTCCTCTTTGTTTGCTTGCTCTCTATACCTTACCCACTTGGCTCGAGCACCGAGGAAACCGCGAAAGACACGGCGCAGAAGGAAAAAAGGAAAGAAAAAAAAAAGAAAAGAAATCGATCTAGGGTCCCCTACGCGTTCTTCCTCCAGTTTTCTCCTATTTTTACCAGGTTCTCTCGTCGATGAACTCTCTATAACCCTCTCGCGTTCCATTTCTGACTCTCTGCTTCTCTCTCCTGGATTGTTGTTCGTTCCTGCGGAACTTTCTCAGGAATATTATTCCTGAATCGTTGGAGAAACTTGATGGTGGAATTGGAGGCGAAAGAAGTGTACAAGGACGGGGGAAAAAATCGCGGTAACTGGGGCGTAATGCGTAGGGGTGGAATCGAGATGGCGAGCATATAACGCAGGGGTGAAAGGTACCTTGGGTGGTAGACGCCAGGGAGATTTACCAAAATAACCGTACGTGAAAAGGAGAAGAAGAAGAGAAAAAAAAAAAACGAAGATGATGAAAAAAAGAGAACGAGAAGGAAAAAAAGAAGCAGAAAAGACGGAGAGAAGAGAAGAGTACTCTTAATTTGCCCGATGGTAGCTCGATTTTTCGTGGTCGATCTTTTGTCGAGGGGTAAAGGCCCCGATTCTCTCTTCGTTCTCTTCTGTCTTGCACAAGGAGAGAGAGAGAGTGACAGAAGGGGGCCGCGATACGGCGGAGGCGGTGTACAAGAGGTATACGTGCGCGTACGTAGAAGTAGGGGCAAAGGAGGGTGCCCGTGTACGCTCGAGGGAGGAGTGAAGGGGTGGAAAAAAATGGCGAATCTCACTAACAAGCTTTCGAGCTGGAGCTTGTGGGAAACAAGCTGGAGGCTTGTACTCGCTCGCTCGCTCGGCCTCCTCCTCTTCTCCTAGCCATCCTGAGTAGAGTAGAAGAGCAAGAGGAAAAGAAGAGAAAAGAAGAGGAGAAAGAAGTACACTCGAGCGGAGAAAAGCCGTGCGTGTGCGGTGCCAGTCGTCGTGTGCTTCCACTGCTTGATCCCTTCTCTTCTTCCACTCTTTTCTTCCACTCTATTTCTCCATTCTTCTCTCTCTCTCTCTCTCTCTCTCTCTCTCACTCTTTCACTTACTCTTCTTACCCCTTCTTTCGTGCTCCTCTCCCCATACTCGGTGGTTTGGTCCCAGAAACGCGTAGATCACGTAGCACATATGCTGCAACACCGATGCTCGAACAGTCTCGAGCGTCCTCCAGCGCTCCACCCTTTACGCCGCGCTGCCCTCTTGAAAATCCAACCCTTTTTGGGTCGTTCGACCAATCGCCGCCAGCTAACCGCGGCTAGTTATGTATCGGTCGTATTCTACCATGCGATTCGGTCTTGCGTTTTTTTCTATGTCGCCTCGCTCTTCTTCTTTATTTCATTCTTCCTCCACTTCCCTTCTTTTCTTCTCTTTTTTTTTTATCCTCTCCTCTTCTTATTAGGTCGAAAGTGCGTTGCTGCACTCATTGTCGATATACACACGCACATATATATATATATATATATATATATATATATATACACACACATGGTTGTCTCGAACTGATTCCGAAAATTTATTTCGTTTACAAGTGCCCTCGTTTTCTTCGCTGTTTCACTATATGATCGTTCGATTGGTCGTGCACACGATTCGGTCGAGAGGCTTTCCACGTTTCGTACGCCTGTCCGTTCTCTCTCGCGTTTGGCGCACACGATTGCTCTTCTCTCGACTTGCTGCACTTCCGCCTCTTCCCTGCACCCTCCACTTCGACAGCTTCCTCGTGGAGGATCGGACCAAGTGCCTGCCCCCCTCCCGCCGCCACTGTGTACAAGCTTTTGTCTCTCTTCGTTTCACTTGGGATTCTCGACCGATCGTTGTTCGCGTGTCTCTTCGTCGGACACTTGGCGACCACTCTGGCGTTTGCCCCCTTCAACTTTGGTTTTTTACTCGGTTTTTCGAGTTCCTCTGAGTTTAACAGCCTCTTTAGCCTCTTTGCGCTCCTCTAGGGCCCGCCTCCTCCTCTTCGTGGCCCTATCTGTTGCGTTTGCTTGAGGGTTTGCTTAATTTCTTCTCCTCGGTACCTTAAGCCAACGCGAGTCGGTGTATCTTGCGTCTCTTGTTTCCGCTTGTCTTCATACGTAAAAATCAAACTGAAGAAAATCCGACATTTTACATGCGTCAATTAGGCTGTTATTTTAAGAGGATTTTGATTTTAAATAATATTATTCTAAATATTAATTTTCTAAATATACTTCTGTCAGTGATCGTAACTAACCGCGTCGAGATTTAATCTGAAAGTAAGACGAAACAGGTTGCCGAAATGCAGTCAACCCCTTGCGCTGGCAACTGGTTCGCGGACCATAACGAGTGACCGAATCAGCGGTCCCGCATTGTACAATAATTGGTCGCTTTCTGTTTCTTTTCAACTCGTCGATACGATATCGCTGGATAGAAATTAATAAAAAGTAACATTTAAACATACTTAAAACTGAGAAAATGTTGCAATTTGGAACAAAAAAAAAAAAAAAAATTTTCCGCAATCAGTTGCCAGCGCAAGAGGTTAAAGTTGAATGGAACAATTAATGGAGCTCCTCGTTAGCTCGTGAATTTTCAGCGTATGACTTTTCATCAACAATAGCGCATAGTTGTTCACATGTGGCGAATCATCGTCGACATAATAGTTTTATCAGGGGTATCCATAATTAACGTCGTTTTCTTCAAATTTAATGAACATTGACCAATGACCAATAATTTAACTTAACCTATATTCCAATATAACTTTGTTGTAATTATAATTGTAACATAACCTATATTCCAATTCATTCTAACCTATATCTCCAACAGGATTGAATATATTGGCAGCGTTATTATTTAGCGTGCTTATTGTTAAATTATATTATAGATCAAAACTGTAATATTTATATTATAATTACGAATTATAATTAATTATATATTAATTATATATATATATAAAATTTATATTATTATTCTTGAATTATAATTAATTCTTGAATAAAATAAAATTTTGCGCAGTGTCGGAATAAAAACGACATTGCTTATCGGCATCTCTAATAATATTTTAACCAGTCGCGCTGGACAACTGATTGCGGACCATAACGAGTGACCAAATCGTACGCAATAACTCCGTCGCTTTCTTTTTCAACTCGTCGGTAAGAAGTAAAAGTTGAGAATAAACTTACTATTTGTTTTTTCCCCGTTTCGTTTTGCTCAGATATACTTAAAACTGAGAATAATACAGTTACAATTTTGAAACGAAAAAGTTCTCGACGTGCATGGCGCGCGCGTGATTCCAGCGCGGCGAGTGGCTTCGAATACGTCTCGACGGGATAAAAGCAACGATACGTCGGAGGAATTCGAGAAAAGGCAGAAGAACCAGGCAACCAGGTCGAGTGTTTCGCACGGGTTTGCCGAGCCCCGGTGCAGGGAAAAACTGTAAAACCCACACTGTTGAACAAAGACGGAAAGAAAAGAAGCCGATCGAGAGGAGTCGAGAGCCTTGTTCCACGCTTTTCCACCTGCCGAACGAATCGGGTAACCAGTAACGCGGCAAAAAATACGACATGGCCTCTCTCCGGGATGGTGTGTATATTTCCAGCATTCTACTTGCGGATGTCAATGGCGAGAGACCAAACGGGGGGGAGAAGAAGAGGCTTGCAGTGGAGCCGGATGAAAGTAAAGAAACAAATCGCAGGAAAGAATTCGTTAGGGGGAGAGAAGGTTGGGAGAGCTCCTCCCGCGGGAATGTGGCCTCTCTACGCCTGGTCGCGTGCTTTCTCGTCCGCGGATCCATCTTCTTCTGCGTTGTCTCTCTCTCTCTCTCTCTCGTCTGGATTATTATCTGTCGAGCCGCGTCCGACGAGAATGATTTTATTTATCAACGGTTCGATTTAAGATTCGCCGGCGTCAGAGAATCCATCGCAGTAGCGAATTGATTTCTAAAAATTTTCCTCTCACGCTAGTAATTGTGCAGCAAATTACATTATGTTAAATCGGTTTTCTTTTTCATTACAACGATATTTGGACAGGTAGGAAACCACGTACGAATTCGTAACGGAGAAACCAAATATTCATCCACCTCATTCCTGAAATACAGAAGAAGCAATTTCAGATAGCTCCTAGCCTAACTCAACTTTAGACTTTACCTTACCAAGTAGTAGAATCCATCAACAATCAATTACACTTTTCCCCCCGTGACATGTGAAAATTCCGTCGATCCAAACGCGCGGAACCAGCCGTATTCGCCGAGCGGTCAGGCGCGCCCGTGTGTTCATTGGCCGCACGCTGGACAGCGATGTGCGTGCATATAAATGAGAGCGGAAATAGGCGCGCAAACAAACAGACAAACAAGCCGCATTCAGCGACCCGCGGATTGTTCCGTGAATTTTGCAGCAGTCATATTCATTTCTGAGATTGGCTTCTTCCAACTTCTCTCGTTGCCTCTCGTTCCTTCTCTCTTCGCCACGCTGTCTTCTCCCTCCCCCCGAGTCCTCTTAGACACCCGGCTCTTCTTCGTTCAGCATCAGCGGTTAGGAATGAACGAAACGAAACGATTCCATCTATCGGAGGAGACGTTTCGCAGATAGCGGAACTCGGGATAAAGCGGCGTAAGATAAAAGGAAAGGGACAGATTGTTTGCGGGAGGAGCAGAAAATTCAGATTGGCCCCGGTGGGCGGGAGAGAAGAAAGAAAGTGAGCGACCGGACGAGAGGGACCGATCGATCGATCCTTCTTGCCAGAAAACTTGCGGTTTTGTCTGCTCTACAATTTTTTCTGTCCCTCCCCCCCCCTCCCCACCCCCCACCCGCTCCCCGTATGTATGTGTGTGTTGTGCGACTTTGCCTACTCGATGTTTCGTGCAACCGTTTTACCGATAAAGCAACCCGCCGCGCCACGCGTGTCCGCGGAATTTCATCTAACGGGTGTCCACTATGAAACTGACAATGAGCTTCCCATGCTTGCCGCGAAGCTGGTAATTAAAAAAATTACGTTGTCCTTTGCTTGGAACAGCGACGATGCCTGCATGTCTGTAGTACTTTAACGTTTCTTGATAGTCGAGAGTTGGAAACGAAATCATTTTAATTAGTTTTATTTCGTAGGATTTTCTTGTTTTCAAAATGTTTCTTTATATATATATATATATATATATATATATATATATATATATATGAAGAAATATATAATATTTATTACTGTAAAATATATGTTACTTATAATATATATAATATTATTACTGTAAAATATATAATATATGTTACTTATATATAATCATAGAATCATTCAAGCGTTCTTGTTTCGTACTGACTGGAGTATTTGACACCGAAACTACCAAAATGTTAAAAATGACTAATTCATAATTTTTTTTAGATATTACATATACGCTACAGATGCAAAATAGTGTATTTTTTAATTAAATGACTTTTTTATAAAATACACGAATAAAAGTTTGTGTGTTCTACTTGTTTCACTTTAATATCTCTGATGATAATTCTACGCCTTAGTCCTTGGTAGTTTTAGTGTTACAACACTATCTGATCAATGTACAAACATAAAAATTCAGAATCAAATTATCAGCCAGCCTTGTTGGCCAAAGATCAAGCTCGATTTGATATAAACACCATTCGGACTAAGTACGATTTCCATTGAAAAATCGATCGCCGAGAGTGAACATACGGCGTAATAGGATAAAAGAAAAGGTAGCCTGATTCCCTCCCAGGAGAAGAGTCCCGGCGCAGATTGCGTCAAAGTGGTCTTCCTTGGAATCCTAGTCGTTCGCGTGGTCGTGCATCCTTGACTCCTCCCCACCCTTTTATCCCTACTCCACTCCAGTTGCGGAACGCAACAATCGAGGCCAGATTACCAGGAGAACTCGCGGAATCCTTCGCATGTGCACCGAATATTCTCACGAGAAACGGATTCTGCTAATGAGAACTTCCACCAGGATTGTCTTTCGATCGAGTTTGATATCTTTCGCGAGATCATACACGGGCGTACAGATGCGCGTGTATTTAACCTCTTGCGCGTCGAGAATATACTTGCCCCCAAAATGGCAATATTTCCTCAGTTTTTTTTAAGTATATTGAAACATAACCCAAAACAATAAACAAATAATAAACTTACTGCTCCCTAGTAATTTCTATCCAGTGACATGACCGATGAGTTCGAAGAAGAGGGCGAATTATTGTGAAAATACGATTTGGTCACTCGTTATGGTCCGCGAACCAGTTACCGACGCAAGGGGTTGAAATCGACAGTCACTGAACTGAGAGAAAATTGTTCGGACGGTGTTGTAAAATTATGCCTGGAGGGGCGCTTGTCCATCTGCTTGCAGATAAAAAAATTTTACGAGCGGTCTTGGAATCTCGACACGCCAAATAGGTGACACAATCGTTCCGGGACACTTTCACGCGACCTCTGAGAGTTTCGCCTCTCGTACGTTTCTTCCGTCGTTTATTTGCGCGATAGGGTGGTCCGAGATTTTGATGGCGTCGATAAACAGGTTCTTCCGTGAAAACACGAAACATTTTTAAATTCAGTTTCGCACTGAAGCTCGAAATAAGAATCAGAACTGCTGTCGATGCTTTCAGTTGCGACTTGTAATACGTGTGCGTTACGTTTCTGTTATAACTAATCGACCTCTTGCGCTGGACGTCGAGAATTTTTTGCCCGAAAATTGTAATTTCAAGTATACTTGAGCAAAACAAAATAGACGAGATAAATAATAAATTTATACTTCTCAGTAATTTCTATCTATACCGACGAGTTCGAAAAGAAAGCGACGAGTTATTGCTCGGTCACTCGTTACGGTCCGCAATCCAGTTGCCCAGCGAAAGCGGCTCAACCTAAATTACTCGGAGCTTTACCTACACAACCAACGTGTTACTTCGACAAAAAAATCATCCAAATCATTCCAAAATTTCCCACAAACCGATTTTCAAACCGAAGATACGACCGCTACTACCCGTTCGACGAACATGAAACCATCATCGACGAAACGCACTTCGAACGACTTCGAACGCATTGTTCCGTTCGCCGTTAATTTCTTCGCCACTTACTATACCTGGTCACCGTAAACACCTCCCTCTGAAGCACTCTAAGAGCCGCTCTTGCGAGTCGAAATTAGAAGTCGATAAAAATCTTTATTGGTTGTGTACGGTGGTCGATGTTTGCAGTATACGGGCGAATGGTCATCGAGATAAACCGGGCCAGCAGCGAAGTGGATTTAAATATCCTTTTTCCAAAGCTCTGCCTACCATTCTGATCGTTCTCGTGACTAGTAGACGGTCTGCTGGACAACCTAACGAACGTAGGCTCGATCGAGAATCGTTAATGGCGGATGGGGTTAGGAAGAGCGAAGTGGGGGATAGAGTGGAGTGAGAAGAAGGGGATCAAGCGGTCGCCAAATTCACCAACGTTAATGCCTGCCGGCCGGTTCTCTGAGCCTATTTCCTATATCGGACAGGGCCGGGCCGGTTTATAAAGTTCACCCGGCAAAACGACGTACTCGAGTGAGACGTGCAGTCGGATCATACTCGTTAATAAGTACCGGGTGAACGCACCCAAAGCAGAAAGCCGCTTCCATGGATCCTCTCCTCCCTCTTTCCTCAATCTGTGGATAACAATCTTGAAAGCCAACCTTCTTCCTCTCTAGAAACTGTCTTTCTAATTTTTCACTGGTAGATTTACAATTTTTTCACAAACGTCCAACTTAACGGATATATACTCTTTATTCAGAAATTTTACTCGTACGTGTTACTGAATCTGTGTCTAGTAAAATAAATTTCTAAATAAAAAATTCCTCGATTATGTCAGCTCGCGCCGTGTCGAAGCTACATTCTGCATGCCGTTCAGGTTAATTGGTCGCGTTGCCGAATGCAACCGAGAGCGAGAGACGATTAAATCGCGTCTATTCTCGGAAGGTGGAAATCCGCCATAGGCGACGAAACGGTGGCTGCGAGTCGTGCCAAAGTATCCGCGACATTTCATAAACACGAAATCAATTTTAATCCTCGCCAAGCCCGGGACCGTGCCTCCTCGCCGGCCTCAACAGCGCTTATTTATAACTATAAGCACAACCGGGCCACTTCCTGCACGGCTCTCGACCGCGAATCTTAGCATCCTTGCTATCACTTTGTAACTGGGGAAACATTAATAGACTACATATGCGTTCGTCTTTCTGTACGTTAATCGCGAAAATGATCACGAACTGGGGGATCCTAACGGACTTCATGGCGATGTTGCAGCGTGTGATTCAAGGTCAGTTGCTGAAGTATTTTTAGATTATGGGACTTGTGTTTCATTTCTATTTTCTGATTTTATTCCTGTTGTATCGTTAGCAAATATTTTTAATTTGTCAATATTTCTCAACTTGAGGGAAAATAGCAATGATATGTATTGAATAATATTGAATATACGATCTTCGAGTCTTTAGTTTCTTTTTTTTTTTTTTTTCATTCGTATTTTGATCGTTCATTCAAAATACATTATATTGTACCGACGACGATACAATTTTAGTGGTTTGACAATTAAAGGGGAATCGAAGAATAAATATTGGGTAGTGGAACTTAATGTTGCGATCATTAAGTACTGAATAAAATATGGTCGCATTCTTCAAGAAGAAGTACATGTGTACGTGGATACTGATCAATGAACTTTTTACTTTGTTATCGAGCTTTTGATATTTAACAGTGTAGAAAATTACTTAAGAACTAGTGTGGTAAGTTAATACCGAGGCAATTTATGTTGCAGGATCGTTGAACTTGATCTTGCCGTCGGCAAAAGACAGATTAAAGATAAATGGCGTGATTTTGATTGGAAAAATTAGATGCATATATTCAGCAAGCTATTGATCTTTCTGGAAAGCAACATTTCCAGTAAAGAAAGGAAGAAAGTCTAATACCAACGTATCTTGCTACCTCTGTACTATTAACTTTAATTTGGTGTTCATGCCACGCTCGATAAACCATTTTCGAAGTCAACGACTTTAGTATTCCCGTACGTTCGTTTCAATTTTCGCCAAATTTCTACCAATAAGTACGTCACAACATCTTTTCATCGAAAGAAATTTATTTTTATAAATACCTTCTGATATTCTTAAAAAGAGCATTTCCGGGAAATAGAAATGAGAACTCGAATTGAGAAGATTTATACGTAATAATACAGTTGCCATCGCAACAAAGAAGAATTGGAAATTGCAAATAAATCTTCCGTGAAGATTCAGCAATAGAAGCATTTCAATCTCGTCTAACAATTTATTTTCACCAATTTACTGGGTGGTTCTCGCATACGTCTTCGTTCTGGTACTTCCGTTGCCGCATCCGTCGAAGACCAGTGCCCCGCTGTCGCTCACCTGCCGGGCCCGATATAGCTAGAAAATTTAATTAAAGCCGCGCGTGGTCGTAAATTATCCTGCTATCGACAGAGGGATACCAGGATCGGTGGTGGCGGCTGTAATTCTCGCAATAACGGAAAGAAAAGACGAGAGAAAGAAATAAACCAAACGTATCTGTATATGTTTGCCAGTGCTTATGTAGTACGTTGCGTATAGAATCTCCTATACAGGATGTTTCGTAAACTTGTGGGACCCACTTCGGAAGCTGATTGTACGCCTAGAAATAATGAAAAAACGTCATATAAATATATGTCCTATCTGTCTTCGTTTATAAGACATAATGAATCTTCTGTTTTAATTACTTTTTAGTTTGCTCTGTTTAAATAAAATTCATTATGTCTCATAAACGAAGACAGATAGGACATTTATTTATATGACTTTTTTTCATTATTTTTTAGGCGTACAATCAGCTCCCGAAGTGGGTCCCACAAATTAGGAAACACCCTGTATATGTGGCCATAAATACTTATATTTGATAACCATACTATGTATTTATGTAGGTATACTAGCGTGTATCATAAATCTTTTTTTTATTTAAGAATATGATGTTATGTGTTCAAATATACTAACACGTGGTACAAACGCTTGCAAACTCGTGTACACACAGTGATTATGTATTTGTATGTACATATATGTATTTTCACACGTTGCAAATGTTTGTACATAGTTATCTATATTTCACGTGTTTCGTCATTCGTTTCGTACATATATAAATATATCTTCGATTTATATTTACATATGTACGATTCAAGTTAGATTTGTTTCAGGTTGCATGATTCAATGTGTGTTGTGAATATTTCACCATATTTTCGTACGTTTCTTTACGTGGCGTGTTAAATATACACGAATGCGTGCGCGTGAAATGATTGGCCAAGAGAAAAGTGTTGTGGAGGCACTATAGTAATACATTCGGCATGTTGCGGTCGCTGTTAACACCGTTACTAGCTTTTACTGTTCCGGTCGATCCTTTGAACCACGCCGCTCATGCGGCAGCCACAGGCAATAAAATGCGTTCACCATAAAATGCCGCGTCTTTTCTAGTCTCGCATCAGTCATGTTCCTCCTGTGTTGGCCCTCTCACGTAACATATCTACTTCATCGCACATCCGGCTGCGTCCGCTTTCCACAATCCGCGAATTTTTCTCTGACGATTTCACGAACGGGGACTATTTCAGCTGAAAGAAACCGAATCTAAATTTTTCATTCTAACCTAACTCATTGGTACAAATCTGCCAATTTTTTTGTTAGTTTTATAAATTTTTTTACTTCATTTCATTGATCGATCGATCGATCGATCTTAAATTGAGGCATGTGCGAAGTATTTTAACCTCTTGCGCTAGTAACTGGGATTCGCGGACCATAACGAGTGACCAAACTGTATACAATAATTCGACGTCTTTTTCGAGTTCATCGGTACATCGCTGGATAGAAAATTATTGAGAAGTAATAAATTTGTTATTTGTTTTGCCTGGGTTATATCTCAATGTACTTAAAACTGAGAAAATATTCCAATTTTTGGGTCAAATATTCTCGACGTACGTGGCGCGTCAAGAGGTTAAGATATTGTTTGAAATTGTAGATTAGTGACGATTCGCGCATGCGCATTCTTTCGTTTGTATGGACATGCGCATTAGAACGTACGATTTGTTTTCAGTGCAACCATTCCCTGTTGTTGAGTGCTACTTTCTGTAGAATTTTTATTTCTTCTGAAGGGTTTTGAAGAGTGTTCTGATTAATGTTGATAACTATTTTCATTAAAGGATTCAGACGTACGTAAGCATTCACATTCTGTTGTCCTAATTCTATTTTTATGGAATCTCTCGATTATATTACCACGTAGACGTAGAACTTTCATCTGACTTACATTACGGTAATTTATCTGAGTAAATTATCTTCTTCTTAAACTGTTTCCTTTTAATCATGCCAACTCTGATAAAACTATGTGACTATGGTGCCATACTCGCACTGTCTGTACCCATGTACATGCCTTGGCAAGTTCCGTGTCTAGCATAAGTGGTGACAGAACACTGTCGGTTGGTAGGTCAACACAGTCAGTGTCATGACAGTCACTGATAACCGGTACAAAACTTGATGTTTACACCTCATCATTCACCGATGACCGTTATATGGCGGTTGTGTCAATATTGTACAGTACATAATTACACAGTTTTGAGGCTATGGGCCGTGCTTAGCAGTAAGTGGAAAAAGATGTGAAATACAAGCATGTGTTTGCACAATTACACTTTTAAATTAAAAATATTATTTTAATGTTCAATCCCTGTCCTTTACTTTTAGTGTGTAGTTAACGATTGTGACATTATAATACAATGTCAAGCAAAAGATTAATTGAGGTTCAAATATCTAGATAGACATTGATAATAATTTGTTCAAAAAATCCGAACGATATTCCTGAATGAATTAAAAAAAACATCTTTTCCAATTTTTCAACGTAAAGTTAATTGTAATTTCTTCCTTTACTGTTCGACGACAATTCACTCAAACAAATCACCTGAAAGCGAACCTAAATCAACAGACACGCCGAATCGCCAGAAAAATTCCAACACAGGAAGATAAACCCAGAGAGTATACGGAGACAGACGCGGAGGGCGAGTTTAGAGGGTAAACATCGGCGGTAATTGGGAGAAACTATAATATAAAGAATTTTCTAGTAAATTGAGTCGGCGACGCCGGATGAGATGGAATTTTCTCCGTTTTCGTTTCGGCGCAATGAAAGTTTTCCAATAAGAAACGAAAGAGCTAATCAGAGTTTGCCCAGGGCTCAATGGCCCGTGCCGCCAACGTGTCTCTACGCCTTTCTCCTCGTTCGTTTCTCTGTGTCCGTTACCTTCTTCGCCTTTTCTCCTTTTTCCAAAAAGTCGACAACCATGTCGAGAGAAAACACTCTAATCTCGCCGGTCCTCTATATATCCGTTCATGGGGAAAAGGACCGGTAGAAACAAACGAGTATGAAACCGTGTTGTCTAAAAATTTCTTCTCCATTGTCAGTCGAAGGCGCCAGTTGAACGAACTCTGTTATGACAGATTGGATAAAGTTTGGTCGTCTGGCTTCAATTCAGGAATTTGTCAATTTGAATGTATTGAAATCTGTATTTACTGGCATAAAAATTGGAAAATCTGAATATGAAACTGGGAGATAATTTGTAGAGATATGAGATACAGGAAGTCAAATATTTAAGAAAATTTGCAACACTACAATTCGGAGCTTTATACACGGATTTCAATAGGTTAATTTAAATTGAGCGAGGTATCGATCTTGTTTGTCAATATAGCATTTTATTTCATTGCTCATTAATAATAAAATTTTTAGTACAAAGTCAAATATTTAAGAAAATTTGCAACACTATAATTCGGAGCTTTATACACGGATTTCAATAGGTTAATTTAAATTGAGCGAGGTATCGATCTTGTTTGTCAATGTAGTATTTTATTTCATTGCTCATTAATAATAAAATTTTTAGTACAAAATCACATATTTAAGAAAATTTGCAACACTATAATTCGGAACTTTATACACGGATTTCAATAGGTTAATTTAAATTGAGCGAGGTATCGATCTTGTTTGTCAATATAGCATTTTATTTCATTGCTCATTAATAATAAAATTTTTAGTACAAAGTCAAATATTTAAGAAAATTTGCAACACTATAATTCGGAGCTTTATACACGGATTTCAATAGGTTAATTTAAATTGAGCGAGGTATCGATCTTGTTTGTCAATATAGCATTTTATTTCATTGCTCATTAATAATAAAATTTTTAGTACAAAGTCAGATATTTAAGAAAATTTGCAACACTATAATTCGGAGCTTTATACACGGATTTCAATAGGTTAATTTAAATTGAGCGAGGTATCGATCTTGTTTGTCAATGTAGTATTTTATTTCATTGCTCATTAATAATAAAATTTTTTTAACACAGGCGCGTATCTTCTATAGCAGCAACGCGAAAGACACAACAACAAAGAAACGATTTCTTTTTTTTTTTTAAATTGTTCGTTCTGAATTACACTGTTAAAAGATTAAATATCATAATATCACTCGCAATACGATAAGAAGTCACAAAGGGAACACTATCTCGTCTCACGGTGTAATAAACGAAAAGCGATACTCGAATGATACACAGTCGTAACGAAACACCCATGTATACGGTATCATTGTTACCGCGGCTAAAAGAATTATGAAAAAGCCACAGAAAGCCCATCACCAGCCGCGTACAGTTGATGAAAAATAAATCGTGCCGGGCCCGAGTCATGAATCGTTTTCTATCAGATCATTAAGCGCGCCACGTGGTCGGTGCTTAATGGACAGAATTATTACTCTCTCGTGCAATGCAAATCGAATGGTTTTCCCCACCCGCTCCCAAAAGGGGGTGAGGGGCGGTAGCATACGGTGAGGATAATTTGCGGAAATATCGCCCGTGTAAAATGATCCGCGGCAAGTGAAGCTCTCCGCGTCGAGATACATCTGTTTGTATATTACGCCAAGGTAAACATCGTTGTTGATGCAGCGCGCTATTATGCGCCGCGATGCATCATGCACCACCGTGTGTGCCGCGCGCACAAACAGGGAATTAACTCTCTCTGTGCGATTGTTGGGGCTTCGATAAAACCGCCCTCCCCCCATCTCGCGTCGCTTCGCGACAGATAGATATCATCGCAGTCATTCGATATTAAAAATGACATTCGATCCAGAATTAACTGCAATAATTTCAGATGCCTGTTTTTCGTCCTGCTTCCAGGAAAGCTCGATGCACGCTCTGTTTTGAAACGATATCGGCGAATACGAGCGAATATTCAAGCGAGATAAATCGGCGTGGTAAATTAATTGATTTCGTTTCGTTTGCTTTAGCATTACTGAGTTTGAAACACGCGTGTCTAATAAACAGTGAGAAAATGTATATTTATTGAGAGATTTTGTGTGGAACGTGCTTTACACGTTGTTCGGTCAGAAGAAGAAATGCGAGTGGGCCACGTGTGGAGTGGCATAGCAACAGGGAAGACAGCCCCGATAGTACCGCCACAGCGGAACAACAGAAAAAATCAGAAAAAGGAAAAAATAAATGACGACGTCCCTGAGCTTGTTCCAGAAGGTCAGCAATCGTTGACCACCAACAATTATTTATCATTTATTTTATTTGATCCTTGCTCTACTAGGCTTAGAATAATTTCCAGTTTACATCTTTGTAATTACAATCACACCTATTTTCTTACCCTAATCTATTAATCGCGGTAGGAACTGGTATTCTGGCAATCTTATTTAATCGACCCTAATAATCTTAATAATCTAATCGCCAAAACAAAGCGCAAATGAAAAGAACGGTTACAACATCTATTAATCTAGCCTCTAGTAATCTTAAATTAAACTTAATTCAAAAACAGAACAGGAAGAAACTTTCACCGTCCCCTTTCTTCTTCATTGCACAGACTCTCTCGTTCTCTTTGTCACACCCGTTCCGTTCCCTCCTCGTCCTTGTATTATCGTTTATACATGTATGTTTGTCATATATACGTCTTGTTCTGCTCTTCCTCTTCTTGTACTTCTACTCTACTCTGTCTCTCCTCCATAATTTCCCTCGTAATCTCCAGACCTGCTCCTTTTTCGCTGAGGAACTCTTCTGATTCCATATCTCCTTTAGTTTCTTGACATTCTCTCAGTACACGTGTTATATACGAGTTTTACCTAGTATCGAGTTCAAATGTTTTTGAATCACGCGAGCCGGTTTCTACTAATTAGTCGAGCACTCTTGAGTAGATTAAGTAATTTGATTTGTAAAACGAGTTGAATGCTCGAGTAACTCTAACGTGGCGCCTTGGAAAACTACTACTTGTTACTTAAAGTGACACACGGCAGAAAGTTTTTATGAACTCGAACGGAAATGGAGAGAAGTCAGTGTAGCGCGTGTATACGCGTGTGAAGAAACCGTACTTTCGATTTCTGTCCGCGTTACGTGAAACTCATTAGCCTATCGGACGAGAGTTTCAAGGATATCGAGTCCATTCGATAAATCAGATAAACTCTTTTTCCTTAGCCTTTATACCCTAGTTCTCTCTGCCGATGTTGAAGTTAAAAAAAAAAAAAAAATGACGGCGGTGCCAGTGAAGTCTTTTGGAATAAGAATTTATCGTGATTAAATGAGAAATTTACAATAAAAGGGAATGATGAAGATAAGGCAAATAGGAAAAATTGTATTTCACCTTTTTTCGATCTGTCTATTTCCGTTCGTGTTTTCCAAAAAAACGTAAAAATGTATTTTGGTTTAGTGTCATCTTCAAGCTAAAGAAGCATTACTTGCTCGAACGTCGCAAATATTCGACGGTGTGTGTTTTTTTTCCAATTTGCTTGCGTACATCGCGAAAGGGATCAAAGAGAGATGTCGTCGCACGTTATGCTGAGAATAATCGTGAGAATAAGACGTTCCACAGCGGTGCTCGATAAAGTTCTGTGGTCATCTGCTGCCGATCGAAGAGAAAAATCAGACACGGTGCTGCTTCGAACAAAATTTCCAACATCGGACGACTCTCGAGCACGTCGCAGGTTGTGGTCACAGTGGACGCACAAATTATTGCAAACTGAATGGTGGAGAAGAACGAAAGTGGCGAAGTCGAAAAATTACTTAACCTCTTGCGCGAATATTTTCTCAGTTTTAACTATATTCAAGCAAAACAAATAATAAATTTACCTCTCAATAATTTCTGTCCAGCGGGTCATTGTACATACGGTTCGGTCACTCGTTACGGTCCGCAAGTGGTTAAAAGCGAGAAGATGGACTCGAGCCTCTCTTCGAGTTTTCGAAAATGATAGACGCGACGTTTCCAACTATGGAGAACAGGTGCAAGCCGCGAACATTCTTCCAGCCTGTTGTAATCCCTGTACTGAGGTAATCCCGATAATCCTGATCAGGGGCACAAGTTTCAACGGACCGTGTCCAGGAAACGGGATGCTGAAAAAAGTTGGCAACAGACCGCGGACCGCCCCATGGTGTTTATTCTCCGTCCCGTGAGAACGCTGTACGTAAGCCGCTTGGCCTCTTGGTGTGTGTGTATTTGCTCGCGGAATACGTGCGCTCTCGTGCGGCCAAGAAAAGACAATTACCTACCTCCGCGGGCAAACGGGCCGTGGTGTCGTGTCGGCACGCTTTGTGCCGCGGCCACTTCTTTCTAGCCGTCGTTCCTCGAATTGACGAAACGTTTCTGCAAGCGGCTTGTGCACCGGCCGCCAAGAAAACGACAGGTAACACTTTGTGTTCCCTTGTAGAGATCGGTTTTCATCCATTGGGGGCGGCGTTTTGTCGGAGGAGCGCGCGACAAAGAGGGTGGGGGATCCATTTGTTGAAAGAAATCGAATCGCAAAATACAGAAGGTGCAAATGAAACTATCGCGACTAGTTGGATTTCGTGTACGGAAATTGTTTATCACCTCTACGTGACTATCTGTTGTATTTATTTTCAGAATGTCGCAGTTTTTAAACGTCATCGGGCGAAGCTGCCACGGACAACGTCGATTCGCGTTCGTTTCACGGCACGTTTGCGACGACACAACGACGCAGGGATTACGTTTACCGTAATCCTTAAACCACATCCGAGCCTCAGTGTCTAATGTTTCTCCCAACGTCAAACCTCATTCTCTATTCAGGCTTTCATTCTAATCACCTACGTAAAAACGCGCCTTTGTGCGCTGCCCAGTCGTCAAAGCGATCTCGGCGTGTCCACTCTCAGTGCATGCCCCCCCTTCCCCTCCCCTCCCCTCCCCCTTTCCCTCTTCGAAACGAATCTACGTGTCGAAGAGGATCTGCGACAAGAAGTCGAGACAAGCCGACTATCCCGTGCACGCTTCTCAACGTGTGCTCTCTACTCTCGGTATCTTGAGGCCGGTGACTCGCGCATGTGCCAACAGAATGTACACGCCAGTGGAGAGCGGTAAAGCCATCCACTCAACCAAGTCTCAAAGCATCTCTCTCTCTCTCTCTCTCTCTCTCTTCTTTCTCTAGTTTTTCCTCTTCCTTTTTTCTTTTTGCAGTGTCTTGGTTTTCTTCTTCTGCTTCTTCTTCGTCTTCTTGCTCTTGGTCCTCGGCGATCTCTCTCC
The DNA here is from genome assembly GCA_036937485.2 of Tetragonisca angustula. NCBI lineage: Eukaryota > Metazoa > Arthropoda > Insecta > Hymenoptera > Apidae > Tetragonisca > Tetragonisca angustula. Next base: position 161,838 of record JAWNGG020000004.1, on the reverse strand, counting down.
TCCCATGCCTTGGCGGCGAGTGGGCGGCGGACGGCAATTAGCATACTCGCGTGATCAAAGCAGTGGGACACGTGCGACAGGAATTAACGACCACCAGCGGGACGACTCTTTCTTCGTGGAGCGCGCGCGCAATAAATCGCGCTTCTGATGCCTTCGTCGACACCCGCCATGGCCGCCCACGCGCGATCCCTCTCCCGCTCGTTTGTCCACGAGCACGCGAAACCCTCTGCCCATCCGTTTTCTCATCCGTTTCGCGAACGGAGCCGAAGGAGATGTGCCTCGACTTTCGGCAATCGTTCCGCACTGGTTATATATAGCGTTTTATCTGGCAATTGCCGGACGAATTTATGTACGGGATGATCCCGGGCGCTGGTTTCCGCTTCAGCCAGTTGGATATCATCGTATCTTCTCAGAGCACGATACGTGCACGACTCTTGTTTTTAATGGTACGTAGATGGGTTGGAAGTACAGAGTGTGATTGGTTAGTCTTTTCATAGATTTTTAATTGTTCTGTATAATACTCCAGATAGAATGTTGGACGTGTCTGCTAAGTCTGAATGTTACTGTATACAGTTTAACGTAGAGAATGTTTCATTATTTTTTTGAATTATATCAGACGTGATTGTACCTATTGCTATATATATATATATATATATATATATATATATATATACACACATATTATATGCTACTATATAGTATATGTGTAATATACTATATGCTACTATATAGTATACATGTACTCTATACTATATGCTACTATATAGTATACATGTACTATATGCTATAGATTACTGTGTATACTGTATATTGTAGACTACCGTGTACTGTATACTATATACTATTATATACTATAGACCACTGTGTACTGTATACTATAGACTACTGTCTACTGTATACTGCCATATACTATAGACTACTGTATACTGTATACTACTATATACTATAGACTACTGTATATTCTATACTATATACTATAGACTACTGCATACTGTATACTATATACTATAGACTACTGTATATTGTATATTATATACTATAAACTACTGCATACTGTATACTATATACTATAGACTACTGTATACTGTATACTATATACTACAGACTACTGTATACTGTATACTGTATACTATATACTACTATATAGTATATAGATGCTATATGCTATATGCTATATACTCTATACTACTATATAGTAATAGTAAAAATATGTATATATGTGTACTATATATGTAGTAATAATATATATATTGTTCAGGTAATAGTATATGTACATGGAGAATCATAGAGAATAATCCCCTTCGAGAAAACTCGACTATTGACTCCAAAACACCAGAATAGTCTTTTAGCTGGAAGTCTAACGGAATCGCGATCCTCAAGATAAGTCCGCGAGCACGATTTTAATATTGCCACTTATCTCGAATTCCTTGGTACACGGGAGTAGCATTTTCTGGTATCTCGAATACTCGTTTCGTTGAGATTCGTGGTTTCTTCTGCTAACCACCTACTCACGGAGAAAGAATGCCCATTGACAGAGGTGTACGGAGAGCGCAGAAGCGTGATTTGCTGCGCCAGACACGCGTGGTTGCTCATAATCAGCTGTAACATTGTATGATGATCAGCCAATGGGCATTTGTATTCCGATAGTTTCCGGGTTCCCCCCTGTCGAGAGTTTCGTTTTTGTCATTCTCGGAACCACGACGAGTCTCAATAGCACGTTGCAGTTTTCTTTTGCACTGTTGGTTGTCAATTAATAAAAGTTGCAAGTTGATTAACGAGTGTAGGACACGATAAATGTCTTAACCAATTGTTAGTCGATTAATGAACATAGGCAGCGAAGTAATGAAACAACAAGTGAACCAAAATTAATGAGATGAGCATTGTCTCGTACGTATAATCTTCGATTCCCTTCTTTTTTTTTTTTAATTTCCTAGAAACCGATCGTTTCGATAAATCCCTCGGACATTTTTCTCCCCCCGTTGCGCTTAGCTTTCTACTCCCCCGGTCGTAAATTAGCTATAAAACCGATCCAGTTGAACCGAATCGCGTTATAGACAGGCGGTGGAATCGATCGTTTCTCGCGCCGCGTGCCTCGTATCTGCCTCCTGTTTGCTTTAGGCGAAGTACACGAAATTCAACGCGAGAGTGAAAGGCGAGGGGAGATAGAGAGAACGAAAGAATGGATAGATTTTCGTCCGAACAAAACGACGACGGATGATGGTTAGGGGGTCGATAATACAGGGAAATGTAAATCGCAATATGCTAATGCAAGCAGCCGAGAACGTTTGTCTAACCGAGCGTTAAGATCCCAGGGCCCAGGACTCCTTGTTTCACGCGTGAACGAGCCTTAACCCACCGCAAAACCAACGCCTGAACCAACACCGACTGTTTTCGCGCACCACCGTGCTGTCTCTACTGTCGAGTGAGTCCCGATCGAGGGAGGGTGGACACGATGATGGAACACGACGAAATATGGAATCTCGAATTGTTAATATTATTATTATTATTTGGTTAATTATTACTATTAATTATTATTATTACTATTATTATTGTTATTACTATTATTATTATTATTGTTATTACTATTACTATTAGTATTACTATTACTATTATTATTACTACTACTACTACTATTATTATTGTTGTTATTATTATTATTATTATTATTATTACTACTACTACTACTATTACTATTGTTATTACTACTACTACTACTATTATTATTGTTATTATTATTATTATTATTACTACTACTACTACTATTATTATTGTTATTATTATTATTACTACTACTACTACTATTATTATTGTTATTATTATTATTATTACTACTACTACTACTACTACTACTACTACTACTACTACTACTACTACTACTATTACTACTATTATTATTACTATTACTATTACTTTTATTATTACTATTACTATTATTATTATTATTACTATTATTATTATTATTATTATTATTATTATTATTATTATTATTACTATTACTATTACTTTTATTATTACTATTACTATTATTATTATTATTACTATTATTATTATTATTATTATTATTACTATTATTATTATTATTATTATTACTATTATTATTATTATTATTATTATTATTATTACTATTGTTGTTATTATTATTATTATTACTACTACTACTATTATTATTATTATGTTTTGGCTCGGTGCAGAGTCCAATGAAATTGTACAAACGAGCCGGGACGAAGAACAGCAGTAAAGGTATTTATCTATATTAGCGTTCTTTGTTCCAAAATTGTAATATTTTCTCAGTTTTAAGCGTAAGTATTTAAGTAAAACAAACAATAAATTTACTACTTCACAATAATTTCTATCCAGTGATGTCACACCGACGAGTTGTTCAAAGAGGAAGCGACGAGTTATTGTAATACTCGGTTTGGTCACTCGTTACGGTCCGCAATCAGTTAGTAGCGCAAGTGGTTAATACGTATAACATCTAATTGTTATTGTGTCTGTATATAATTATTATACATAGTTGTATCTATATATAATTATTATCCATAGTGGAAAGTTATACCTATGAAGTGTGGTGTCCATTTTTGCGTTTATGAAACCATGGAACTTGTTTCCCTGATTTCAAATGGTAAAAGCAATTTTCGAATAGTCAGGTGTATGATTCTACATGACATTTCACAATCCATATTTTTAGATCTGTTGGAACCTAGTTGAAATGTAAATTTAAACGAAACAGTTGAGCAGCTCCGAGGAAATACGAAAAATTGTAAATGACTCAAGAAGTGAATCACATCGTGGATCAAATGTTTCACGTCTGTTCTCCTCATCACCGAGTGTGTTATCCGGCGACGTATGCTTGTTCATTGCCTTTTATTTTACGGTTCATTGGAGTCGTTCAACTGCTGGAATTGTTCGACAGAGAACGGAAGACAGAAGGTGGAGAAAAATGGTATTGATATGCAGTTATATTGGCAGGTTTTTGTGCTGTTGTCCCAGATAGTTTTAATTTAGATCGCACGATGCGGGGATAAAGATAGGCAGGCTTTTAAGAAATGAAAAATCCGACCGGTGGGGGGAGGGGGCGGCGGCAGGACCGTAGAAAGGTACGGCGAAGAAAATGAAGCGTATAGTGAATGCTTTTGTTCTTTGGCCGCCTTTGAAATGAAATCACTGGTTTAAAATGTTGCTGACTACGGATCTGTTTGTTTCACCATTATTACTTATTGTACGCGGATCCTCCTCGTTATTATTTGCGTTGTTGCACAGATCTACTTATTTCTTTCAATTCAATAACATACCAATTGAAATAAATTAAACGATACACGTTTCACGTACATCTTTCAAGAAAATGTTAGTTTTAAAAACATTTTAGAGAAAGTATTATATTTCCTAGTAACTTTGTAAACATTCTAGTGATGCATATTTATTTTCTGTTGATGCAGATCATATAATTATTTAAGAAAAAAAGAAAAACTTTGCTACGAGATATTTTTTCACCACGTTTCGAATTTTCAATAACTATATATCAATAACTTCCGCAAAACTCTGTTAACCCTGCCTCACTCACAAAGTCAACTCTCGTAACACAATAACCAACCAACGGGATCATTCTGTCTCTGATGGAACAACATTCACAGTGTTTACATCATAATTCAACAAACAAGGGAAAGTCGAAAATGTATGAACGTTTATTGTTTCAACTGGTTGTGTCGTTTGCAGCCGTGTCGAATATCGCGTTACACGACGTATTTGCCAATCACGCGTGCGGATATATTTAATCTGGCCGGGTTACATGTTTGCGTAGCCACTCCATGATCATCAGGAACATGTAATTAAATTATCCATCGTTGTTTATCCCCGCTGTTGTCTGAGGAAACAACACGCGCGTTGATTTTACTGGCGTTTAACGACAAACGGGATCCGTCAGTGATGTTGCAAACAGGTCTGGTGCATTCGCTTGATGCGCATATTGAAGAACTACCTTCCTTCGCTTGTGCTCTCAGCACATTGGTCGCTGATCGTCGTACACCTATACGTCACTTTTATATTTGCTCGTCTTCATTTTCAAGCTATTTTATATGAAGATTTTGAATTCCTTCGAGATGAATTTTTCCTTTACAAGATAGAGTAATAACGTTACATTAAAGTGTAACGCAATGAAGTATTTATAAATATTTATAACATGTATGTTATTTTATATTTTATATTATCTTATATATATATTTATATATTTTATATTACATTATATATGTATTTATATATGTATATTACTTTATATTTTGTCTTATATATATTATTAATTATACATATAATATAAATAGATATTTATACAAAATTAGTTGAGGTAAATCGATTCAGGACTCTAAAAGATCAGGGCTATTTTATATTATATTTTATATATATATATATATTTATAATATTATTTTATATTACAATATTAAATATTTATAAATACATAATACAAATATTTATAAACTTATACGAAATTAGTTGAGGTAAATGGATCCACGACTCTAAATGTACAGGGCTGATAAAAATTTCGCTAGATTATAAATTTCGTCGCAGTAGGAAATCCGTGGATTTTTGAAAACGTGGCTTTAAGTGTCACACGGCCGCACGCGTGTGTTTTGCGCGCGGCGGTCCACCCGTTGAATCCAAGGAATTCTGTTCCATGGTAAACGCCGGAGGAGAAGACCGATAGTACTCTACTTGATATCCCAGGGGCCACAGGGGGGAGTGTGCACCTCTTTAGACGCACCACATCTCGCGTAGACGTTGTTCTCTCTCTGGCCGTGTGCACCGAGCACCGGTGAGAACGGTGCAAAAAAAGGGAGGAAACAATGGGGATCCCATGGGAGAGCGTATCCGCCGGTGCACATCCCCTAATTAAGATTGGCCTTGTTTTAAGCAGCGCGGTAAATGATTCGCCGATCCCCTCGAGGAGAGCCGATACACATCTCGGTTTGCGTTACCACCGGCACTATGTGCAACCCGATCAACGAGAGCTACACTGAAAACTTTCGTGACGTAATCCTCCGTTCGCTTTTTCTTTTTTTCTTGCAATTTTCCCTCGCCACTCTTTTCCAGCGCGCCGACCCCCCCCCCTCTCTCTCTCTCTCTGCCTAACTTATCGGTTTTGTTGCGTAATCTTTCTGGAACGTTAAATTCCTGAAAGCACCGGTTGAAAGCCGGGATTATAATTCCCTCCTCTCTACTTCACGAGTCGACTCTCTTTTATGTTCTCTCGCCCTTCTTCTCTTTTTTCTTCCTTTTCTTTTTCTCTTCCTCCTCACTCCACAGTTTTCCTTTTCCTCTCTTTCTTACTTTATCGACTTCTCTGTTGTTAGTTTCGCGTTACGCGATCCTACCAGGAAACGTTTTTAAGCGTTCGACCGCGACGGTGGTACGACGGGGTGGTACGAGATCGTGTGTCGTTATGGTTTTTTTATACCTTGCGGAAGTAGCGTGTAGGAGGTTGAAAGAGAACGGAGAGGGGGAGGACGAGTGATGTTAGGCGAGAGAGGTTTATCGATGGTCGTACGCGAATTACAATTCGTTAGAATCGCGTGTATTGTGTATATTTAGCAGAGGAATTTAGTGAAGACGCATCGTGCGAATGGGGAATGAGAGGTGTACGAATCTGATGAACGCGAGCAAATTGGCAGTGGATGGAAACATCGCGAGTAAGGACGAGTGTTGACCACTTGCAACCGATTGCGGACCATAACGAGTGACCAAACCGTAATAATTCGTCGCTTTGTTTTTGAACTTCGTCGACACGATATCACTGAATAGAAATGATTGAAAAGTTTATTATTTGTTTTGCCTTTTAAATGCACTTAAAATCGAGGAAACATCGCAATTTTTGGACAAAAAGTTCTCGACGTGCGTGGCACGTCATTCCAGCGTTAGTTCAATTTTCAAGGTGATCGAATTGCACTGCGACTTTTTTTTATTCTGAATCTTTTAAAGAACGTTTGTAACGTACGAAGCACTATGTATATTTAATACAGAATTTTACCTAACGTGAAAACGTAATCAACGGGGAAAATATTCGCTGTTGCGATAACTGTATCACTCGATCTTACGCGGGTGCGCGCATTCCGTCTAAAAGCTTTAATCTCGTTAGCGCAAATTCCTCCGTCTATATCTTGTTAGATTCCGCGTGCTCGAGCTATCAAGCTGACGTTTTTTTCTTTTTTTTCTTTCTCTCTCGTGTAAGGAAATTAGCTGACTAGGAATCGAACGGCGGGTACGCAATATCCGGAATAACTCGGTCAAAAAACAGCACTCATTAACTCCCCTATGTTACATACATGCATACGAAACATCGTTTTCTTTTTTTTCTTTGAAATTTCAATTTTATAGAGCAACGATTGATTAAAACTATACTTAACATTCTACGGCCGCAGGTGTCCAGCTTTCGCCGTGACTATAATCAACACATCCTCTGCATCGATCATAATAATATTATGTATGTGTATTCGAATCATTATACGTAATGGCTGAATTAAACTATTCATTTATTTAATTTATTTAGTAGAGAACTCGTAATTAATTATGTTATAAAAGTCCATAGCTCTTGGTGAGATTGAGTTGGCAGAGTATAGTATCATCGATGCAGATGGTTTATGGAAAAATTGAAGGCAAACAGAGTAACAGCTGGGCCAAAGATATAATATTTCCTTGTCCCAAGTGAAAGAACAAATTTTGCAAAAAAAAAGTTTATATTCTTGCATTGGTGTAATTCTTTTTCTTTTTTCAACGAAAGGTTTACTGCGACGAAACGTGGAAAATGATAAAATGGAATTTCCATGGGAAAGGTGCTACGAGAGAAGGAGAAGGCAGGAGTAAAACGATAAGCTGCTCGTATCCATGGTTAGGCGAGATAAATTTTATGACATCCCCATTATTTTGAGAACCCTTTCCGTCGAAACATTGTAAGCTGCCCCTCCGGGACATCTATTCAGTGATAATTTTTATTGTCTGGAATGATTTGTACCTAACCCATTAGAGCGACACGCTGTAGAGACCTAACCTATCGATAGTTTAGGTATGGTTGGAACTGGATAGAGAAATTCTTCCAGTTCTGGTTCTCTTTCTTTTGTTTCGATGATGGGGAAAATCTGTGATTCTTGCAGCTTCGTAAGTTACTCTATTATTGATATTTTAACAACCTATAATTATAATATATAATACAATATAATAGTATAAAATGGTACATATATAATATAATATAGTATATAGTGTATAGAATATACTATAATATATATATTATAGTATATACAATACTAATACTACTATAATATACTATATATAATATAATATATACTATAATGTATATAGTAAATACTATATTTAGTATATTATAGTAGTATTGTATATACTATAATATATATATATATAATATATACTATATAATAGTATTGTAATATATATAATATATACTACGTAATATTAGTATATATAATATACTAAATTATATATATTATAGTATATACAATACTAATACTACTATAATATACTATATATAATGTAATATATTATATATAGTATATTATATGTACTATAATGTATATAGTAAATACTATATTTAGTATGTGATAGTAGTATTGTATATACTATAATATATATATATAATATATACTATATAATAGTATTGTAATATATATAATATATACTACGTAATATTAGTATATATAATATATACTATACAGAATATATATACAGTATATTATAGTATATTATATATACTATAATGTATATATAGTAAATACCATATTTAGTATATTATAACGCAACATATAATACAAAACAGTATTATAAAATAATATTCATTAATTCTTGAAAGAATAATTTTCTTCAAAGAAGTAACATTCAATCAATAATCCTTGGAACAACAATTGCAAATATACTCGTTATAAGAATTACTGCTTTATAAGGATCGGTGGGCGTCGTTAATAAATATCATTCTCGCCGTTGAAGCTCAATGAATAGTAAAAAAAATGCGAATAAAAAAAAAATCAAGAGAATACCCATTCAACAGTGTAGAACGATGCGTGTGTACATACGTGTTCTAACAAGCAGAAGAGAAAATAGCAGGACCCTTGTTCCTCTCACAACCGAAACTTTGTCTCGTCCTAATTAGTATCGATTACCGAACATCCCCCTTCTCTCTCCAGTCAGCATTATACTTATGCAACGTTCCTCGTTCGTATCTCAGGAACCCCCCCTCGTGACTTTCACGGCAAAAAGGGGGATGGCCCCCCCGGGCCAAAACCCTGTCCGAAGGGGTGGCCATGAAGTTTCCTCTCCAACGTGCCTGCTCCATGTTCATAGAGGAATCACGATCCGTGTCTTTCCTTCCGGTTAATTAATTCTGATCGGAGATGACACGTGCAGCACAAGAATGAAATAACGGGAGGAGGGGGGGTTGCAGGGGGGATGAATAAAGCGATTAAAAAGTCGCGAGAGAATCTTCGACACGTCGTCACGTCATTGAAAAAAATTAACGCGAAGAGTAAAAATTCTACAGGTAATTTTCAATTTGTTTTCAAACGTTGCCACACGATTCCTAACATTGTCCACGGAAACGACGAAACATTCTAATCTTAACGTTAATTACAGGTCGTGAGACCAATTTACCAAAGATGTCCGTAAATATCGAATTATACATAACTAGGACAACGAGTGACAGTTGCGTACGTCATCGACAAAACAACGTGAAAAAGACATTCGTCCGGAAGCGTTGCCAAGCGGGGGGTCTCGCATTCCGTGCACGATTCACCAGATGCTGCGAGACGTTTTGGACCGCGAGATAGGGAGATAGTTCCAGTTTGAGGGAACGCAGAGATGAAAATTTGTCGTAGTCAAGTAGAAAACCGGGTAAACGAAGGAGATCGTAAAACGCCCGTAACAGGCCCGTGAGTATTTATCCACGTTGCTTTCTGTAAGTTCGTAAACGAAAACCACCGCGGGAGTGCTGCGTTCTTATTCGGGCACAATCTGACGGGGAAGAATGGGTCAGACATATTTCTCGTCCGGATTCGTCGGTTTACGAGCAGATCGACGACAGACGGTCGACCGATCATCATCGTCGGTCACGACGACCTTTTTCAAAGTCTCTTCGCATCTTCCGCCGCTCCTGCACGAAACGGATCCGATTACGGTTTTTCCGACCAAGTAGCAGTCTGCCGAAGAAGAACGAGGTTGTTGTCTCTTTGAGGACGATGTAGAGGAGGAAAAGAAGCTGGGTTAGGTGTGGCGTTCTTTCGTATTTTTTTTTTTTTTTTTTTTTTTGGAAAACTGAATCCCTTGGGATCCGTGAAATATTGAAGAATGAAAATCTAATCGCAAAACAGAACTGTATAAACGGAACAATAGTAGTAGGATAGAAATTCGAATGCTGAACTAAAACTTCTTGTTTAACGTAAATTCACGATATTACGATCCCCCTGTACTGTGCAATTTACGTTACGCTATGTCCATACATACATACATCCAAAATATATACATACGCCGAAATATATACACGCGAGCGTCCACATAGAGAGACGATAATATCCGGCAGCTTACAAGCTAATACTACGACGATGAAACGACGCGACGTATTGTAAGCTTTTTCGGCTGGATTTATCCTCCATTATAATGGCGTGGAGTGTGTGTTCTCGACGTAAATGGGCCCTATCGCTGTCACGTGAACAAAAGCCGGGGGCCGACGTGCCCGTGACGGCAACGCGATACCTCCGCCTAACAATAATCGTAATAATCATAATCATAATCATAATAATCGGAATCATAATCGCGGCGCGGCCCGAAGGGTTTCGCCGCCGCCGACCAATGATAAAGGCAAAACGCGGCGTTGTACTCTCCGCACGGACGGAGAAAAAGAAGAGAAAAAGAAGAAAGATGTGGGAAGGGGGTGAAGTGATGAAGTGAGTAGGTATGGGGTAGTAGAGGAACCTCTGGTGCACGTTCACGCGGCTTCCTCCTTCCTTTCCTCTTCCATAGGCTTGCTTCCCTTTACCTCCTCCCCTTTGAATGGGGAGCAGCCCTCCCGCGACCCTCTGCCCCCACCCCCCACCCCCTCCCTCTCCCGGATACATCATCGGATTTGAATATGGATTTCTTTCTTTCCGACTGCCGCTTTGTCGAATTATTGTTCTCCCTTCTTCCTATATATATATATATATATATATACTTTAACCCCGTCACTACTCTTCTTTATACTGGATGAACCACCTAATCTCGCTCATGTCTGAATAATTGGCAATTGGTTATTTATATTAAATTGATTATTTACATTGTACTTGCGTACAAGATATTTCAGACTTTTGAATAATAAATTGTAACATAATAAATTTGTATTACAAATATACAGTTTTTACATACTACCAAGTTTATCTTTTCGTAGGTAAAAATAACACAAGTTAAAAGAAACTGGTATCTACGTTTAATTTCAATTCAGTTTGTCCCAAATCGCAACGTTTTCTCAGTTTTAAGTATATTTAAATAGTAGTAACCCAGGTGAAACAAATGATAACTTTATTCTCAATTATTTCTATTCAGCGATAGCACACCGACGAGTTCAGAAGAGAAAGAAAGCACAACGGTGTTTGGTCACTCGTTATGGTCCGCGCAACCAGTTGCCAGCGCAAAGGGGGGAGGGGGGTTAAACAAAGCACAAGTTCAGACTTGTTCATGCATGTTGCATCCAACTTGTACACGTTGATCTAATCTCTTCATCCTGCCTTGCTCATTTTTCCTCTTCTCATTTTTTTTTTTTTTTTTAATTTTGGTCTCGTTTCTTCGTTTTTTCTCTTCTTATTCGCTTTGGTGCTTTATTCTCTAACCGTCTTACCTTCAGTAATACCTTTAATAAATTTGTATTACAATATACAATTACATACAAGTTTATGTTTTTGTAGGTAAAAATAACAGAAGTTAAAAGAAACAGATGTCTACGTTTAATTTCAATGTAATCTCTCGCGCTGAAATGTCGAGAATTTCTTGTCGTAGATTGCAACGTTTTCTTATTCTTAAGTATATTTAAGTACAACCCAGGTGAAACAAATGATAACTTTATTCTCAATTATTTCTATTCATCGACGAGTTAAGAAGAGAAAGAAAGCGACGGTTCGGTGGTCAGTCACTCGTTATGGTCCGCGCAACCAGTTGTCAGCGCAAAGGGGGGAGGGGGGTTAAACAAAGCACAAGTTCAGGCTTGTTCATGCATGTTGCATCCAACTTGTACACGTTGATCTAATCTCTTCATCCTGCCTTGCTCGTTTTTCCTCTTCTCATTTTTTTTTTTTTTTTTTTTTAATTTTGGTCTCGTTTCTTCGTTTTTTCTCTTCTTATTCGCTTTGGTGCTTTATTCTCTAACCGTCTCGACTTACCTTTCGCAACGCACCGCAAGACCTTATCCCGAACAGAGTGTGCACTCGACTGTTGCATCCTCTGCTCTATCCTCTTTGCCTCCTCTCTCACCCCACTACTTGGCATTGGTCATATGGCGACAACGGTGACATCCTGCGCGGTGTCGTTTGCCCGTGATTCGATCTCGACCGATTTGTCCTGGGTAAACGGGATCGAGTTCTTGCGGTTTTTTCATCATGCTCGCTGGTCGATTGCGGTCGACCAGGCGAAGGGGGAGAGGGATCCTTTTGAAACTTGGAATGTTGGTTGGTTTTGTTTCTGGGGAATTCGATTAAGGGGAAAGTCGTGTTCGGTTTTTAGCTCGTGGTTTTCGATATTATTGCTTTTGTCGGAGAGATTGTAAAGTGAAAATTTTATCAAACCGTTCGCCCGTTCATGGCGAATGTTATTTCGTTTCTGTTTCTTATCTTTGACTTGAACTCGGAGATTCTTCGTTCGGATCAGAGTTGTTTGCAATATGTTACCTGCTGTTGCAAAATTCATACTCATCTGTCCCAATATATCTCCCGAGCCTGGAACGCGTTCGTCTAACCGTTTATTTATTTCCCTTCGTCTCTCGTGTCTACCTAACCTTGACCGCATTAGCCGATGAACCGACCATACCTTTTCCTCATAAGAACCGACCAGCCGAACCATACACCGCCTATTGATTGCAATATCGCGCGACTAACACGTATTTAAGGGTGGCCGGCCAACAAAATCTTCTGTTTAACCATCGGCTCAGCCGTTTCATAAACATCAATACTCCAAATGACTGGGATGATCTTTCCGTCGATGACGCCAATATACCATGTAAGAGACCCTCCGCTTCCATGATTTTCAGTTTCAATCTTCCATGGCTATGTACAAGATACGATAAAAACTCTGTTCATTGAAACGAAACGTCAGTTAGTAATCGATTAGTGATTAATTCTTGTTTAAACTTACTTGTACTTTGCATACGACTTGTCGTTAAATTGTTGTTTGACTTATTCTACTTGGGTTTCTAAGGCCTATTTAAGAAAAATAATACGGAAATAATAAATATAACTATTCTAAATTTTAATATTGTTTAATGTTATTTATTAATGCTATAATATCTAATATTATTTATTAGTGTTATAATATTATTTATTAATATTATAACATTATTTAATATTATTTAATGTAAAATGTATTATATATGTAGATATATATACAGGCATATTATAGTTTCTATTACATTAGTTTTGAGCAAAAGAGGAAATTGTAATCTAATCTCGAAGGCAAGGATCAGAAATAAATAAATACAAAACGTATGATAGCCTATAAATGTTCTTTCACGAGTAATATCTCGAGATCGTGAAATTTTAATAATAATGGAAATATCTGTAAAATTTAAAAAGTCCCAAATAATCGATACTTGTCAACAATCGGTCGATCGTTATCAATATTTCAGTGCCCAATTGACACTTTCATTTCGCATCATGGATAATTATTTGCAGTCGATTGTTATTTCTTTAAATATGTCAGATGTTAGTGTGATGTGGTAAGGGGGAGGTCAGTGAAACGAAGCGATCTCTCGGAAGAGAGAAGCGCACAAACCGTGGCCAAACAAACCCGAAATAGCTGGGCTAGTCGAGAGAGTCGAGGAGCTTGGCCCGCAAACAAATAATAAACGTTTCCTACGCCGTTGCACCGGCCAGCCTTGTTAGATGATTCATGTGATTTCCGCGCGGGAGAATTGAAATTGCTGACGGCGAATACGGTGGTGGATTAGAAAGAGGAGGACATACAATGGTTTTTGTTTCTCGCGTTTTTCACCTCCGACTTTTATAGGGAATTAATCTCAATGGAGGAGTAGAAAGAAGTTCGACAAAATCAGAATTTCGTAAGTAACTTTCTGATTAGTGAATTTTCGTGATTCGAAAGGAAATAAATATTACTAGAAACAAAAGTCAAGATATCGACCGACGTACAATATTGTTAGATTGAACCAGTTCCATCAAGAAGGAACGAGAAAACTGAAATTTCATTTTCATAGCATATGCGTTATAAATATGAACGTGAGTAGTAAACGCGAGTGAAGGAGGAAAGGTATCAACTTAAATAAGAGATAAATTATCCCAAAGGATCAGCATCGCTGACTTATCTTTTCCCTCTGGTTCGCATCTTTAATTCCGAGTAACCAGGGGCGCTCCGGGAGCAAATCAAGTTCCCTTGGGTAGATTAAAATCTTCTGAAACTTGCATTAAGAAAGCTCGAAGGTGCGTCCGCGCGAGAATTGGTCACTCCCTGCGTGTGGAAGTTGACGCGACGAGGCCCCCTCCTCCTGTTCCTTTAAACGTTGCCCACGGGGTTGCAATCATCGTTCTCGAGCCCGACCAAGGCCGCACCCTCGATTCTCATTAAGATTTACCGCCCAAACGAGACCGCTACCTATGCTCCAGAAAGGAAACTTTTAAAAAATAATAGAAAACAACGGGATTACTACTTTTTCTTTTTTTTTTTTTTTTTTTTTTTTTTTTACGACAACTATGCTGATTAGCGGAAGGCGGAGCAACGTTTCCGAATCTCTAGACTCTTCCTTTTTTTTTTTTCTTTTTGGAACCTTCTCTCTGCTGTGATTAGGATCGGTGTATATGAAGTGTAAAAATATTAAAATAAAATTTAATAGTGTTTGAACAGTAATCTATCAGATGATATCGGTAAATTGGATTTCCTTTTTGTAATAATAATAGGATTATAAACATGTAGTAGGGTAATAAATATAATAATATAATAAATTAATAAATGTAACGACATAATAACTTATATTTTATACGATTTATATTACACGTTATTGTAAGACACGAATGTATATATAAAAATTTAACTTTATGATATGTTATGTCGTAAATATAACATATATTGTATATTACAGGTGGTTTCTGTACATACGTATGTATTACTATTCGTATGTATTTATTTACGTACCCACGTAAATTTGTAGTGAATTTATACAGGAAAAGCCACCTTTATCTTGCCATAAACTTTGCAACATTATTTCGTCGCGCACGTGACTGCTCTCCTTGAAGTGCGAGATCTTAATGCCTGGAGCCATACTGCTATTTGCATCTCGCCAACTACATACCGTCGACAGCAATTTTGCAAACCACACGCAGCAAATATCGAATGTAGAACAGTAAATGTTAATTAAGAAACTACGAATATTTCGATTGCTAAGGTAGTTAATATAATCTTGAAAGATATTTTAGAAGCATCAATCGGTTAGTTTATGTCATTAATTAGTTTGTCATAAATGAAATATAATTGTCTGAGATTGAAATAAATTTTGTAAATAGAGAACAACATATGAAAAATTCGAGGATTTTTCGCGTCAGTTTGTTGCACGAACAAGAAAAACGTTCGCAAAAAATATCCCACGAGCACTGTTAGACGTACTAAGACGATAAATTGGTCTTTCTCGGTTAATAATAACAGGTGAAAAGCCAACGAATCTTACAAGTGGTTTTTACACGTACGTATGTACTCGTTACGTGCATTAAATAAATTCGATAATTGAACTGGATGTTCTCCAGTGGCCACCCGTAGATTAATGGAGCTTTACGAGGAATTAAATTCGACACGCTTTCTCCGATATATATATATATATATATATATATATATATATATATATACATCGCGTATACACTTTCACCCAAGTGTCGTGAACTTTTCGGTGATAAACGCCGCAGAAAATTGTCCCCTGATCGTATAGTACTTTAACCCTCTACCTACATACACCACCACCGTTTACAAGTGGCAGGACATTTGTGGCAAAATCAATAGTTTTATAATCATTTATTGCAATATTTTCTCAGTTTTGAGTACAACCCGGGGCAGAACAGATAATAAATTTGTCACTTCTTAGTAATCTCATCGATAATACCGTTGAATTGAAAATGAAGACGACGAATTATATTGTACACGGTTTCGGTCGCTCGTTATGGTCCGCAATCAGTCGCCAGCGCGCAAGTGGTTAAATTCTTGTCACCATTGTAAGTTCACGATGATCAATATAAATTTGTATCTAATTTGTATAAACTTCAACGATATTTCATTGTAAATTTACAAATTACATAAACAAAGTGTCATCATACATAGTATTAAACAAAGTGTCGAAATATTACGTGCAGTTTATTTTCACTTAATAAAGATGACAAAAAATACGAAAATTTACAATAATTTGTATAAGTTAGTGTCAAAATATTTCGTATTTCACAGCGAGAAAGAATGAAAAGAATGAGATAGTTTCGTAACAAGATTCAATGTAATTGGAACCACGAGCCTCCTCGATTCATCTTGCGTCTTACGGTACAGGCTCAATTCCTGTTGTCGGTTCTTGGTTGTTGGTTCTTGCGGATCCTCTTGTATATCGTCGGGCATTGGTTACACCCTTAGCTGTTACCCTTCGTCCTTTTCCCCTCTATAATTTTCACTCGAATACCTGCTCTAATTATAGGTGGTTCGTCACGGGCAAGAGTTCCTTTGTGCGTAGCCTCGGTAGGAGCCGAGGCTACCGAGGTGCTTGTCCACCATACTTGGTGAAAATATAGGATGGGGAGTGAGAAGGAGGAAACTCAATGATTTGAAAAAAACGATGGGGGAATAATATTAACCCGATTTTCTCTCCCGACGTGATTTCCAAAAATATTTGTTCTACATTCTAAATCGACCATTTTCATTAATTAAATTTTAATCAGTGCATTGATGCTATATATAATTATTAAAGTAATCTATCCTCATGGTATAAGTATATATATATATATATATATATATAATCTATTATATATATATATATTAATATTATAATATATAAATATGTTATTGTACTCTACATAATATACATTAAAGATAAGATACTACACTATTTGCATATAAATAATCTAATTTAGATATAGATCAAACGAATACGATAAATTTTTACTAGCCTATCCAATACTTATAACTATTAAAGTAATCTATAAGTATATATATATATATAATCTATTATATATATATATATTAATATTATAATATATAAATATATTATTGTACTCTACATAATATACATTAAAGATAAGATACTACACTAAATAATCTAATTTAGATGTAGATCAAACGAATACGATAAATTTTTACTAGCCTATCTAATACCTATAACTATTTTTATTCAATACTTATAACTATTAAAGTAATCTATCCTCATAGTATAAGTATATATATATATATATTAATATTATAATATATAAATATGTTATTGTACTATATATATATATTGATGCTATATATAACTCAGTGACTGAATTTTATACAGGTTGGAAATTTCCCAAAAATTATGATATAAAACTGAAACCTCGAAACTTCTCGTACCATTGCTTTTAAATTTTATTATTGCCCGTCAAAAGTAGTCGGTAGAGGGCCGGTTCGTTGAAATAAACATAGCCTTGCTTTTCATTCGTTCCATCGATTTTTCCGCAAGTATGCCAGTAAAATCTGTCGTCGTGAATCGGTGAAGATTTTACGAGAAGAAGGTTTGACCTCTGATGAAACACAAGGATAATAACCGGTGGTTGCTTCCGGGACTGTTTCAGGTACTTGGGCATCGAGCCACGGCTGAATAGCGGATCGAGTCCTGGAAGCGGTGGCGATGGCCAGGCGCAGATCGTGGGCGCGGGCGTGATCGGGCCGGCAAGTGCCGAAAAGAACTGCAAGAGCGTGCACCTGACCGCGAAGCAGCAGGCGATATGCTCCCGCTCGCCGCCAGTCTTGCAGGTATTTACCTCTCCTCCTCCTTCGCCTCCTTCGCCTCCTTCGGATTAATGGCCGGGGAAGCACGCGGCTAATTCGATTCACCGGCCCTCTGCGAGGGCCCCAGGGCCTTGTTGGCCTAACGTTTACGACATTGTCGTGTCCGCACGATCTTTACACTCTGCTGATTTTTCAGCGAGAAGTCAGCTCTCAATTCCTTTTCAGCTTGGAACAACGACCCGCGCGATGATCTGTAAATGGTTAATCGAACCATTAGTTTCAATCAACTGTGAGAAGCCAGTTTATTTTCATCTTGCTGTGCCTATGAATAGACCTAGTTAATTCAATTAATCTATCGCCATCATCGAGAATTTTTTGTCCCAATTTGCAACAACAAATTTATCACTTGCTAATCATTTCTATACAGTGATATCGTACCGACGAGTTCGAAAGAAAAGGAAAGCGACGAGTTGTCGTGTACGGTTCGGTCACTCGTTATGGTCCGCGCAGCCAGTTTCCAGCGCCAACGGGTTAACTCGCAATTTCTCGTCCCATCGAATTTTTCTTTCTGTCTGACTAAGTAAAGGGTAAAGAATTTTTGTTAGAAAAAGATTATTTATTTATTATAATCCTTGCCTGGGCGGCTTTAGGATGGCTTCCGGTTTACAATGTGTGTCTCTTTACATCTTTCCTTCGTATTTTCTAACTCTGTAACTAATTCTTATTGTCTGCATCTTATGGAACTAATTTATCCTGTGCTTTATCGTATAATCTTATGGTATATTTTATATTTTATATAGTATTTAATAGTATATATTTATATAGTATTTTATAGTATTATATATTTTATAGTATAGTATTTATATAGTATTTTATATTTTATAGTATAGTATTTATATAGTATTTTATATTTTATAGTATAGTATTTATATAGTATTTTATATTTTATAGTATAGTATTTATATAGTATTTTATAGTATTTTATATTTTATACAGTATATTTTATAATCTATCCTCATAGATTTTCGGTGCCCTTATAAATCTTTGCAGTCTTCTTGCACGAACCAAAAGTAAAAGAGCAAAAAAAAAAGAAAAAATTATCTTTTACTGTTATTATCCGAGAGACGTGAAAGCCATCCAGAGTTTAATGACAATAAGAATCGAATCTGTTAACGTGAACAGAGCGATATAATGTTTTGAGAAACTTCAATACGAGCATGGAAGCATTTCATTCCCGCGTGATCAACAGTCGATTTATTTCGAGAAAGAGTATGCACGACGTCGTTAAGGAAGGAATAGCATAATTTCGCGTTTCAACCATGTCATTAAACGAGCACATACACACGTAAAAATGCAGGTCACGAGCAATTAAACGTCTCAACTTTTCCCTTGGACGCTTTCTTTTTTTTTTTTTTTTTTTTTGTAATTTCTATAGTGAAACTCATTCTACGTATTCATTCTTGCAGATACTCTTGAAATATTCTACCATTCCAACATATTGTTTTTTTCTTTTTCGAAGTGTCCAAATCGAAGAGTAATTAACTATTTGGAAACCAATTATAAACAAACGATATGACACGATATAACATATGTACATATTATAGTATAGTATAGTATACCAAGGTATCATCACGTGGAATATACTTGCTATAAATTTAATGATAGATTTTTAAATAAATTCCCTTCCGTGCCAATCGAAATGTGTCGTTACACTGACATATGACATTACAGATTCGATAAATCAGAATAGAAATTAAAAAGACACAAACACGTGTGTTTCGTGTCGTGTTGGGCAGTGCAGAGATTTGAGAACATGACTCGAGATCGCGAAGGGTGGAAAATAGTGCGAGTGGCGCACTGGTGAATTCGCGCAATTCTAAAGAACTCCCGGAATGCGGCGGTCGAGTTGTAGCTTTCGTTTGCCACGTCTGCAATATTTAATACTCGAGCTGTGGAACAGTCAGGGTCTTCAGTGAACCCTGCACGACCTCCTTTCGAGACCGCTCTTCCCGGTCGGTAAAATGAAGTAGCGGATTCCGTGATCTTTGGATCCTCTGGAAACTCCCCTCTGTCATTGTGAATTCGTTCGATTCGTACGAACGTGCAAAAAAACGTTGACGAAAGTTTAATTTCCTCTTTTAAGACACTGATCTCTACGATAGATAGATAGAACGTTACAAAATCCCATTTGAATTCAATTAAAAATATTTAATCGCACGTCAACGTGTTCGCGCGGCACCACACGAAACACGTTTAAAAATTCCAATCGGCAACCAAGACGAACTTTCTCCTTGTGGTCCGTTCAATTCTACGCCCATTAAAAAGCCAAACGCTAGGCACGAGAATTTATTTATTAAAAGACGCGACAAGCAACATGCAGAGACTTTTACACGATCGTGTAATTACCATGAGAAAGATATTGAAGGTGTGTTGTGTGTTGAGCATCACACGGTATTCACACACCGTACGACAGTATATGAGATTCGTGCTTCAACATCGGGAGCTAATAAAATTCGAAACAATGCTGCTTGTAGAGTGACAGTGGAAACGCTGCCCAAAATCGCGTTTACCTCGACTAATGTACAAATCTTGTCGTGGTTTGCGGAGGCTGGGAAAACAGTACTCCTATAGAAAACCCCGGTGTTTAGGTAAACTCCTCTCCTCCAGGCCTCGATATATCTCTTTGAACGGTGCCGACCATTTCGTTCTCCCCTCCCTCCTGCTTACCGACAAAAGGCTACTCCATGAATATTCATAACGACACCGCGACGTTTAATCCTCGATTAAACGATTAAGCAGATACCAGCATCGAACGATTCCCGATTTGTCACGTGTCGAAATTTTAACAGGGCCATTTCCTTCTCCCATCTCTGTAATCTTTTATCCCGATCGCGACGTTTATCCTTATTTAAGGGGATGTTCCTGGTAAATCCGGCTTGAAAAGAAAATTTCGACTTTTTTGGAGATTTTTTTTTGTAAGGAAACCAACGATACATTTCGCACACAGATTTAATACTTCGAGAGTACTTACAATTTATATTATTCATACTTGGAGAGTGTTTACAATTCTCTTTTTTTAACGAAATTAACGAAAGTTGTGAAGATTATGTAGCCTTAGGTGAAGCATGTTTTTTAAAAACGGGCTTCGAATGGCTGACGTGATTCCGGTTCACCTGGTTATTTGGAACTAAAAAAAGCCAAAAGGCATCTTCATCAGTATAAATACGGCTGTCGCATGAACCACAGCATGAAACAGCAAAATTTCGAAAATTAAAGAAATGGCAGCATTTTCAAGTTAAAATATCGATCTTCGTCTTTTGATACAAAAAAATAGAAAAAAACATCAGACTTTGAGATCTATGGTTCATGTGACAAAGGTGAAGATCTCCTCCAAATTTCTAGTGAATCACTATTGACTAGTGAAATATTCACACTTACAATCAGTCTAGCGGTACAAATAAAATGAAATAAAATAACAATAATACAAAAATAAATAATAATATACAATAAAATATAATAACATACAATTAAATATTTTTTTAAAACACATTTGTAGTTTTTGTTACCCGTTGTACAAAAATATTCATACTTACGTTGCGAGCAGTAACACCGTTTCCTTTAAACGTCCATAACTTTGCCAGTTTCATGAATTCAAACAAATCCTTTCACACAGGCATTCTCAAAATAATACTATACATTTGAGAAAATGTAAAAAAGAAAAATCGATTTTTTTTTTAAAGCCGGATCATCAGAATACCTCCTTAAAAGAATACTATTCACAATGGATTGTAATTCTTCCAGCAGTATTGTGTATAATTGTGGTTCACAACCTACATTGATATCGTCCAGCAATAGCGCTAACAATTTCTAATTAATCCCCAGTGATCGAGGTTGTACTAATTTCAATTACCTACAGTAATTGTGCGTCGATAGATCCTTGTTACATGTACACCAATGTGTCATCCACTGACACCAGTTCAATTATATTCCAATATTAGAATCGACATTGAACGAATTTAGCCACAAATTTGCTGCATTAGACATGCGTCGAATGAATTGATGGAAGCTGACGCGGACTGACTCATTTTCTAGCTGAATATTAAACTTTGCCAAGTAATGTTTGCAATTAACATTTCTCTCTGCGTTTCAATTTATAAAATTGATCAACGTGTTTTGTTTTTTTTTTTTTCATATTTGTGGTTTTTACTTACAGGCAGTCAGCGCCGGCGCGAGATTGGCTATCGAAGAGTGTCAACACCAGTTTCGGTCGGCCAGATGGAACTGTTCCATCAGCTCGGAAAATCCGGACAACATTTTCGGCGGCGTGATGCTAGTCAGTAAGTAAAAGCTCCTGTCTTGAAGGGAATAAAGCTTAAGACGCATGCATAGTGAGAGGAGGAGGAGGAGGAGGAGGAGGAGGAGGAGGAGGAGGAGGAGGAGGAGGAAGAAGAAGAAGAGAAGGAGGAGCGATCCTGGCAAAGTGGAAGCTCAAAGGTGAAGAGTTTTAGTTTGACATGGAAATGGATGTTGCCAGGAGATTCAGATTGGTGGATTTTTTGGGGCGAAACGAAGATTCGATTTGACAGCAAGCTTTTGATAAAATACCTAGTGAATATAAATGCAGAGTCATGATGTACAGTATAGCATATCTATATATTTAATTTGTGTTTAATTAAATTGTGTAGAAAATGGTTTATATTGAAATTTAAAATTAAATTACGTGTAAATTTATAGCATGGATATATAGACGCAAGCATAGTTGTAATTAGAGTAATTAGTAAGTAGATGCTGGCATAGATAACATGACATAATAAAATATAAGATTAGACACAGTTGTGATATGGACAGATGTGTGTATAGAGATAGACAGATTTAGACACATACCTATATGTAGACATAGGCAAACATACAATGTAGACATAGATAAACACAAACACACAATATATACACATAGCATATACATATGTTGCATGTAGACATTAAAAACACGTATACAATAAAAATATTATACATGTGCAATAAGATTTTACAGGGAAAGTAAATATAAGTACATAGACATATATGTATAATGTACACATAGATTAAGCATTGTAACACAAACACAAACAGGAAACAAATGAATGGCAATTATATGTTTTCAGACTAAATTATCAACTTACAAATATAAATATGAATATAAATTACAAACAATATAAATATAAATTGAAAGAAAATGATGGAATAATTAGTTTTTAGTCGTCAGAGTAAAGTAGGCTAACAGAGAATGGAAAGAACTTGTGCCACAATGGAGAAAATTCCGGTGCATCTTTACAGATAGTCGCGAGGCAGCGTTCGTTTACGCAATATCGGCGGCAGGGGTTGCTTACAGCGTCACCAGAGCCTGTTCCAGGGGCGAGCTCACCGATTGCTCTTGCGACAACCGAGTCAGAACACGCCACCCGAATAATTGGCAATGGGGCGGCTGCAGCGAGGTAATTTTCCCCTCCTCTATTTCTATTCTCTTACATCTTTGAAAAGACAAACGACACTGTAAGTTTGAGTCGCAAGCTCATTTCTTACTAAAAATCCTCAATGATATTTCTTCAACAACGGTGACAATTATTACACAAGCTTCAAATTACAAATTGCAGATTTCGTCTGACTGAAGGTAAAGCAACGTTCGTCTTGTGTTCTTTTTAAGTTAGCTCTGGTTTGTTTTTTGAACGTATGTCGAGGAAAATACAATAATTTGATTGGAACAGGATCACGTTCCCCGAGCTTTACAAAAATAACACGCGCACGTCTCACGTTACAAATGAATATAATAGTGCACCATCTTCTTGCAAAAATTGCAACATCTTTAAACTGGATCTCAGGATTAGCCAACGCCTGTGCTAGCTCAGTTTGAGAAAGCGTTTATCCAAAAATTTGTCAAAACCTCGTCAACTTGATTAATTTCGACTCGTTGTAACGTGAATTTCCCTCTGGCTCTTACGTAACGTTCGTTAATTAAACGTGGCAACGCGCGCAGACGGTCGAAGACCAGTTTCTCCTAAGGCGCCGCTGCGTTTTCCAATGCTGCAATAAATAAATACAAACCTCGGTGTCTCAAGCCAATCAATTTCCTTCACTTCGCATTCGGCTGAGCATCGATCATAAATCAATCGAAGCAGCAGCTGGTAGGAAACTTAATGAAATTCCATTCCACCAGCAAACGACGATTATTTTCCACCCTTCTCGGTGGCTGGGAAGAACAGACCAGAGTATACGTAACGGTATACTTTTCTTCGTGTGCATCGTTCAGGGGACAAACCCCTCAACGATACAGAGAACAACGTAGTAGTTGGTTTTTGTTGGTTTGCTGTTCGCCAACTAAAATCGACAACATTTTGCTTTTGGTGGTTTCTTCTCTGAATAATGAATAATTAATTGTAATCTTTTAAACAGAATTTTGGAACGTGCACGTGTATATCAGTTTCTTCCTTCCCGGTTGAAATTGATTTGGGATTTTGAACAATTTTTAGATGCTTGTATTATTGATACTGATTTGAATGGTTTGTTCGTTGGAATTTAATTCTGTCCTTTGATGAATGTTTAAAAGAATCTACTGTAAACTGCTCGTTGAAACGCTATGTATTAAGAATCATTGAATTGGGAAAAATATTTTCAACAGTTCTTTTGTCCAATGAATCTTATCTGGAGACTTGTTCCTTTCAGTAGATACGTTGAAAATGGTCTCTTTAATTTTACAATCTTTCTTTATGCGTACAACTTTATGTGAAATATATGTAACAAAATGTTTTGTTATATTCTAGAATTGGATGTAAAGTTATTTGATAAAATGGTCGTCCATGATCAATGGAAATTAGTTAATTTGGTGAAAGAGGGTTGACCAGGGTAGGAAAATGCTGCCTCATGCTGAGGTATATTAACTTTGAATCAATTTTGTTAGTAGTTAATGGGCGGGAAACGTGGGAATGATGTACGGGATAGACCTGCCTTATCTTGAGTGTTTTCGTCGTTAATGAATCGATCAGAATAAATTGGACTATGGGGCTATATATATTCATGATTACAGTGTCTTTTTTTTTTACAATTATTTTTTTTTTCAGACTTAAGATTAGACTTGAGATTGCTATTCGTTTCTTATGTTTGGAAGCTGTCGTGTGATCCTTTCACGTGAAGTAAAGAAAAAAAATTATTACATCAGGAAGACAGTTTAGAGTTTACATGAAAATAGAGCCTGAAAGATAAAAGAATTTCAACTGCAAGAAGTGAAAAAGACAAAAAAATTTCGTGCAACGTGTTTCCAATATCACGTATATAAACGAAGTTCTAAGTGTACGTAATTCTTCATAAAAATTTACCTTTATCCATGGCTTGATGAAATAACTAACAAGATGAAAGAATTTTAACTGCAAGCTGTGAACCACCAGAAGTGAAAAAGACAAAAAGTTTCGTTCGACGTGTTTAAAAGATCACATGTGTAAACGAAGTTTTAAGTATACGTAATTCTTCATAAAAAAAATTTACCTTTATCCATAGCTTGATGAAATAACACTTTATCGATAATTCCAATAATTCCAATTCTCCTCTGAAACAACTCTTGATTTAGTTCAAAAATTTCTCCGAAGTAACCTCAGTTTATCTAGCGATCATTTTAACCTACTGAAACGAAACTTCCCTTTCCAACTACTAATAACCTCTCCTCCAAACTTGTCGACTGTTGTTCTCAAATTGTACATATACAATCGTTGTGCATACGGTTCAGACAGAGGGACGAAGTGGAAAAATGCAAAATGAAAAGGAATAATCCAAGAATCTGGACATTTCGTTGACGCTGGCAGAGCGGAGAGAGGCCTCTCCCCCAAAGCGCACGGGGGGAAGAAGCACTGCCCCGCACGGGGCATCCCCCAATTTGTCGTCTCGATCTCTCCACGGTCGGTCGACGTAAACCTTAACCCTGGAACGAAGACAAAGCTCGTCCTGTAAACGGATGCATTTCATGCGTACGGCTGACCCCTTGTAGACATTGCTAGCTTACAAGGGGATTAAGGGGGCTAAGCTTGTTAAGTTGCAACAACCCGCCCACCTCCTGCCACCCCCGCGTGGACATATCGGCCACGTAACTCGCACGTGAGTGATGCACACGGGATACGTAAATACGCGTGGAAGAGAGAAGAGAAAGAGAGAGAGAGAGGACAAGGTGGAGGGTAAATAGGAAGATGGGCTCAAGGACAAATCGTGGACGAGGAAAAAAATAAATGAAGAAAATAGAAGGAAGAATTCTGTTGGAAGTGTGGGAAAAGATAAAAAGAAGAAGAGAGATGATTGTACAAGGAAAAATTGACAAAGAGATGATGAAGTTAAAGAACGAGAAAGAAAATGAAACGGGCATCTAATTTCTTCATTTCTTAATTTGCAGAACATTTCTATGAATAAGTGGATGCGAAGGATATTGGAGAGGAGTGAGAAATGTTGAAGAAACTTAGTGTAGAACGAAGAATCAATGAGAGAGCGAGGTGAGATGATATAAAAAAAAAAAAAAAAAAAAGGAAGGCAAAGAAAAATTTAAAAGGAAGAAATTATCTGAAGGGGAGAAACGTGTGGAAGGACAAGTGGAGAAGAGAACAAAATCTTTATGAAAAGGTAGTATGGCAGAGCATCAAGGTAGTATGTAAGAGGAAAACAGAAAGTGAACGTGATTTTTAAAAGAAGAAATCCCTCGCAGTGTCGGAGAAATGGAAGAGAAAAAGAGTCGTGGGCTGTAAAATAAAAGAGAGAACGGGAGGAGAAGAGATAAGTACAAAGAAAGAAGAAAAAGACAACAGAGGGAAAAAGGGGTAACCAGAGAGAAAGAAAAAAGCGGCGAGAGGCTGAAGGAGAGAGAGAGAGACACGTGCTCTCGGTGAACTCGCGTGGACAGGAAGAGGAGAGCGCGGAAAGTGTCGGGAAAGTGGCGCTGCCCTTTTTACCTTTGGGATTATACCCGCTCGTCCATTTCTGCGACTTTTTCGGCCTTCACGGATCCCTTAACGAGCCACCATCATCCTATCTCGTAGGACAACCACGTTTCGTCTACGGCTGCAGCTCCAACTCGTTGACAGATTTTCCAAGATAATGATGTTTGCCGACATTGCCGCGTCTCGAGGTTGCCTGACGAATAATCGCTGCTATCACCGTTATACCTCTCGTCGATAAGTCTGGCTGTTCGCTAGTTGGACCTGCGGTTTAATACTGCATCTCGGACAAAATCGCCAACCAGTCTGCAAATATAACGGAACGCCAAAAGCGGCATTTAAATGAACCACCAAGTTTGCTTCGAAGAAGAATATTGTTGTTTGCCAATTTTATGAGGAATTTTACTAATTTTACCTTTTGTTTCTTCTTTAATTTCTCAGTGGAACCATTCGGCTGTTAATTATGATCTTTCTCACGGTATCAAGTGAAAGTAATTTTCACAAAGTTACACGGAAGCTTACGTTTGTAATTCCTGAGATTATTGTTTCTTTTCTTCCGCGAGTTTGTCGTTAGTATTGAGAAGAAGATACGTTACGAGGTCAATATTCGAGTGTTATATATATTTATATTTATATATATATATATTTATAATTATAAATATTTATATAATAATTATATCCTATTCTGTTAATCATATACAAATATAAAATATTATGTAAATTATATTTAAATAGTATAAATAATAAATTATAAATAATTAAATATATAAATATATATATTGAATATATATATATATATGTATAATAAATAATTACATAACTATTCTATTCTACTCCATTTATCATATAAAAACATAAGATATTACATCGAGTTTGTTAGGTAAAGATTAACGAATAGACATGTTTGTATATATGTATATATATGTAAGTACAAGATGTCGGTGATCGAAGTACTACACCACTGTGTACTGTACGTGTACTATAACTCGTTGTATTTTGTTTAAATGCATCGAACGCTTCGCCGGTGAATTTAAAAATTGTAACAAACAGGTACACACAGTGTTTTGAAACACAGATTTCTTTCTCCTTTAAATAATTACTTGAAAAACTCTTCCTCTCTTTCTTTTCTTTGAAGAAGCATTTCCTTCGTTTTACCAGTTTAAAGAAAAAAAGTTCTTCCTTGTCTAATCTTGTGTAAAGTCGAGTCTGGACTCTAAGGACATTTTCATTCTCATTCAGGACATCCATTTCGGGGAGAAGTTCTCGCGGGAGTGGTCCGACAGTGGCGAGGAACCCGTGAAGGAGGGTGTGCTTCACGGGCCGAAAGGGCTGGCTGGCCAGCTGATGAGGAAGCACGATAGCGAAGCTGGCAGGCGCGCGGTCCGCTCAAGAATGCAACGTGTGTGCAAGTGTCATGGTGAGCTATTAACGCGTTCTACGGATATCGCCCTTTATCTACGCTCTTATTTTTCATTCTTTGCGTCCTTTAACGATCCTCGGGATCTCACCAATCCCTTGTCTTCTTCCCTCGCCTGCGTGTTCACGCGTGTACAAATTCGTGGGTCGAAGAATCTCTCCCAAGACCTGTTTCAACCTCAAAGCGTACCGTGAAAAGGTGGAATGTAATGTTCGTTTTTATCAACCTCGTGAAGTGTCTCTCTCCTCCTCCCACCGGTTTCTGTTTAGGACTTTTCTTACTTTTTGACGATTCAAAGAAGTTAGGTTTTTGAAGGGCGAGGAAGCATTGGGATGCAAGAAAAGGTACCGAAGCACGTTACGCCAAGTATAGTAGAGGATATTTAAGTTAATTTAATTCAAGTTACATGTTGAAACAACAATGAATGATCAATTTGTATATTCAAAGTGTATTTTT
Organism: Tetragonisca angustula; assembly: GCA_036937485.2. Classification (NCBI taxonomy): domain Eukaryota; kingdom Metazoa; phylum Arthropoda; class Insecta; order Hymenoptera; family Apidae; genus Tetragonisca; species Tetragonisca angustula. Next base: position 132,864 of record JAWNGG020000004.1, on the reverse strand, counting down.
TTCTGTTACAAGATTGTAGAATCTCGTTGGATTTGTTTTAAAGTATTGTTTACAAATTTGGCATACACATCACAATATATGATACTTTGCTGGATGATCCTGCAAATCAAAAATATTGCCGTAACTGCTTCCCTGTAATTTTATCACAGGTATTTTCAATTTTTCAAAATTAAAAACGCCAAATACGGTTCATATCTTATATCTCGTATAGTTTTTAATTATATTATTCCATACACTTGCAACCTCTGTTCCTTTCATTTTTTTCTAGCCTGTTTTATTTCATTCAAATATAATTGTCTTATTGTCAGGTATGTCCGGATCATGCAGCGTGCGCGTATGTTGGAGAAGACTTCCAGCATTCAGGGTAGCTGGAGCAGCTTTGGCTGCGTTGCACGAAGGCGCAGCGTTAGTACGATTGGCACAACGTGGAGGTAGAAGACCAGCGAGATTAAGGCCTGCTCGTCCGGATCTCAAACGACCTAATAAAACGGACCTAGTGTACCTTGAAGATAGTCCTGACTACTGCGAGAAAAATATCACGTGAGGAATGAAACAATTCTTATTTTTCTCACATTACATATATTACAATTTCTTTGAACTACGTTCAAAAATAAAGCGGTAGATTAATCAAAATCATACTGTCATGTTTATTTCAAATATTACGTTGTCATTTTAACGTAACTCTCTTGTACATACTTGTGTTACTGTCTCGTTTGGAGTACATAGGGCAAAATAGTACTCGCGAAAGCTTGCATTCTTAATGAACAGAAAATCTCTCTTCGTAGAGACAGAAGTCTCTTTTTTTCTTGCTCAGAATATCTGTTCCAAATGTTGCTAATTTCAGGCTCGGCATCCCCGGGACAAGAGGAAGAATATGCAATCGGACGTCCCTCGGTTTGGACGGATGTCGGTTACTATGCTGCGGCCGAGGCTACCAGACGAGAGTCCGGGACGTGACCGAGAAATGCAACTGTCGATTCGTCTGGTGTTGTCATGTGAAATGTGAGCTGTGTCGGCACACACGGGAAGAGCACGTGTGCAATTAGGCGGCGAACGAGAGAAAGAAAGAAGAGATAGGAAAAGAGGAAAAAAGAAGAAGAAGCGAACGAACAAAAGAAGAAGAATGCATTCCGGTCGGCCTACCTACCGAAAGGTGCTTAACGACGACCCTCTGCATCGAGGCAGTTTCTCCATGATCCATCGATACACGACGGCCACGATGGAATCAGGGTAGAGAACCGCGCATCTACCATCTCGTGTTTTTTTTTTCTTTTCTTTTTTCTGACACTTGTTTCTTTCGTTTTGTATTTGTCTCCGTTTAAATTAATTCAAATCGAAGGCCGAAGTCTGGCTTCCGGCGAGGGGGGGCCAGTCGTTGCGAGCCGAGTTAGAGGAAAACCGCCGCGAGAGGCTACGAAGTGTGACACGTTACGTTTTAGTGCATTCTGTACCTGACAGTCAGAGTGTTGTCGTAAGTCCACCCGCGCTTCGGCAATCATCGACGTTGGACGATCACGATTGAACACAGTTCTGTACGATGTTTGTGATAGTCAGGATGATGCGTTTGAATAACTTGAATATCTCTTCTCATGATTAAACAGAGATCACAAGTTCACACTGCTATGAATCGGAAGATAGGGGATCAATTGCGGAAGCAAATTTACCTTTGAGCAATCTTAAGCAATCTCAAACAGCTGCGAGCAATCTTGAATGTCTTTCACACGAAGAAAAGTACGTGACTATTTTAAAATGAATAATTCTTATCCCCTGGCGGTATGTTTTTATATTACATAAACACCACAGAGATATTCAAAGTCATCCGAGTAAATTAAACATCCTGTGGAATGAATCTCGAATTAAAACAGAAATGTGTTTGCCATAAAACTGGAATCGTTTCAGTATTAACGCTGCGACAGTGAGTGCAAGATGTCTGTGAAGTTGCAGTTACGTGGCTTATCATACTAGTCTGGCTCTCAGGTGCACCATTATTTATGTAAATGTTAACATGTTGAGGATCGACGATGAAAAAAAATTACACCAATTTCCATGAATATCTAAGAATGTAATGGGAATTGGGCTCGACAAGAGTATATATTATACACGCGTAATAGTGCTCCTATTATACTACAATTTACGTAATCGTAGGAAGAGCGAAATTGAATTGAACCTTTCGAAAAGGATGTTTTTTAGTCGATGATACTACCACCGTTCGCAACGATGAATATTTTAATTCGACATTGAGAAAACAGCTACACGTATTCGTGCCGATCTTAGGCTGAAACTCAATATGTTAATAATTTGCGGTTTTTGCTGATGCGAAAGGGAAAGAATGCGAGTGAACGACGATAGAAGCGTGTAAGTTTCCGCGTGAATGAGATCGGGTGTCTGGATAAATTGTGTGTCCGAGCACGAAAATGAAATAGAGTAATATACGCGAGATATTAGGCCACTCCGACGACCATTCTTTCATCCGTTTTTCAACTGTTTCCTTCTCTTCCATATTTTTACTTTCCCCCTGTTTTCCCAACTTTCTATTAATGCTCGAACATTCGCGTGTAACGCGAAAGTCTTATTTATATTCGAAGTAAGAAACCTCCACGATGTGTAGGTATATCTCATTGTATACCAATGCTCTAGCGCGTAGAACCACCTTGTCTTCAGCTAAATACGGAGCGAACTGCAGTGAGCGGCAAAAATATGCTTATACGTTTTGCAGCCAGAGACAACGAAACGAAACGCTGGACGGTTATACTGAAGCTTTTAGAATATTGTTCTTGATATTGAACAACACTGAAACTTCGTTTATTTAATATAAAATTTCTTAACAATTGTTAATAATACAATACCGTGCCAAAGCTTGAATATTAATGTAACTTTGTAAAATCCTAAAGGTGTAGCGAAGGTACCAAATGTTGAGCGTGGTAGAGGTTGTTCAATGGTTTAAGCAGCTCGTGAAATTCATTCAAACTACGTAGCTTCTTAGAACTACATCTTAAAAGTTCCAGTGTAACTTGTGCGATCGGTGTATGCATTATGCTTTATGTCTGCAAGCGTCTAAATATTACACGTTCGTGACTCACTGTACACGACTCGTAATATGTCGACCGCGTATCGGTAAACAATGCGAGTTACGAGGGACGAGGCGGACTGCGAAAGCGAGAGTCCAGATCAAAGAAAAGAAACGAGGACGTAACGGGGAAAAAGAAAAGATGTAAAGGAGGCCGCGATAACGACACGTATCCGCTCTCGACAATTCGCCTCGAGTCACTCGATTCGGGAACAATTCTGCCAATGACTGTACATACTGTCTTCTTACCGTTTTGTAGATTTTATGTCCACAATTGTCGCGCTGTATATAGATAAGTATGTTACACACACATGACACACGTGTTGTTGGTGGGATCGATGTAGCGAGATTACATAAATTGCAAAAGCATCTGAATCTCAAATTGCACATGTATGAATTGATATTCACAATTTTAGTGCGCATACATGATATATATATATATCGCAAGAAGAAAAAGAAAATTATGTATTTCTGAAACTTATTTTTTAAATCTAGAGAAAAGAACATGTTTGACACGATACATATAATATCGCTGTTGCATTTAAAATAAATAAATTTATTGTAGCCTCGCTATATCATTGCCGCCAGCTGTGCATGTAAACACGATCGATGTTAATTAGTTAAGTTCAGCGAATGCTGCGTCGAGAGAGAGAAGACGAAACCGGGGGCTTTTTGAAAAGAGTGCGTTTCCCGCAGTCCCCTTCCAATCTCTCATCCCTCTTTTTCCTTTCTTTATTCTTTCTTCTGCTTTTTACTCATCCTCGTGGAACAAGGTTCATCGGTATCTTTTATTACATTTTTCTATGCAGGACATAACCGTTCTCATAATATCTCATTGCGCGAAGTGGAAGCTGCCGTTTCGTCGCATTTCAGCCACGCTGATCTAGATAGATCACAGTCTAGTCAATTACAAAGTCCGAATTGATCATGTGTCGCGATCTCTCAATTACGATTGCTCGGTGATTTTTTCACTTTTACGAGACAATTTTTTAATCCTTTTTTTTATACGAAGAAAAAAAAACGACTTTTTATACTGAATATATGTACAGTTTTTTACTCTACATTTTTCTTCACTTTTTTTTCTTTTCACAAAGATGTCGAGTATCTTGCATGAAGATTTATTTCATACCCATATCTAATACGTGGCGATGATCTTTTTTTTTCTTCTGAATCAATGTGAGGTAACACGAAATCTCTGATAACACGTATCGACGGCGACTATATAAGAATATACAGGGTGCTGTATTTAAGTTGTACCTTTAAACTGTTTTGTGAGCTTGCTACACGTTTCGCAATTACTCTACGAAGATTATGAAAAGATTCTATTTTCATATCTTTCATCTGTGGAGAATGTTTCATGTATAGGTGAATCTAACGATTCTCATATATGTCTTTCATTAATTACAAAAGCAGAAAATAAACGTCAATAACATTAAAGTTTCATTTGAATCTCGATGTTTCAGTGACTTGAACATGAAATGGAACACTCTGTATATTCACAGCATAAATAAATCATTCTTCGTAGGAACAGCATAAACGAAGGCGGCTGATCTAATTAGAGGAACATGGCCTTAAAAGAGAGAGAGAGCGTGAGAGAAAGAGAGCGAACGTGTGAACGAGAGAGAGAAACAAAAAAATCGAATGAACTATAAGTACCGATTCGTCCGTACGTTTGTAAGGATCTAGGCGATAAACGCACACGAGCGAACACTCGTGCAACGAGACGACATACAGAGCGCAGTATTGACAAATTGTAATTTATTTTTATCTCCTCGTCGACGATAACACGCCACATCATATTTCCTAGCTTTTTCCCAATCAATCAATCAATCTTATCGATCAAGTATTCTCATAATAGTTACATTTAGTAATGAGATAAACCCTAGCTCGTAACATTTGTATTTGTATGTACCTGTACTCAACGTGCATTTATATAAATACATATGCGAAAAATGTCCATAATTATCCATCCCATCGGTTATTTATTTATTTTTTTCTCTCTCTTTCGAGTCAGTCATATTTTCATCGTGTATATCTCCCTTTTGATCTCTGCGTTCTTTTAGATACGATCAAATATCTCGCTAACATGCAACCTATTGCCAGAAATATTCCAACTATAGCGCCTACAAACAGACCGAGGAAAAATTGAAGATCTTCGTTCAAGGTTTTTGCTGGTCTGATTGGAGCCAAGAAGTTCAAGTTCTCATCCTTCGTCCTGGCCATGTAACGCAACCAGTAAATTAATCTATCCACAGCAGGATTTATTCTGTCGCGAATGGCCAAAGATACTTTTCTAGCGTTTTCACGGTAGTCCATGGTTTCATGAATCTGAGTCACGATATTGGCTACTTCTTCATTGGACGAGATATTAATCTCTTCAGCGGAATGTGCAAAGCCCAACTGTACCGCTCGCGCAGCGTTTTTAAATTCATTAGAATTTCTGGGGAAGCATATGACCGGAGTTCCATGGAAGGCAATTTCTAGAAGCTCTGTGTCTGCGCAATGACTTAACACCACTCTTGTACGCCCATACCCTACAATGTTGTGATATGATATTAACAAATTTATTAAAATGTTTCCTTATTCGTTCGTTTAGGAAATATGAGAAAAATCAAAAGAGGAAAAATGATACATAAGTAATATTCTTTAAAATGAAAGAGTTTCGGTAATTAGTTATAGCTTTAATCAAAAACCTATTAGTAGGAGATTGTATAGGTTTCAGTATAGTCTTTTACCTATTAGGTCTTGTCGATCAATTTTCGAGCGAATAAAAAGATTCTCTGGCAGAGCATCATTCGAGTTCTGCCATTTCACATTCTTCCAAACCACTGCTTGACCCTGCCTGCCTTGAGGCAACTTTTGTGCAAGCTCTTTAATTAACGTCTCATAATTTTCATCCAGAAGTGCCACGACAGTACCCAGCCGATATTCGATCAGGCCCTTGTGCAAGTCACTTTGTAATGGATGTGCCCCTCTGCAGTGATGACAGCCGATCTACAATAAAAAAAAAAAAAAAAAAAGATTGCTGACAGAACGTTCTCCTTTCGTAATTCTTAACTATAAATTAAAGATGCTGTTGGATATTGCGTGGTATTATTAGGGAATCGTGATATACGTTATGCGATAAAAAAAAGAAAAGGATTAAAGGTATCAAGTTGCTGAACTGAGATTCGAACCTGAATCTTTTATTTCCCAAATGACTGCACTAACCACTTATAAATCTCACATAATATTTAAGTTTCAGTGTCATGGCGCAACATTTATAATCAAAAGCGATTATTATAGAATCAAGTATCGTCAGATCATTAATGGATTTTTAAACTTATAAAATTCCTCACTTTTTCAAACTTTTGACTTCTCAAACTACTAAATCTTCTAATTCCAAATTCGTTAATTTTCAAATCTCCAAATTCTACTTCAATTAATCAGGATTAATTATGAAACGCGTAACCCAATGAACTGAACATCCAATGATATCTGATCAAGGGAACAGGAAATAGAATCAGAATACTCATTTCTTGATATCTCACTTCCACTATCAGCTGAGTGAGCGGTGCATAATCTAAGCGTAGGATAGCATCAGCGCCCCAAAGTATAAGGCGGACATCAGCGTACAGATTATCTAAATTGAGACCAGTATCTGGCAAATATTTTCCCGCTATCCGGAGAGCATGTGCTGCGTATTCGTCTCGAGCTGTGGAGAATATTGACCTCCTCGCGATAGTCATCCGCAACCTCGTCCAAAATCCTGCACTCTGAACCGGAAAAGCGGCACCGGAATATTCGAAAACATATATCTCCTCTTCATGATTACGCGTCCATATCACTGGAATAGATCCGATAGTTTTTACCCATGGTAGCAAACATCCGTCGTGCCTGAAAAATTGAACAAAAATTTTATTCAACCTGATATATCATTACTTATATATGTAACTTAGATCTGGAAATCAACTCAATGCTGCTTTCTTTCTGAGTAAATTTATTATTTATTCATCGAGTTCATTTTTGAACGGTTCTTATTTTTTTTAAACTATTCGCTAATATTTCTCAAAATTACTATGCGTATGCCGTGTCTTTGAAACGTGAAGGCTGATATTTCAATATAAATTTATAATGTTTCATGTAAAATTACACTTTTACAGTTAATGTGTACAAAAATATCACTGTCGTTTATTATTTGATCATGATTTTTTAATCGTAAAGGCTGAAATTAAAGGGGGAGGATAACTAATTGTAAGAGATACTTGAAACTTTTCGAGTTAAAAATAGTTGGGTTCTGTGACTCATTGTTTCACAACTCGGTAACCGGCTGTCGGAAGTACACAGAATGATTAGAAAATTAGATATTTTGACATAATCAAGGCAACTCACTGAAATTACAAAAATTTAATGTATTTATCAATTTTAAAACTATCGACTAGTTACTTTTGACACTTTCCAAAATTCATAGAATCATGATCAACGGCGGCTCGCGGCTTGAAATCGCGACTTTTGAAATATACATACAACACACTGCAAATACAGTGAATTTTTATTATTTTTTATACCAAATATGAGAATTGCATAAGTTTAAACCGCAAGCAAACAAACAAATTTACATATCGAAAAAAATTGGGAGATACCTTCACGAAAGTAAGTATAAGGATATTAAACTATACCTAAATGCAGGAAATATAACGAAGATTGGTTGGATCTCCTGTATCTTCCTCGCGACTTCTTCATCTTTCAATAACCCTTCGCAGGCTTGAATCGTTATCGCAAATTCTTCGGCCTCGACGTTCACCGTGAGCACTTCGACGTCGATTAAAGTTTCATAAAGTTCGCCCTTGCTAGGCGCCGGTATGATCAACGTGGCATCGATCCCTTGATCCGACAAGGAGTTGGCCAGTAATGATAAGTCATAGATATCTTCGAAAGCGACAACCACCGCCGACAGAGGGGGAGCAACCAACGTAGAACCGTGAATTATATTCGCCAAATGCATACACAGGTACAATGTAATGATTACCGACATTCTGATCGCACGACAGATCGACAAAAATGAAATCTGTGTAAGCGTGTTCTCGAGAAAATGATACTTTTAATACGTTAAGGAGAAGAACCAGCCGTATCGCAGCCGTTTATCTTATTATATTATTCGAATAATCTTCAGTCAGTTATCGTCGTGTTAGCCACGATTTCGAAACTGGATTGGTCGTTCGTTAAAAAGAAAGAAAAAAAAGATATCCCCGTCGTGATAAAATGGCACCACTTCCTACGAATGATCGAGTAATTTGTACTGCTGGATAGTTCGAATATAATCAATCACGAATTCCCCGTACTTTCGAATCACCAATTCGAAGCTCTATCTTTGGAAGCGCTTTTTTTCTAGTCACATACATGTACTGACGCAATGGTTAATTTAAGACACAATTCATGTTTCGACGGACCTGTTTTGTTCAGTTTCGTTACACGCGAATCTTTACAAACCGGGTTTGAAATACATACATGTTTGAAACATGTGCATGCACACGGTAAAATTTTCGCGCCTCACGTGTATGCATTCACAAACTACATAGGTCACAACACTGCTTTTGCATGGCGCGTGCAGACCTCCCGTGGAAAATGCTGGAGAGCTGGTCTCTGAGAAGAGACGAATATTGGGCGTACGTACGACTGGTTTTCCAACACGTAGAACTCCCGCAGAGCGCGAACTGTGTTGCGTGGGCCGTGCACGCAAGGCTCTGCCTTTAAAAACTTTAGTAGAAACGAACTTTACCTCGGATAGCAATCCAAAAAGAATCGTCGAGGCACTAGCCGGCTAGAAGCTCCTGGAAATGTACGTTCACATTCTAGATGCGAATGCGTGCACTCTATTCAGTTGTGCCGCGTGATTTTACAATTTACGATCATACAATGATGCTGATGCAGCGATTTAATGAACATCTTCAAGCATGAAATGAATATATATATATATATATATATATATATATATATATATATATATATATATGCAATGGCAATCATACGTTAATATGAAGAGAAAAAAAATAGTTGATGCAGTGAGTTGAGGTTAGGTTCGGTAACACCGATTAAACTTTTTAATACGCAAGTAGATTTTACACGCGCACTTCTGCTCAGTCACGTTTATGTGAACTAGATTTTCAATCTTCTTTCGGTATCGGAAAAATTTAAATTTGTTTAATCATTAAATCGTTTGATAGTATCCTGTATATGTACATAAAATGTTGAATGATAATTTTTGCTGGTCGACATAGTTGGAAAATTCAATAAGCATTAAAAATAATTCTCGATTTGATTTTTAAATATCGCTCACTACTAACGTCCGTTGGAATTTTAAAGAATATTCACGATGAGCGTCTCATCACTACAATGCCATCTATTAACCTAAAATGCGTCGTAGAGCAACGGTGTATCTTATTTTGCTTGAATCTTGCTTGTCGTTAGAAACTGCGAGACGTGTTTTCGAAGTAGCCCCGTTTCACGTGAAAGTGAATAATAAAATATAATATAATTTACAAGGATTTCATAGTAATTTATTGTTTTTGATTTAAGCGTCAATTTTTTATCCTTTGAACGCTTGTCATAGTCAATGTCAACGTTTAGAACAAGTAAGGTTAAGTTATTTATAAAGTTTTCGAGTTAACTCTTTTAAAACTATCACCGTTTTTATAAAATAATTTTGAACATATCTTGCAGGTATAAAAAGATAAAGAATAAAAATGAGTTTTACGTATAATGCTCCAAAGTCTCAGCCCAGCACTACTCCCACGAGCACTGTACCAACCACAAGTACATTTGGTATTTTATGATAAACAAACAGTGCAATTAAGCTTTATTATTTTACAGTAAACTAATTTTTCCTTTAGCCTTTACATTTGGAGGTACTGGCGCTGGAGATGCAGCGAAACCAACAGGATTTTCACTTACCTCTACACCAGCACAAAGTAAACCCGGTGGAGTATTTGGCACTGGATTGAGCAGTACTCCTATACAGAGTACTAGCTTTACTTTTGGAACACCGACTGTTATTTCTGCAAGCACTGCAGTTTCACAAACTGGTTTAACATTTAGTACTGGTACAACTGCCAGTACCGGGATAACTCCTGCAGCAACTACCTTAATAACATCCACGGGATTCTCTGCACCAGCACCAGTTGGAAGTACCTTGAATTTCAATTTAGGAGGTACCACCACAGTCACAACAACAACTGTAGCTACATCAGCCTTTGCGTCCAAGCCGCTTACTGGTGGATTTGCCTTGGGTGGTACTGAAACTACTGCATCCACTGCTGCAACTGGCCTAACATTTGGCACACCGAATACATTGGCAACAGGAACTGGATTTAATCTTTCTGCAACACCTGTCGCAACTACTACAACAGCTACAACTACAACAGCATCAGGTATGTAATTTCATATAGTTTTATAATGCACGTATAAAATACATTTGTTTCACGATATTTGCTTGTTGCCTCTGTAGGTTTTTCTTTAACTGGTGTGAGTAGCACAACATCTGCAGCTACAGGCTTTACCTTTGGCACGGGAACGACTTCAACCAGCACAGCTGGATTTTCTTTGAATCAAACTGCTGCCACAGCAAGTCTCACAAGTACTCAAGTGTCGTTAGGAACAACTACAACGTATATTTATTTATCATTTTACAATGTTAAATTAATAACACAATATTTTGATCATTTATTAAATGAAACATTATAGTGTTACTTCATCTGCTACTCAACCTCAACCTGCTTCTATAAATTCATTTGAAGAATCTATTAATAAATGGACGATGGAATTAGAAGAACAAGAAAAAGTATTTGTGAATCAAGCTGAACAAGTTAACGCTTGGGATAAATTGCTTATAAGTAATGGAGAGAAAATAGTAGCACTTAATCAAGAAGTAGAAAAAGTCAAAATCGAGCAGCAACAATTGGAGCATGAATTGGATTATGTTGTAAGTTACTTATTACGGTATGTTAAATAACATATAAAATATAAAGTTTATGTTTTGTAAATATGTAATTAAAAATGCAGGTCGGACAACAAAAAGAGTTGCAAGATTGTTTAATACCTCTAGAAAAAGAATTAGCATCTCTTTCGGTGTCCGATCCAGAAAGGGAATATACGTACCGTTTGGCGGAAGATCTTGATACCCAATTAAAACGAATGTCAGAAGATTTGAAGGAAATCATCGAGCACTTAAATCAAGCTAATCGTACTCAAGATTCCAGTGATCCGATCGTTCAAATTGGCAAAATATTAAACGCCCACATGAACAGTTTACAGTGGCTAGATCAGCAAACAACTTTGTTAAGTCAAAGGATACAACAGATCGATCAGATGCATCAAAATTTTCGACAAGAGAACGAACGAAGCTTCAGCTTAGCATATAATTAATCAGTCCCTGAATTTTTATAATTGTACAATGTTTTGAACGGAATGTACATTTTGCAGCAATTGTTTTTATGCGTTAAAAAAAAGAAAAGAAACTTAAAAACGTGTAAAAAAAATAAAGAATTTATATTGTCTTAAAACATTATTGTTAAAGTTTATACGACTTAAGTAAACACGGAGGGTAAGAAATACTGTATTTTAACATAATCTGCTACATGTAGAAACAGGTTAACCACTCTGTCTTGAACAATATTACATTTCACGCCATCAGGATGCACTATGTCCCAAGCTAGGAACATGAAGAACTTTTTAATGTCTATAGTAGCTGATACTTTGTCTTCCTGGTTTCGTTGACTGCTACTCCAAACTTGTAATTCCTGAAAATGTGTGGACACCGTGGCGCTATCCGTGTCGACTTTTAATGCAAATACGCCAGTTTTGCTGGCCTCCAATGTTAATCGTGGACTCATGTTTTTCATCCTTTCCACGATATGTTTTACGTGTTTAAGTTGAGGCATATCAACTGAAATCTAATGAAAAATAACATATAAAGAAAAGCGCTGTTAAAAACTGGTAACAATTAAAGAATATTTTTATGAGTGAAACAGCAAGCAAAGAGAATTGTTCGTACATCAAATTCAGGAATATTTGGCGCCCGGTGCTCGGCCCATTCGCGTCGCGGTATGACTCTAACAGGTACATCGTGCAAACATTGCCTTGATTCCAAACTTAACGATGGTAACTCGATTTCTATCGTGAGACACGGTTGACGTTTGTTTGTTAATTTGATTTTAACGCTCTTTGCGGTCATTCGTAAAGATCCTAGAGATTTGGCGAGCATAGTAGGATCGAATTCCAAATAAATCTCGTTCTGTTCTTCAGAGACACCGTTCATAATATACTCCGTGAAAAAATGAGTCTGAGTTAATTCAGCCCAAACCATCGATGCTCGATCGACGCTGACGCTGAAGCACAATTCGTCAGGTGTTAACCGCAAGGTACACTGTTTTGTTATTCGAGAAATAACGTTAACTATATCTGAAATAAAATTGTTTATTTTAATGTTACTACTGACAGTCTGACGTCAATCGTCCTCCTTAGATTCAGTATAAAAATTTGTATTGATATCACTGAACTGTCTCCAATAAATAATGTAATTGTAGTAATATTTCGTCGATATTTAATTACAAACAATAATAAGTATGAGGAAAGGTTAGAAACAGTTTCTTTTAATTTAAACTTACTAGTAAAATCTCGCATTGCAATTACATCCATCATTCTGCACCTGAACTTCATCTTTGATAATGCAACATATGTTTCTTAGAAATATTAAATGACAGAAATGTTTTCGTAGAAATATACTTAACGAGGATCTTTCTGGCGTAATTCTTACCGCCACAGATGACGGACGACACTTTGCTTTTTGTAATTAACAGTATAACAATTCATCAATTATACGTTCTGATCACAAAAAAAAAGAAATAATACATTAGATCCTAATACATTAAATGCTTAAAAAAATTTATATTTCATCAATAAAAATATGTGTAAAAAGACGTTCGACATAACCCGAAAACTCGATCACATATTCCGTCTGTGCATGTATACCACACATGAGTCTGTAATGTAAAATCGTTCAGAGAATACAACAGGTATGTACAAGCATAAAATATTAAAAATTTAATATTATTTACACCAAAACGAACTAAATAATTCAATTACTGTGACATAGACAATGTATATCGAATAGACCTCGCGTACAATATATTTTCTTGTCACACATCCAGATCACAGTAATTCCTTACCATTTTTATATCACATCCTGTCGTACCGATTTAGGCAGATTTTGTACTGCAGTGCTAACAATTCTTTAATAATAATTTATAACAATCAACTCATGTAACGAAATTTAAAAATATGAAATCCTGAATAAAACAATTGATTTAATTAACTTTAATTAACTTAATTGTTATAGGGAAGTAACTGAAAATTATTAAATAATGTTTAGAAATGTTGTAGAAATAAAATAATTTAATAGTTTTATAATGAATTATAAAAACTATAAATAATTTCTATGATACTTTTGTACATTATTAAACAATTTTAAATATTACTTTCCAACAATTAAATCAGTGATTGAATTCCCCATCTATGCACAACTTCATAGCTTGAATAATTCATTTATAACAATTGAATTATTTTATTTACAAAAATGGAAAACATAGTTACATAATATATACATCTTTACCTCTCTGACACCACAAGCGACAATTACAGCTTAATTTGATTTTTGACTACGTGACCATTTTCAAGATAAATTTTTGAATCCGAAGCGATGCAAGCAATGCAGGATGGATGGGAATAATAATTTATACCAATCAACTCGCGGGTCTCGTGCGTAGTCACCTCCTCGTGGTGAGACCTGGTAATTGATATCGTATCCCAAACATTAAAGTTTAAAAAACGATATCAAGCTAAGAACTACGCAACAAACAATCCAGTATAAACGGTGCAAAATATTTTTAACAATTAAATAAACTGGATTGAAGGAATAACTAATTGATAAGTAAATTAATAGAAAAAATACGAATCTTCTGTGCGAAATACCTCTTAGTACCCGAAATATGCAAGCCTTAATTATTCTCGAAGAACCTCAGCTCGAAAAGAGCTGAGATCAGGAGAACCGATCGACCGCGGTCCTTCCCCTGTCACCTCTTCGACGGTCAAGTATTTCTGATACAAAATTCGAAATTTCAGCGAGACACATTCTGGCTTTAGAAAGATTGCCGTTTGAATTACTTTAGCAAAACCTCTGTATCAGGAGAACTACTGGCGGCGGGACCATGTCGTGCCACCTCCTCGATTGACATGTGCTCCTGATACAAAATTCGAAATTTCAGCGAGATACACCTTCTGGCATTAGAGGTACTGCTGCTTGAATTTCTTTCGAATAACCTATGTATCAGGAGAACTGTTGGAAGCAAGGATTTGTCGTGCCACCTCCTCGATTGTCATGTGCTCCTGATACAAAATTCGAAATTTAAGCGAGATACACCTTCTGGCTTTAGAGATACTGCTGCTTGAATTTCTTTAGAACAATCTATGTATTAGGAGAACTGAATGTGTCGAGGATTTGTCGTGCCACCTCCTCGATTGACATGTGCTCCTGATACAATATTCGAAATTTCAGCGAGATACACCTTCTGGCTTTAGAGATACTGCCGCTTGAATTTCCTTCGAACAACCTATGTATGAGGAGAACTGATTGTGTCGAGGATTTGTCGTGCCACCTCCTCGATTGACATGTGCTCCTGATACAAAATTCGAAATTTCAGCGAGATACACCTTCTGGCTTTAGAGGTACTGCTGCTTGAATTTCTTTCGAACAACCTATGTATCAGGAGAACTGTTGGAAGCAAGGATTTGTCGTGTCACCTCCTCGATTGTCATGTGCTCCTGATACAAAATTCGAAATTTAAGCGAGATACACCTTCTGGCTTTAGAGATACTGCTGCTTGAATTTCTTTCGAATAACCTATGTATCAGGAGAACTGTTGGAAGCAAGGATTTGTCGTGCCACCTCCTCGATTGACATGTGCTCCTGATACAAAATTCGAAATTTAAGCGAGATACACCTTCTGGCTTTAGAGATACTGCTGCTTGAATTTCTTTAGAACAACCTATGTATTAGGAGAACTGAATGTGTCGAGAATTTGTCGTGCCACCTCCTCGATTGACATGTGCTCCTGATACAAAATTCGAAATTTCAGCGAGATACATCTTCTGGCTTTAGAGATACTGCTGCTTGAATTTCTTTCGAACAACCTATGTATCAGGAGAACTGTTGGAAGCAAGAATTTGTCGTGCCACCTCCTCGACTGTCATGTGCTCCTGATACAAAATTCGAAATTTAAGCGAGATACACCTTCTGGCTTTAGAGATACTGCTGCTTGAATTTCTTTCGAATAACCTATGTATCAGGAGAACTGTTGGAAGCAAGGATTTGTCGTGCCACCTCCTCGATTGACATGTGCTCCTGATACAAAATTCGAAATTTAAGCGAGATACACCTTCTGGCTTTAGAGATACTGCTGCTTGAATTTCTTTAGAACAACCTATGTATTAGGAGAACTGAATGTGTCGAGAATTTGTCGTGCCACCTCCTCGATTGACATGTGCTCCTGATACAAAATTCGAAATTTCAGCGAGATACATCTTCTGGCTTTAGAGATACTGCTGCTTGAATTTCTTTCGAACAACCTATGTATCAGGAGAACTGTTGGAAGCAAGAATTTGTCGTGCCACCTCCTCGACTGTCATGTGCTCCTGATACAAAATTCGAAATTTAAGCGAGATACACCTTCTGGCTTTAGAGATACTGCTGCTTGAATTTCTTTCGAACAACCTATGTATCAGGAGAACTGTTGGAAGCAAGAATTTGTCGTGCCACCTCCTCGACTGTCATGTGCTCCTGATACAAAATTCGAAATTTAAGCGAGATACACCTTCTGGCTTTAGAGATACTGCTGCTTGAATTTCTTTCGAACAACCTATGTATCAGGAGAACTGTTGGAAGCAAGGATTTGTCGTGCCACCTCCTCGATTGACATGTGCTCCTGATACAAAATTCGAAATTTCCACGAGATACTCCTTCTGGTTTTCAAGGTATTCCCGCTTGAATTTTTTTTGCGTATCCGCTGTACCAGGAGAAGGTGTGGATGTTGTGCCACCTCCTCGGTGGTTATTTGTGCCTGATACAGAGTTCAAATTTTTGGCGGGGAATATCTGCTCACTGGGTATGATTAATTGAAGTATTTAAATAGTACTTGTGTATATTATAGAAAGTTATTTATTTAAAGTAATGTTTATGAGTTTTAAGGGAAAAAATTGTGAGAAATTATTTATTATAAATAGATGCCATCTGAACAGTTAGCTTATGCCTGAATATTATTTTTAAATTCTTTTCTATAATTTGATGTGGACGCGACGAATATTTAATTAATTGTGAGCTTTCGTAGAGGTCAAAATTAGTTTTATGTTTGTGTCTCTATTGTGGAAATTAATTCTTCGTAATAGTTAATACTTCGAAAGACGGTTTTCCTATTGCACTATTTGAGAATTTGATTATTTTTATATTTCTATTTTTTTATTGTCCTCATTTATTTAAAGTGGGAAGAAATATTGAAATTTCTATATTTTTCTCGAATTAAAAGTTCTTTTGTGTCTCTGTTATTCGTTTATATATTTGTTAATAATTTTTACTATTTATTTATAACAATTGAATCAGTAATTTAATCATTTTTTTTCAACCATTGTTTTATTGTTTCCATGATTTACTTATGACAATTAAATTATTTTCTATATTTATAAAGACTATATTCATTCGACAGTTATTTGGCTTGTTTTTGACAAATAAACAAGTTTCATCTCTTATACTCTTCTTGTCTTGTTGTATTTACTTGGTATAGTTTTCGAATTCTTTGTTGTTTAAGCGTAGAGTGCGCTAGAAAACCAGTGATCCTTTTTCCTGGTCGGTATTTCAGTCTCTGAGACCTGAAATTATTTATTGTCGAGTCCATGTGTTGTCCAGTCTATACTTTTCGTAGTCAATGGTCTTAGTCAGTGATGATATTACCAACGAGTTCGCGTGATTTATGTCGGTACAATTCGTAACACAATTCGGCCATTTCTCAACAGATATCGCTGGCATGTACACTCTCACTAATTTCCACGGGAGAAATTACCCTGGCATGATGTGTATTCCGAATGACCTGAATAATTTCACGAACGTGAAATCTTCGTTTCTTCTGTCAAGTTTTGTGTGTAAACAGAAGTGTCATATCAAACATATATATCCAATAGGTCGTGCCCTTGCCATAGTGTGTATCGTTATAATTCACGAAAATTATCCGCTGTCTGATAGTCCTCGATACTTCCTTTCCTCTGGTAGTCGCGAATCTTTGCTGTTCGATCGAGGGTGAGTTCGGCCATGTTGTCAAGTTCGACGACCGTCGGGAATTTATCGTAATAAACGGTGGTTCGTTAACTTTGCTTCTGGATCGGATAACCGTCGACGTACCATGCAACATTGATCGACATGCGAGTTGCTAGAAAGATGTGAGTCTCTTTATCTCTTTCTCGTAAAACGTGTGAAAGTTTCTATTTTTCTTTTGTTTCCTTATCCTCGGCGATTTGAATTAATACCTATGAACACGAATTATATTTGCATCCGTGTCATTTACTACCGTCGATATCTTTTTCATCGATTCTCGATCGATTAGAACACACGACGAACGTGCGTTCTTTGTCTCGTTGTTTGGAGGTAGTTCACCCCGGGATAAAAAAAACAGCGAACGCTCAACCGCTGGAATTGCAAATCCTTACAAAATATACAGCGTCGTAACATACACGCACGTAGGTTTGATCATTTTTGTTTTCATGCCCGATATTTCGCTGATAAACGAGACGTGGAATATATTTATCTTTTACATTAAAATAAACGTTGGCAAGTTTCAAAAACATTATCAGTTGATTAATCTACGTTCTCAACGGAAGACTGAAATTATAGTAAAATTAGGACGTTCAAGTCCTGTTATGGGTAACTTTTGTTGTTCAGAGGAAACAGGCTCATTGTCACAGTAAGTGAGTAATTTAAATGATCTGCGTGTGTGTTTTTTCCATTATCGAATGTTTAGCAGAGGCAGGTGCTAAAACACGTGGCATGCGTGGAGAGCATGCACCCGGTCCTGTGTCTTTCTTCTCTTGTACTCTTTCATCCTTCAGTTATCACCGGTGTCCTTTTCCTTTCCAGCTTCCGCGTTTCATGCCTCTTATTGGCTCTTACGCGTTATACACGTCCCGTCTTCGTTTTGCACGGCAGACTTGTACGAAGATGTATAGTTGCCAAAGTTCTCACCCTAGGTCATAAGATACACACACGTCGAAATACAAAGAGCGGGCACATTTCTTCGCCTATATTATCGTACGCTTGTAGCTGTCGTTATTTACATAGAACAATGATCGGTATACAAAAGTACACATTGTATCGTTGTCCAATTATAACCAAATTAATTATTAATTTTTAATTAATAGCTGCAGTATTAAAGTGCTTTTAACGTTAGATTATTCTGAATTTAATTTCGACGTTAACTAATATGATAGTTATATCGTATACACATAATTATTGAGTTTTTCGAAAATTTCGTGGTTAGGAAGTTTTGGGAAGATTTAGAAGCATTATCAGTTGAGAAAATCTCATTATCTCCCTTAGTTGGAACATTTGTCTCCAACTATACTGTTATAAATATATATTTTTTTTTAACGCTAATTGCAAGAATGAGAATACTTCAAAACCCTGCGAAACGATTTGAAAAGGAAACAAAACGCCATGAAATGATACTTGTCGACCAACAAGATTCTGATTCGACTTATGAACTTTTGAATCATTATTGATTTTTTTAAATTCACGCCATATTGGTCGATCGTCGACAGAGTGGACCAGCGGGCGACAATTTCGAGGTTAGCCGCTGTTTCGCGTTGTCGATCGTTTTTACTCGATATCATCTTTCTTATTCGCGTATCCGGTAACCCAGAAAGGTATAAGGTAACAGCGTAGAGAACTCTTTCCGAAAGGGTCAGCTTTCTCTTTTCGAAAGAAAATATTCGAGAGAAACAATGGTGTATGGGTACTCGTGCATTCACATTGGCGCCACAGTATTCCACGATGAAAGCGTAATAGAATATATTGCGTTAAGACGCATTTGAGCACCCTTTGAGATGAAACATGGGAACACTTGAACAGCTGTTTTATGTAGAACGAAGATACACACTGGGTATATTTTTTAAATTATACTTCTGAAAATTAATAATGCATAGAGTATATAACAATATTATTATTGTTGTTGTTGTTGTATATGATAATAATATATAACGCCATTGACGTTACAATTTAATTATTTATTAATCATATATGTCATTATCAGAATGCAGATAGAGTCGTTAAAATTGGAATTTCTTTGATCATTCACTTATCAATACTTACTGAGAATAAAATTGTATCATACTCGTGTTAGTGTTTAACACTCTACGTATCTGACCTAGAAAGCGGTGACCAACCACAAACACGTTTCGCGTGAACTGGATCCTTCTATCTGATCCCATTTCTATGTATGTATTTGTTTTGCAGTAAAGGAAAAGCAACCGAGAAGAGCCGTAAAACCTACCGACAAATTCCTTCCTTAATAAGTCCTTCCTAGAAAGGTTCGCCTCGAATGGAACGTCACGCTTGTTCCAAAGTTCTTGTTTAACCCTTTAACCACTTGCGCTGGCAATTGATTGCGGACCGCATACAATAATTCGCTTTCTTTTTGAACTGGTCGGTATATCACTGGATAGAAATTATTCAAAAGTAATAAATTTATTATTTGTTATATATACTTAAATATACTTCAAACTGAGGAAATATTGCAATTTCCACTTCTATTTTTTTTTTTTTTTCTTAACCCGAGTAAATACCAAGATATACGAAAATAAGAAAACTGAATTCTTTTTTTTTATTTCTTACTTGCGTTTTAAAGAAATTGATAAACAAACCCCAATTGAGATTCAAATTGCGACGAATTCAAACGAATACCTTCTGTTGCAACAGATTGTTTATTCGTTTATTGGAGATAGTTAAATATTCCCTGGTCGCAGAGGAACGTAATAATAAAGTGACTTCCGTTCATTAATATTTTTGTCGTGTCGTAGTTTGGGGCTACGTCTTTCGAAATTAAAGGTCCAGATGGCACGAATCCACCCCTGATCTATTTCGAGTTTTCGAGCAATCTACACGACCCTCGCTAATCTCCCCCTCACTTTAGCCATATTGTATTTCATCGATTCGCAGCAGCAGTCTTATTAATGGCGCGTTTACAACCATGGTGCCAGTGCCTCTACTTTGATTATCGATTTTGTGGATATCGTTCGCTCGTGGCAATTCAAAGGTGCAGAGCGTGGCAAACTCTGTTTCTCGGTTTGGTACACGAAAAGAACACGATATGCTACATTTTATACCTTTTTACAAAGAACGATTTTAAACTTCAACAAGTTACCAGTTAATAATATGTATCACCAAAATTGTCCTATTATTTGATTTCGAGGCTGGGCATGAAACATCGCTTAATGTAACGTGTATTAAAATAGTACCTTCGGTACAAACCTATTCCCTTTTCATTTTGAAACGTATTGACTCTTAATTAACGTATTAACTCTTAATTAAGTTACGTTCAACGTAACTGTAAGTTTACATTAAACGTTCGTATATTGCTTTCACGTTATCATGTCACATCGACCGTGCAGTTCGATTCAAGTTTAATTTTCCCTTCATTCCGATATCCGGGCCATGTAACACCTTCGGTTATCAATATTAAGCTTGCCTCTTGTTGCGAGATGGAATGACGTCAACTTCACGAACCCAGTGCCCCCGCATGGCAACTGCCAAGGCGTGTGTTGAGCCAGGACGCAAGGACAGACGCCGCGCATAGCGCACGCGGTTCACACATATTTAACGTACACAGACACACGCGGATGTTTCCCCAAGCTCGTGTGCACAGCCCTCGTGCTGCTCCACACACTTCCCTCCTACTCCCCGTCTTCCTACGCCCCCTTCCCTCTCCCCTTCCCCTCTTTACACCTTTTGTGAACTCTTCCTCCTTTTTTTCAAATTTTTCTTTCAATCTCATTCCCGCTCATTTACTATTCTTTCCCCCCCCCCTCTTTCTTTCGAATGTACCAACTTTTTTCCTTTTCAACTTGGAACGCACTTGGAGCTTGATTACGACAATCGTAATTTGTCATTACAATGTTAATGAAATTTTCGAACGAGTTTCGTATATTTATCAGTTTTAGTTCCATCTTTTCCATCGACCGTGGGCATTTCTTTTTTACGTTCAATCACGCATCGTCGTTTCCCTCGATCCCTCCGTATCGTATGCGCGTACACGTGTCGCGCAAGGCCTCTTAATTACGGATACGTCACTGAACGGCGCGCATCATTGCAGGGTGAAAAAGGCGAGAAGGGTTCATCACGTCTCGTTTCATTTTTATGAAACGTGGCAGCTGTCTTTTATTTGTCTTCTCCCGCGCTGGCGGCTGCGAATCATCGTGGCGAATCAACCATCGCTGTGAAACGCGTGTAAGCTCCGCGACCGGAAGCTCTTTAATCTCGTTGGTCAACTGATAAAAATGTCTGCCAGCGACCGACTTACGAATTGCTGCGTTACATCACTATGGGTTAGGTTTGGGTTAGGTTTGTATTTGACCATGGGTGTATTTTGTTGATTTCACCGGGTGAGTACGATGCTTCGATCCACTTACACTACGTTCCAAATATGATTCTAGAAATGAAACTAAAAATATTGTCGATTGAAAATTAATTAATAGATTATACAGATAACAATTGAAAATATTTCGAACTGGTTTGTTCGAACGGATGTTAAGCATTTTAACGTTTCGACGATGTGATCAAACTCGTCACAGTATCTCGAGTTGAACTCCTGTATCTCCAACTAAAAGTCTACGGAGAAAAAATTTTGGAGCAGCATGTAGTATGGTGCATAATCTCCTTTCGGTCTATGTTTTTTACTATGTTAACAAGTTCCGATAACGCTAGTTGCCACAGATAAGGTCGAGGACCTTACCATCTACACGCGTACTTTATTTCATAAACGTTTTTGTGACGCCTCTGTGCCGATCGCAACCGAGACGAGGTGTATTTATGCGAATACACACGTTTCTTAAATCGACAATTAACGCGTGTAACTAGAGCCTGGGTGAAGAGAGAGTGGCGCCGAAAGAGGGTCAGCACTAGTAAACTTAATTACTCGGCTGTTGGTACGCTTGAAACAACACGCGATAAAACGCCGTGGCACGACCGATGTTATCTCGCGGCTCTAACGATCACCGGTTGGTGGCCCCCTGTAATTTTCAATCGTTTCATTACGACCACGGAGCGCCGACGAGGTGAAACGAAGCTCGAAGAATCCGATGCAGGAAGAGCCGGCGGTAATTTATGTTCTTGTTCTTTTTTTTTTCTTTCTTGGCCGGTTACCGACTCACGGGCACGAATCGAGTCGCGAGTGGTACCAGAATGCGGTCGGTAACTCGGAGTTTTCGTGGTATACCGCGTTAATACGAGCGAAATTACAGGGTACTCGCGAGTCGCGGAGTTCCTCGTGCCGAATACCAACAGCGGCCACGCTCGGTGGTTCTCAGTCGCCATCGGGACAAATCGTGAATGCGCGAGAGCGCGTAGGAGCAGGGGCTGACACGGGGGCGGATGAGAACCCGGAAGGTGGATTCTCTCCGTGCACTTCAAAGGGAAAAACCTGTCTGCGCTGCTCGAAACGACCTGCATTCATTCTCAGGCATACCGCGCTCTGCCTTCCAACGTATACGGCGTTCTGTTTCGTTGGCCACGGTCCCGTTCCAGGCCGTTTTATGCCGCGTAGACGACTAATTTGTCTTTTCCAACTGCGCGCATAATGTTATTTGACGACAGCTTATCATTTATTTTCCCTGGCATTCCTCGCGGACGTTTCTTCGAGGGTGGATGATTCTTAACTGCGTTTGGATCGGGATGCTTTCTTCTTCTTGGCTCCACTTGGTAGCCACCGTAACAGTTAGAGGAATGAATGCCTTTGTGAATATCACTGAACTTTTTGCGCTGGAACTCGAGAATTTTTTGCCCCAGAATATTATGCAACATTTCCTCAATTTTAAGCATGTTTAAAAAGGGCGAAGCAAATAATAAATTTGTTACTTCTCGATAATTTCCATCCAGTGGTATCATACCGACGAGTTGGAAAGCGACGAATTATTGTGTTACGGCTCGGTCACTCGTTATGGTCCGCAGTCAGTTGCCAGCGCAAGCGACTAAATCACTCTATTGGCACATTTTGAGACTAATGAGAAACGAATCAACAGAATCGTGGCAATGAGTTTCAAGTTACTGTTAATAAATTCCTGTTCCACGATGAATATCGTGACAATAAGTTTCGATAAACAGATAACAAAGAAACAGAGTTCCACAAGCGAGTTGTACAAAATGACTGATCATCGTGTTCAGTTCACCATTGACGCGAGCGTTTACGAGAAATTGCATCGCAATTTGCGCATCACGTGCGTCTCCCGATTCGTGCACGTCTTACACGGCCGCGAAGGAAGAAAAACGAAATAGAGCATCCCCAGACGGATCACGCAAACAAAAAAGAGGTTTTTCTGTATAGAGAGGTATCATCCTTTCACGCCGTCACCCTTATTATAATACAGAGTCAAAGGATATTACGTCATCTGGTGTGATTTGGGCCAGTATGTGCAAGCAAGGAACTGTGTAATCTGTTGCCGACAGATTCAGGCAGAAAGGGGGAAAAAAAAGATTCCGGCATAATTTTTCGCGCTTCCCAAGCTACGCGTATGAATAGCGATCTCTTTTTCTTTTTCTTTTTTTTTTTTTCTTTCTATCGGAGCCAAAATCTTTATCCCGCGTCTGGGTCTCAGGACCGGCCCAAAAGAATTTCGTGACCTGTTCCACGAGCATTGCATTCATTTCCATATTCTATGTATTTAGTGTTTACGTCTACTTCGTATCCGGTCGTTGTTCTGAATAGCTGACAAAGACCGGGCAGAAGCTGGCAAACTGGTAAATGAACTAGACGTTTGATATTGAACTCGCCGTTAACTCTTTTTCATTTAATGCCGCACAATACGCCATTGCGACAGCGAATAATCGAATAAAGGAAAAATAATATTTCGTTGAAGTTACACCGGCGGCGAGACGAGAGAGGCACACGGGGGTTCACGTTGAAGACGTGCACGGAGATGCGAACAAAGTAAGCCATTAAAACTCGTTTTTATAAAAATGAGCTAAACTCCGTCGAGTTAGCAAACGTAGGTCATTTTTTTTTTTTTTTTTTATGTAGCGACTCGAACAAAAAGGAAGTAAGAAGTTAGGCACAATGTATTAATAACATTAACCTTTTTTGTTTATAAGTCTCTGTTGCATCTTGAGCATTGTGAATGATTGTATTAAATAATGACTTAAAAATTTAACAACGCCCTATGTTGAAACAGCGATCAACTAGTAAAAGAAGTGAATAAACAGTTTTATTCGTTGGTAAAGCGACAAAGATGAATCAGATTTTATTGCGCTTAAATTCGAAGTGTCAAGGAACCGGTACTGACTTCAAGCAATCTGACTCTTGTTCCCCTCGACAGGAAATTTTCTTTCAAGGGTCGATCGATGCCTCGGAAGGCAACGGTGAAATCGCGAGGCCTTGCAGAAACTTATATTCCGAATTCTCCCCCCCCCCCCTCCTTTCTTCGTCTTTCTTGCGTCTTCTCTTCTCTTCCGTGTCCCCGGCCATCTCGATTTCTCCGTGCTTCTCCTCATCGCTCTTCTCCCGAATCATTTGTTTTTCTTGCTGTGCCCCCTTCTCCTTCTGTTTTGTTCCCTGAGAACGCAACGAACCCGAATTAAGGCAAATTCACACTGAACAACGAGAGAAATTTGAATAATTATGAATTCTGCGTTTCGACGTCCCGTTTGGTATAGGATCTCTTCATCAAATGGATTACTTAAGAGTCTAGTTTGTAGTTTCCTTCTTTTACTCTCTATCTGTAATATATAAAACGTTTGTTGCAATAATTTCTTGACGATTATATTCAAGAAATTATTAGTACCTCTTTCTTCAATTTTGTATCAGTGAATTTGCAGATTTATGATGTTTGAAATTATGAGTCACAATTACATAGAATTGTACATCATTTTCTATCAAATCATAATATTAAATGATAGTTGTTCACAGTCGTCTATTAATCATAGCTTGAGGTGTCTTTTAGGACAGGAGAAAGTGGAACAATTTGTAAATATTTTTCTCAAGCCTAATGTCTAGTTTTTCAGCAACTCAAGGACTTTTGATATTGGCCACGTTGACATTGGTCACGTGTTCTAATTTTCATATATTATTCAATACATCAAAATAACATTTTAGGAATAATTTAAAACATTTGTAATTGATCATACATTTAAAAAAATTTTAATTTTTGTATTGACATTGTATCAAATTCTTATCTCATTATTGCAATATTGTCTATCTGGTCCTAAAAAAAGATTTAGAAAAACCGTACATTCTACTTTCGACGATTTGAAAAATTTTCTGCCAATCTATCTTTTATATAACACAATACGCTATGGACATCCATGATGTTGGCTCTTATGGTAGATGTGATTATTTTGTTACTAAAGATAAAGGTGTTAGTTCTATTTACATCAACCCATACATTATATTCTTGCTATATATTAAATTCCTCCAAAGACATTTAACTCTAGTAAGTTTACATAACAACCAGTCAAATAGATCTTTGTTAACCAAAAGATGTGAGAAGAATGTAACCTGAAACAGAGTGTAGGTCATGAACACGTATTCCATAAAAAAAGTATAGTATATTTGCAAAAAAATATATATATGTGTATGTGTGTATTTGTGTGTGTGTGTGTGGTAGAGGTTGTCCCACCCATGGACTCCACGGTGGGAAAGTATTCGCAAATAACGATGCAGACGCACCCTGAGGCGTGCACCAAACGAGAGGTATTCACCAGGATTAAAGTACGTTCTCACAGGCAATACTCTCTTTTGTTTTTAAAACATTGCCCTACACCTTCTTCGTTTATCGGTCGCTGTATTAAAACCACAATGATATCGAGCCTAAAAATAATAAAATATTGTTTCGTTAGAAATTAGTCTTGAATCGTTAGTTGATTTTATATCTGCTTTTTAAATCTTGAATTTTTCTGTGATTAAGTAATATGGAATATGTGTTATCTTATACATGTGTTGTTTATATTCGACTGTGTCCTTTTTTGTCTGACCATGGTTAATCATCTGTACTATATCAATGGATTCAGTAGTAAAATAGCAGTAGAATATAATTTAAATTGTATATTTCCTTCTAGTCTATTAATTATCGTTTGAGAAGTTATTCATTTAATAGATATGTATGTGGAAACATACATGGATACATAGAAACATATTCTTGCATACATAGATATATCTACAAGCTGTTCATTTATTTTATACGTATATGTAAACATATATTTTGTAGGTAATATATAAATATAATATGTGATAATATATACAGTATCAATTAGAATAAGAAATTCGCCTAATTAAGGAATGAAATGCATTTAGTCAGAATATTTTCAAAATGTTAGGTTATGAAATTGCGTAATTAGCATAATAGTGCAGATGATTCTTCAAGTGGATATCTGGAACGCACAAGGGATATTTTTCTGCAAAATGATTACATACATAAATGTAACACATCTTGATAGCAGTCCTCGTAATTCCTTTGGGATCTTGAAAATGATCAGTAGTCGATGCAGAACAAGGGCATCCCTGTTTCCTCCTAACGTGCCACCGAGATTACTCGGAAACAATTCTCCATGCTTCTCTTCGTTTTGCGTGACAACTGTCTTTGCACAACAGGAAGTTTCTCAACAGTCGTTTTGTCAATTATTATTATTACATCAATTTATCAATTATTCAAATTAAAAAAGAACATGTATATACTTCCTTATTATTCCCAAGGTCGATTAATTTTTTTAATACTCTTTATCATCAAAATTCGAGCAATTTTTTTCTACATGTGGTATCTTTTTTTGCAAAGAATGTCGTTCATTAGGTGCTATTCATGAAGTATGTGACGCAGCATGCAGCACAAGTTCCATCTGCTCTCAGTATTCATGGCGCCAAACTTAAATTATTCATAAATTACTATTTCTTCTGATACGGATTTGAAAATTGTCTCTCGTCACAGACCGATATTATCTACCTAATAAAATTTGTCTAAACTTTTCGTATATTTTATATTTCCTCTTTCCGGATACTGTACAACAAAAACTTAAAAATTTAAATGCGTGTTCGATCAAGAATTGGTTTGATAATTTTAAAAAAACGTAAATTTTTTACGTGTTTTCGTATGTAGAACAACTTCCTGTCGATTATTCATTCCTGTCTAGTTTGAAACTGGATTAGTTCAAGCTTTATTATTATTCAAGTTCTATTCTCTTGAAAGTGAAACATAAAAAAATTGTTGTTCTACATTGTTTACTTATTTTTGTATGTCAGATGACCTTCTACCCTATTATACCACATGTCTCGCTGTATCATAAATTGTAGCCTATTATTTCGATTATACAGGGTGTTCCATAACCAAGTATATATGATTCTACGTGAAAAAACGAGTCGAGATGAAAGAATAAAATTACATCAAGTACTGAAATGAAAACCATGGAATAAAATTTTTTTCGTTCAAGGCTTCGAATGTATTTCGTTTAAAATCACCTTGGTACTCGACATGACATTCGAGCTCGATTTTCCCAGGTATACTCTTCAAATACAATTTCCTCGAAAACGAAAAGATTTCAACGAAAAACTTCTTTCTTCTCGACTCGTTTGCCCGCGTGAAAGCACTTCCCACTCGTTACGAAACACCCTGTATATCGTCGAAGAGGGTTAACGAAAGTGCTTTCATCACGGACATTCGCCGTCCGATTATTTTTTCCGTAGGTCTGAACGACTGTATGGGTGATGGAGGACGCATGCACGTAACTAAGAATGTACAGAAAGCGATATGGATGCACGTACATATACACGCGTATCGCTGGTGTGTGTGTGTATAGGGACGGTCGCCGTTTGATCGCGCCCTCAGCATACCATCTCCTCGTCCCATGGTTCTCTATCCTTCCTTACCCTTGTTCAGCAGCCGCGACTGTACCTTTCCTCTCTTTCCCGTTGCTACCAACGCAGAGCACGTTAGGGTCCGTCCTCATCGCGCAGGCTGTCGGTAAACCAGCCGGTTCAGTTTAAATCCAAACAGTGACTGCTCGGGACGCCGCGCGACTCGGCTCGATTTTGAGCGCGCGTCGCGACAAGAAGAGAAACCTCTCTCTCGTCACAAAAATTCACGGAAGTTTCGCGTAATGGACAACCGCCAGGCCAGAGAAGATTGGACAGCCAACCGATGAGAAAGAAACGTACCTTCGATCGGCAAGAACCGTGTGCGCGAGACCGTGTGGTTGTTTAGTTTTTTCTTTTCTTTTTTTTCTTCTTTTCTTTTCTTCTTTTAAGGCCTTTAGCCCAACGATCGTTCCCGCCCTTTCCGCGTGTTGCACGTTTTCCTCTCTCTCTCGGCTGGACCTTGCCGCCACGACGAAAACATTCTTTCCCTCTCGTTGTGTTTCACTCGGACAGAACCGTTTATTGCACTGTCGCGACGCGTGCGCCCAAACATTCTCTATTTGACCGAAGACTGTAGTCGAGGAATGTTCTTTGCCGATGGTTCTTCTCGCGCGTTTGTCGAATTCCGTTTGACAGAACCGAGAAGTTCTGTTTAAACAAAAGTAAAAAGAGACCGGTTGTGGATACAATAAGGAACTGAAACGAAGGAATAAACTGTTACACTGTGTAAGAGACAAAAAAGAAGGGAAGAGATAGTGCAACAGAGAAAGATAGAGAGAGAGAGAGAGAAATCGTGATCGAAAGCAAAGTGAGACAGAGGGGGATAACAACGTTCTTATGTTTTCGCGTGTCTCGAGGAAATCACGTTTGGTTTCGTACATTGTAAACGGTAACGCGCCGCCAACGACTGATAGATAAATGTGTTTCTGTCAAACGTGTTGAAAATGCGACCGATCACGCGTCTCGCCTTAAAAGTCGAGCAAATCGTCTAAATAGCGGCATCGGGCTTGAATATCCTTATCGAAACTTTCCGCGAGACTGACGAAGTGTCTTTCGATAGCGATTCGCGTTGTCAGCACTGTGTAAAGTAGTGCGAAAAATATCGAGGAAGAGAGGAAGGAAAAAGATATAATAGTAGTGCGGTCGGGAAGCTGTGCACGGCCTCGAGTTTTTGGGATCAGATCCGTCTGTAGCCATTCAGCACTCCCTGACCGTGAGCTTTCTCGGAAGACTACCCGTGAGAAATGGATGTAGTGTCGAGTGGACTGCTCATGCCAGCGAAGGTCGTGGATATTGCTACTTATCACTCGTCTTTTTATTCTCCGCCACCCACCGAAGCGTAAGTAACACATGCGCGTCTCTCAGTAATTTGCATGAACGTCTAGATCCTGATCAGGCAATTGATTGCGTTTGTTCTTTATCGTAACGTCTCTTAGGGTAATTTAGTTAATAGACAGTCGGATTTTTACACGTTTGTAGGAAATTTGCACAAGGTTGCGATGTAAGGAAAAGATACAGTTTGATGTGTAAAACAATTCTTCTAGCGAGGTCTTATTTTTGGAAGCAAGTACTTCATAAATTTAAAACGTTCCAGTGTGATAGTTCGTTATCTACATCTACGTATACTCTGCTGTCTTTGTTGATTTTTTTTTTATCGTTAGGTTTACTTGAAAAAAATTTTTTATTAATTTGCTAGCGACAATCAGTAAACGTGCTGGTCGTTTGACGACGTGTTTCAAATTTTATTTCGCAATAGGCGTCTGTGAAATCCATTGCAATGTTATCTGCTTATTTAAATTCTCACTGATTCTCAACTTTATCTTGCGCAAACTATCAATGCAACTAGGCACGATATTCGTCTCGTCTTATCAGGAAGAACGTACTTACATTGCCAATCTTTTAATGCAATGAGACTTTGAAACATCTCGCGACGAAACAACGGAAGTCTCTATATCAAAGGATGCAGCTTTATCTCGAGCTAGATTGGCTGTTCTACATATGTATGTGTTTGCCCCCTCAGTCGTAATTTCAAGTAACGTTTATATTTACATTTCGTCACGACTATAAAGATTAGCATCGGACAATCGAGAGGGGGGCGGGGTAGAAGGAAAATTCGTAATTAAAAGCAAATTCGATAATTCTGAAAATATACAAGCTGAAATTAGAATATAATAATAACTTGATTACAAATTATGGCTATGTAGAATGTTGCAACGATTTTAGAAAAGTTTGACTAGTCTCAAACTTTTTCGAAATCGAGGAATCGAATATACGAATTAATTAGTTATCGTTATTGTAACGTTCTTCACGTTTATACATTTTGCGTTGAAGTCTCTCAAAGGATGCAGCTTTATAAGTAACGCCGTCTCGAATATCAGGATCCTTTCGAGAAATAGTCGAGTTCCTTTAATATTTTTCCCCGAATTCACGCCGGACTTTCCCTCTGGTCGGTTTCTACCGAGCGATTACGAATGCGTTAGAGACGGCGTTTCCGAAAAGTCACCCAGTAGGTTGGAAATGCGACGCGAGAGGAAGGGAGAAAAGACAAACGCAGAGAGAGAGACAGAGAGAAGCAGGTCGAAAGGAAAAGCAATGGGCATCCTTGAAAGAACCTCCGACTGCCCTTGCGTTGTTGCCCGGCAGAGATACCCCGTTTTTAAGCTCGTTTATCGCTTGAAGCCAGAGGGAAACAGACTTCGGGCCCCAATAGGGTGTAGAGGCCCAGGGTCTCTACTTTCGTGGAGAGGAGAGCGCGTGCGCGCGCGCGCGCAAATCTACAACCAAGGCGACTTGTTCTCGGTTAAAGGAGATTTAAACCCGGTTCCAGATCAAACCCGTTGCGAATTCTCCTGTCGTTTATTTCGTTTGCCAATGGACGTGTTTGCATCTTCGTCCTTTAACTGGGGCCCGGCATATCGACTATTTTCTGATTTGGCGTCTTTCGATGCGTGTTCCTTATTGTTTGTTTGCCCCTTGTCAAACCAATGTGTTTGTTATTTAAACGCGAACCTCTTTGCGATAAAATTTGACTGCACCTTCGTGAAATAATTGATACGAATTCAATATTTGTGGCCAAGTGCGAAGAAAAGCGAAGTGGAAAAGCTACGAAAATGAAGGAGTATAGATAGATCGAGATTCCAAAAATCATGTTTCGAGATCTCTCATCTCGAGAAAGAAAAAGTTGGGAAGAGTCGAAGTGGTCGAAGAAAAAGAGAAACAAGACACACAAAGGCTCATTGAATTTTGACGAGTTCGCACTTGGGCGCGAACTCTCGGGGAAAGGAAGAGTCACGGTCGAAGGCGTGAAACGCACAAACGCTGTACGCTGGAATGACGCATCCCGAGATACGAGAACGCACGTGATTATTATACTTCGCCATGATCGGCTGCGCGCGCCGCTTGTTGATGAGGTGGGGGAGAAACGGAGGAATACAGATTGGAGGAATACACGTGTTTCCTGATGAGAAAAGGATGCACAGTCACCGGATCAGCGGGAGATTGGCCAAAGAGACGAAACCCACGTGTCGGTTCTGTGAGACAAACGAAACGTTTTCTCGGCTCGTTCGTCCGGAAAAACCGACTCGGAGCGTTTTGCGGAAATTCATCCTGTGATGTTTTAGACATTGTTCCATTCTCTCTCTGGAGGCAGGATGCCACTTGCATAGGCGGAATAGGACAGGAAACACGTGATTGGGTTTCTTAGCAGTGCCTTGAATTTATGAAGGAAAGTCTGTGAAAGTTATTTACAGTTGTCCGGATATATACGTATTAGTCGATAAACAGAGAGTCGAAAAGATATAATAATTGCGTTGGTAGATAGATTGAGAATTATCTTGACAAATTTGAATAGATAACGACAGATTCTTTTTAATAGTATTTCTCTTCCATCGCGTGTGGCTGGCAATTTCCTAAAACGAGAAGTCCGCCGACGCGTGAGGTCACTCCGGTGCAACCAGAGTGCATAGTAAATTTAGAAGGGAACGATTCCCGCGGATTGCTCTAATTTTAGACGCGGGCTTCCCAGCAACGAATTCCTAGAACTCATTCGACAACGTCTAAGGGCATCTTATGTGTATGTATATGCATAAAATCTCCGCCGGTGGTCATTTAAATTCGTAACAAAGAGAGAGAGAGAGAGAGAGAAAGAAGAGTGTTCTCGTAGACGACAATTAAATAACCGTTTAGGCAGCTGCCGCTTCTTTTTAAAGCCGTCGGACGGACAATATTGTGAAGCAACGACATGAGAAGTGTAACGAGAAAAAGATAGAAGACAATGAAAGAAAGAAAAAAAAAAGGGAGAAGAGATCTGGAAAGATGTCAAGTAACAAATTTCTCGAAGGGATTCCAGTTCTTCCGACGAGATTCGCGGCCTGGGCCCCCTTGAGGAAGTCTTCCCAAAAGAGAAGGAACGACTTCTCTCTCCCTCTCTCTCTCTGCCTGTCTCTCTGACTGCTTACAGCCCGTCCTCCTCTCCTCGTTCGTATCATTATTTCCGATGTTGGGTTCGGTACACTCGCTCAAGGGTCGACGTCGTCGTCGTCGATCGTCGGAAGGGTATATGTATATATATATATACACACAAGAGCAAGCCTGATTTCCAGCATCTGCTCCAGTCAAGAAAGACCACAGTCTGGAACGACTTTAGCCTAGCAAAGGCTTTTACATTGCGCGCCTTCTCGTCTGGCGACGCGACGCCTTCTTATATTCTATTGAGTCTTCCAAAAGCACCGGAGCATATGTTCTCGAATTGTTCTCAACCGGGGGACGGCCAAATGATAGACTGACGCGGCTTTCGCTCGAACCGGTGATGAATTCTAATGATCTCTTGCCCTCGAATACGTTCTCTCTAATCGTCGTGCTGTCGTTTTATTTCGATATATTCTCTTTTTTCGTCTAAGTGTCTTTGTCTATCTTTCTGTTCGGGTTCGACGACACACTTTATCACGCGGTCTAGGTCTACATTTCGGCCTCTGATTGAATTGAAAAATCAACAGTTTCTACAAGATCAAGACCATCATTTTTCTGACTACGTTTTGAACGAGAAACGCAAAATTTTACAATTTTAGGTTATGTCTGTTATCTATGTAAAATTATTTACTATTCAATTCTTCCCAGTTAATATAATATCGATGAGTTCGAACTCGAAATCTCGCCATGGTTCAGTTCTCTTTTGTGCGTGTCGTAGTCGAGCCTCCGACTATTGATACAGTGGCGTAGGACCGGGGTCGAGATAGAATCTGGATTCGCGCTCGGGGCCCGCCTAATCAGCCGGCATTAGCAAGGTGCGCGTGGATCAACCATAAGGTTCCACCGCGATGGTACAACTTCGATTCCCACGGTGGAATTAAAGATTCACGAGGAGAAAATACCCATCGCACTTGTCATGGGAACGAGCACCGGGTGGTTCGTCGCTCGATTTACAATTGGTTGCTATACGCGGGGTAAGGCGTGGTGGTGCACAACGCGCGCAACTTCGAGAGACGAGGGGGATGAAGCTCGCTATCGAGGGGATTTCCCCCTTTCCTCTCTTTCTCTCTCTCTCTCTCTCTCTCATTTTTTTTTTTTTTTTTTTTTTTTTTTTAATGCCAACATAGGCCGTAGAGGCACAGGGAATTTCTCTTGCCTACCTTGCTATATGGCGCACGCTTTTGAACGAGAAGTGACATATGTGCATGCAGGGTTAGGTTAGTCGGTCATATCCCGTGTAGTAGGCTGTCAGAGAGATAGTCGTATTGTTAATTATGGGTGCACTGAAACTCATCAAACTGTTCCTTTGTATCGCGCGGCCCTTCGTAAGTTGAAACGGATGCCATACATTTTTCAAATATTGTAAATTGAGAATTCTTGCACTCTGGAAATGCAAAATTCCTTAACCTCTTGCGCTTGTGGCTGGTTCGCGGACCATAACGAGTGACCGAACCGTATAAACTAATTCGACTTCATTTCGAATTTATCGGTATATCACTGGATAGAAATTACTAACAAGTAATAAGTTTATTATTTGTTTTTGCCTGGGTTATACTTCAATATACTTGAAACTGAGAAAATATTGCAATTTTGGGCCAAGTATTCTCGACGTGCGTGGCACGTCATTCCAGCGCAAGAGGTTAACTTGCGCTGGCAACTAATTGCGGACCATAACGAGCGACCAAATCGTATACAAGTAATTCGTCTTCTTTTCGAATTCATCGGTATATGACTGGATAGAAATTACTAACAAGTAATAAGTTTATTATTTGTTTTTGCCTGGGTTATACTTCAATATACTTGAAACTGAGAAAATATTGCAATTTTGGGCCAAGTATTCTCGACGTGCGTGGCACGTCATTCCAGCGCAAGAGGTTAACTCGCGCTGGCAACTAATTGCGGACCATAACGAGCGACCAAACCGTATACAAGTAATTCGTCTTCTTTTCGAATTCATCGGTATATGACTGGATAGAAATTACTAACAAGTAATAAGTTTATTATTTGTTTTTGCCTGGGTTATACTTCAATATACTTGAAATTGAGAAAATATTGCAATTTTGAGCCAAGTATTCTCGACGTGCGTGGCACGTCATTCCAGCGCCAAGAGGTTAAAAGTTCTTTGTGAGGAATCAAAGTTTTCTAATTTTCGTTTAATCGTCAAGAGTCAGTGCGAAAAAAAAACTGCATAGAATGCAGAGAACGCCAGAAAAATCCGTGTGCTCGTTTGACAATTCTGTTGCAGGGAGAGAGTCATCGACGAATTTCGGACACGTGCATCTTCGTATACACGTGCATCCACATTCATGCGTCATAGGAGCGGGTGCGCATGCTCGTGAAGCGTTCTATTGGGGGGAAGTTTGGCAGTGCGAGGGCATCAAGGCAGGTGGTAGCCAGATGTCTCTCGCAAGGACTTCTACCCTGATGTCGTTGCCTGCTCGTTTGCTCTTACATATGTACACGAATATTTACGCGAGTATGGGTTAGGCATATACCTATCCATATACATACCCAGTGCTTGCACGGGAAACGTGTCAGAACTGGCAGACCTATAACATACCTACGTACAACTATGTATTTCCGTTTTTTACGAAACGGATCGTCGTATCAGACATTTACACGTGCGTGAAATTTGGGAGAAAATTCGACAACGTTTCGCCCCGTCTAAGTAGGACCGATGGTTTTATCTCCTTACGATGGAATTTTTATTACAGGATTAGAAATCATGCGCGCGCGTAAGCAGCCTGTTTCGGTGAAATAGCTATCTTTGTTACTCCCTCTGGCGAGCGCAAGGTGGCAGGTCGAGTGCTATGTGTGAGTCGAGCGTCGTTAATCCGTACTTTCAAAACGTGTTGCCAAGTAGTATAGACTATCATGGAGTCACCAGTAGAACAGAAACGTAAATTCATACAATTTCTCGGCTGCTTTCTAATTCGCCAGCTATCGCAAAATTCGATGTATCCTAATAGTCGAACCTGATCTCAGGAAGCAAACTTCTCGGTCGCCTCGTCTTTTATCTTGACAAAGGATCGGAGCTTCCTTGGTTTTCATTTCTTTTTTTTTAATCGGCTGTTCTGTCGGTATTTCTTTGACCATTTTGCGGAGGAACGAAGATTCCGAAACACGTTGACCTTGATCTTACCTCGTCTTTCTCTTCCTTCGCCCTCATTCAATCTTTTCTCGTCTTATCACCTTGCTTCACTAAGATGGATCTCTTCGATGCCAACCGCAAGTCGCGGTCGACTAAAAACTTACAGTATCCCCAATTACACGAATATTTCCTGAAGGAAATTTCTTTAGAAATCCTGTGTAGTATTTGTAGTCAGTTACGTAACAACCTAGTACCTAATGTTTCAATGCCAATATTCGAGTCAACAATCGACGAAATAAATTATTCGCAATTGAACAAGTATATGTTTCTCTGTTGCGTTGAGTTTTTCACGAAACCGACAGCGAATAAATTCATAATTCAACAAATGCAAGATCAAGTTTTCTTAATCTGTTTTAAATTCATAATATGTTAATACGGGTCAAAGAAGGAAACCAGCGGTGAGCCTAAAAGTCGAATAATTCTTGAGAACAGGCCTAGAATCACACCTGTCTCGTTGATGATAATAGAGCTAATAAGGCGTCCACTTGGAAATTCCTCATATTTTATCAGGGCGTTCCCTTTCATCGGTGGCCTCTCTCGCGCCAGCGAGAAGCTTTTTAAACGCACAAATTGAGGAACGCGCGCGACTGCATCGTCGGCTTGGGTGTTGTAGCGAGGGGGTGGGTCGTGGGGGTAGCAGCTGACGGCCCAGAGACCAATGAATCCCTTGCACCTGGTCCCCTAACTCTGGAAAATCGATGACAGAATCAATTGTGTTGGCTACCGCCGTCGCACGCGACCAAATGGAATCCCAGACGATAACAGATTGCATTGACCCTTACTCTTGACCCGTTCCCGTTATCCAGAAGTACGCTCTCTAGATAGCGTTTCGAGTCTATCCGCTTGACGGATGTCTTCCGGTACGTCGTTCGTTACGGATCGAATAATTTAACAGCGTCTGAAAGTTTGTGTAATGGATTAGGACACATTAGGTATAAGAAAGATCATTAGATAATGAACATATTAGTTGTAAGAAACATTGCACATTTTCAAGAAGAAACGTTCATAATTGAGAAAGAAAAGTTCCTAAGGTAATAAGTATAAACGCTCTTCGAAACGGGACTTTGAACATCTAGTTATATTCGTTGGTTTATGATAAATTAATTGAATGAAATTAAATATCGTGTTAAAACCTTTGACGGCTTAAGGCTTAAAACGTAGCGTCTGTGGTTGACGTTATGTAATCCTGCACGGTGGAAGGAGATATGTAATCTTGTCTGGAAGAGAAAGATCATCTGAGATTAACTTCTCTCGCTAGAGGCTAATAGCAGGATGGCTACGGTGTATCTAATATCATCAGAGGATAACTCGACCTCCAGTTTTTGATAGAATATAGCAACGTGAAAATGAAACAATGGATATTTTATCCTGTATAATATCCTATATAACATATGACATGTGACACATTACTCTAAATTTGAGTACACGTGAATCGAACTCAGAATAATTAAATTCAAACGATTATTTCACGCTGTACAATTGTGTGCAACGTTTCTCATTCAGGAGAGGACATGTTTTTCACGTACAAAGCAAACGATACTTGCTTGACAATAGTAGTCACCTTCACTGTCGAGAGGATCAAAAAGAGGATCATTAAAAAGTTCTATTCATAAATATCTTCCAAAAGTGTAAATGAGGCAGAATTGTCAATCTATTAGGAAGACTTTCTCCTTAAATTTCTCCAACGTTGAATCGGAAACGTGATGGTCTTTTGGAGGCACTATAATAACTCGGGCGTTGACCTCTTCAGTTTGGTACAGCCCTTCGTTATCGCTGTAGTGGGTCCGTCATCTCCAAACGAATGTACATATATACATATATATTTCTCGTGAAAATGTATATATATATATTTGTACAGTTTCTTCCTTTCTTACTTTTCATTCCTTTTTTTCCAAATTTATTCCTCTCTTTCTGTCGATACGTTTCCCATTGGCAGTGAAGGCCGTGTGCGATATGATCTTGAAAGGATATATCCAAACGAGGCAAAAAAAAAAGCAGTACGAGTCTGCCGTCTGGTTTTCTCCGACAAACCGTAGGACAACACAGGCAGGCAGTGGACATTACTTGGGAAGGAACAGCGGCTGGTACGCGCAATGACCTTATTGTTGCGTGACGAGCAACAGGCGGACGGAAGGAAGGAAAGGAGGAAGGCGAGAGAAAGAAAGAAAGAAAGAAAGAAAAAGGAAGATTGCTAGCCTTAGGGTTGCTTGTTGCAAACGATGGGGTAGAAGAAGCAAGGGAACGAGAATATGGTAGACAAACGCGCGAGGAAGTGGTCGAAACGAGGGGAAAGTTCGGAACTTCGGCAGATGTGTCCGTAGTCGCGTTGTGCGTGGTCACGATGGGTTCTTTTTTTCATTCCCTTTCTCACGAGACGCTCGATTTTCATCGTAAAACTCGTAAATTCGCAAGGGGAGAGGGAAAAATAAACGTGTAATCGCGTATCCACGATGTAACATCGTTTTGGTGAATAGCTTCGTTAAACCCTCTTCCCGTCGCCGTTCTGTTTGGGGCGATAGGTATTTATTATCCGGAATTCACCAAGATTTACCTGGCCGTTTTTGGCAACACCAGTGTTTCTTTTACACGGAGACACATTGCCACGTTTTACCGCGAGTCGGTTACCCGTTATAAACACGACCCGATAAACATAAAGTACAGAGCGAAATACAAAATATAGGGTGTGAATAATTTAATATCTATCGTATCCTTAAGCATTGAACATTATTTCCCTCTTTTCCAACAATTTCGTGAATCTTAATAGCCAGCGACGGTTATTTCAGAGATTTAATCTCATGCTGTTATTTATCTCACGCTCTATCGATGTGACGAAATCATTAAACATAAAATATATGGCGCTACAATTGCAATATGACAATGGCGATAAAATAAGACAGATACGCTTTAAGAAATTTTTATAGGCTATTGAGCAAAATCGATTTGCACGTGAATTTTGTGATTAGAAAGTCGACTGTGTGAGAATACAAATCTCGATCGAGATTTCGAGGTCGCCGAATTTCGTTCGAATAATTGTCATTGAAGTCGTACGGAGAGCCTGAAGTCATACACAGCGTACAGAGTCCTAGACAAAGGGGACAGCTGTGGCACAACACCTGCTTATGTCGCCACCTTTCAAGTAAAACGCTAGGTGCGAGAACTTGTTCATTCATTTCGCCTCGCGACTTAGCAGCGCTTTCTTGTCGCCGAGGTTGAACCAGCCGATTGGAAATTTCGACCGGACGTCCTCGACCTCTAACAGTAGTTTCGCATGCCGATTTGGGGGAGGGAAGAGGGCTTAGCAACCGATACGGTCAATTCGTTTAGCGACTAAATCTAAAACAACTGATGGAAGGAGAAATAGGCTTGATCATGTGTTCTCAACTTGTACGAGCTTTTAGAAACCATGTACAAAACATATTGTTACTATGTGCATTCGAATGGTATGAATTTATTTGTTAAAATAAACTAAGATAAAAAATATTCAGTTTATCTTGTCAAAACATAAAACCTCTTGCGTAACTGAGTCGGTAAAATTTTGAAAATTACAAAATTTTGAGAATTACGAGGTAACTGATTGTGGTATTCGAGTGTCTATGATTTATAACTCTGCTCTTGGCATTTGTCAGTTCACAATTTGGCAAATTGTGCAATTAATTTTGTGCATATATAGTTTTTTTTTTTTGTACCGTAATTTGAACGTCCTGTAGAAGGTTTCGACGGTTGAGTCAGGAAACTACAATTATCTTTTCGACCGAACAGGAAGCGAGAAGCACCGAGGTGAGAGGATAGGAAGATATAAAATCCAACGTGATCCGGTAGCCCCGTATTATACTTCCCTTTCCTGTGTCACCACTTATTTTCCTCTTTCTTTCGCGCCTTGTCGTCTTGCCTGTTCCTCTCGAATTTCTCTCTCTCTCTCTCTCTTTCTCTCTCTCTCTGTCTCTCTGTTTCCTCTTTAATCCACATGTAGAATTACCGTCCTAAATTGATTAATGAATGTCCCGCTCGAGCCGTTTCGCTTTGTCCCCTTGTTTCCGACCGAGTGTCACATGTTAGGTAAAATCGTGACGATTTTATCGGTTACTCCTCACGTGCCTTCCTTTCACTTATCGCTCCCGTATCTTTTTTCAAGCTTCCGCTTTCTTCGTTTACACTCATCTTCGATTGCTTTGTCTATCAATTTTTTTTTTCTTTTTTTCTTTTTCCACCAAAATTCCCGTATTTGGACTGCACAAATAGAAATAACTGAAATAAAAAAATAATCAATCAGAAGATTCTTTTTCCAGAGTTATGTCGGCGCAACGTGTCGTTTAATACCAATAAAATCTCAAGCGTTTATTAGTTTCATCACTGTGTTACATATGTATTGCCTCGTTCGATTGCTTTACGATTCAAATCAATTTGACGATATCTCGTCGCACATTATTCTTCGAAATTGTCACCAATAAAACGTTAAATACCATTTCGGTGTTGATATTAAATATTCATGTCATTTATACAATTTCTTAGCGGCGAAGTTGAAAGAGGGTTCGCTACAGCGCTGTTTCTTTTTATCTGCGTTATATCTTCTCCCGATTATCGCGTCTTGCTTTGCTACATACATACATACATACATACATACATACATACATACATACATACATACATACGTATGTATATATATACATATATATATAGTGTATGTATACATATTTTCGCGAATCGTGAGAATATCGAAGGAAGTCCTGAGTTCTGCCACGTGCCTCGGGATTTAAACTCAAGGATACCCGCAACCGTTAGAACTTCCACGAAGGCAAAAGCCTTTACATAACACGAGCGAGGGAAAGAAAAAAAAAAGGAGGACGGGAATACCGATCGTCTTCGAACATGTATTTGCGATTCCCAGCGTTGCTTCTATCCTCTTCTTTTTTTTTTTTTTGACGTGCTACGTCTAACTAGATAAAGAATCCGTCGCGAAAGCTGAATGAAGTTGTCGAACGTGGAAAAATATAGTGTATCATCCCACAGTGTGTGTATTTTAGCTGTCTCTTCCTTTCGCCCATTCCATCTTGCCAATTTATCGTTCATTCTCTTCTCTAAAAGTTACTCGCCGATGATATATAAATTCTTTTTGAACGACGAAACGAATAGCACGATGATCTTTGACTTTTCGATATGTTTAATTACTCGAAGTATTTTAGTAACTGTTCGAAAATATTTCACGTGCTTGTGGACGTGTTGGATCGCGCGCACGTGGCTCGCGCCAGCTCCTCCATTTTTATTTTCAAGTTTGAAGGACTATTCCGACATTTCTCCGTACATTCTGCCACTTTGTACATTTTCTCAGACACTCGTTTGAAAAGTGAAAACGATACGGATAAATGCTGCTCGCGCGTTTCATTCTCTATAGAAATTCTGTTCCTTCTGAAAAAGAAGTTGTTCATTTGTTTCATGTCATTGTAATTGCAACTGCGCATGCACACCAGAAATAAATATTTAAATATATGTATAAATATTTAAATATATTTAAATATATGTATAAATAAATATTTTATGCATATATTTAAATTAAATTTAAATTAAATTAAGTTAAATTTAAATTAAAAAGTTAAATTTTACACATATATTTAATGTTGACTATGTTTGAGAAACCGATTATCCAAAAGCCAATTTAGATATGATCGGTACCAGATTGACTGAATATTTAACAAATTCTTATGAAAGTTGAGGATAGATTAGACACTTTGGCTTGTCCAGAACATCGTAGGGATTGAAATTCATCACCCTGTATCGATGAATTCTTTCAATTAATTTTCTACTTCTTTTTACAGCAAATAGTATTATACATGATCAATTCATTGTTCCAGTTTTGAGGATGTATTTTTGTACATAAATATTATTAACCTCATAGAAACACAACTTTAAACTAACATATATAGCTACATGACTCCTTCTGATTGACAATAATGCAACCTTGACGAAAATCGTGCCTTTAGAAAAAGATTTTCTATCCAAAGAAAGAAGAAGGTGAAATGACTATTCCATCAACCCCGTCACGTGTAAATCGTGCGACAAATCACCGGCATAATATATTATTTGCATAGTTTCGCGAATTTCTCAACGTTCACTTTTTTTTCCCCCGGCGATATATCCTGTATGCAGAAAACATTTCACCTGAACGGCACTCCCCTTTCGATTCCTGGCATTCCCTCGCGACTACGAACGATTCATAACGTATTCCCGACTTGTCCACGGCCGGGAACGTAAACATACGTGCACCTGCAGGAAAAGTTCAGTGTATTCGGGCAGCGAAGATTGCATTGCTAGACTATGCCAATTAGAAGCTCAATTACAGGGTGTATCAGTTTGCGTTTTACACCAGTTTCTCTCGCCGGTGTAAAAACAGCTGCAAAGATGAAAACACGCGTTTCCTGTAGTATGTGTGCAAGCACGGCGTGTGCGTCGAAACAAATACCTACGCGCGTGTGTGTTCCATGGTACTGGTTATTCAGGACCAGAAACTATAAAAAAAAGAAAAAATGAAATTTCGTTTGTTAGAAATAGAAAGAACTTTTATCTATAAAGGATTCTGTTAGTGGGATGTCATAGAGGAGAAAGAGAGTTATGAGATCATTCAACTCGTTAAAGACCATTGTTATTACTGAATTTCCAATTTTTTCAATCGTCGAGTTTTTAAAAAGTATAAGCTAAACTCTCTGTCTTTTTACGCTTCTAAGGGTTCTTTTTTTTTATCCTAGTGCTCGCCCCCCTTTCTCTCTCTCTCTCTCTCTCTCTCTCTCTCTCTCTCTCTCTTGCCATCAAGCAGCTGCGTGTACCGAGAGAGGAAAGTGGCTCTGTGATGCATGCACGTACACGTACCATACATACACGTATGTATCTGGCAATGAAGTATAATGGGAGGTTATGGAACGATATCGCATGTAGGATGCCGCAAGTATATACGCGACATACAAACATATGCGAAACGCAGATGGCTGGTGTACCTTATCGTTGTCATTATTTTCCGCCCCTGAGGATACAGAAGTAGCTTCCTCCGATGCTGTGTTGATTTTTAATGACTGAAACTGAATGATTATTAATAAATAAGAGCAAAGTAAACAGTAAGTGATAAACGATACTAAAAGAAAAAGACAGTAGTAAAAATTACCGGTAGAGATCTGGAGGAATCAATCGAGATTGGCTACTTAAGGATTCAAGAGTAACCGGCAATTTCCGGCGTTGGAATCTCCTGTTTTTTTAACGTTTATTGCTGTAGTAGATAGTAATTATTTCTCGTTGTTGTACCCAAATATCAATTAGCGAGTTTGGTACATTGTAATTCAATTTCTTGTCAAATCTGGAAATTCGACGCTGTCAGTATCATGAGAAAAAAAAAGTTCAATTACCAGTTTATTAATTAATTTGGATTAGTGGTTTCTGGACTTCGTCCAGTATTATAAAATGATGTTTCAGTACTACTACCAACGAATGATAGAGACTATCTTTTCAAGAACATAGACTGAATTCATCATATATAATTAATGTTAAACTAAAGATTGAGAACAGCTGTAATTATTAATTTATTACATTACTTACGACTTTCCATTTTAATATATTATAATATATGTAAATAACCAATCTCTCAAACTGTAGTAGTTCGTAGTTTGCTTAAACTTTCTTTTGGAGAATTCTCAACTCCTTTAAAACACACGGTGATTCCAAATTTTTACTCATAAAGTGGCAGTTTCTGTTTGAAATATATTATATTATATATATACTATATACTTATATATATTATATGCTGTATTACCTTATTTTCTGCACAAAACTTCTGCTTCAAAATAATTGTGGCCGAGACAATGTCCAACAATTCGGTATAATGAACTTTCGTGCTCGGCGTCTTTGCATCGTGCTCCAATGGAACGATGGGGTTAAATGAACGCCGTTTGGCAAAGGCTGACACGATATTATCAGCGGAAACGCGGTCGTGGCCTGCTTGAAACAGTAAACGTAACAAGCGTGTTCGGACCGTTGCGTTTCATTTCTCCATGTGGAGGACTGTCGCAATCTTACGTGTAATGTAGAGTGCGTGTGTGTACTTCATCTCGAACTGACCAGTTATCGTCCTCAAATTACGTCACCCTACAAACATAGACTCGCACAGTAGGTGGAATGTAAATACATACGTTAGTATAACGTGCAGCGAACTGTGTTGGCTAATTACACTTGACGCGCAGCATCGCGTAAAATAGGAATTTTGTCTTCTAATGTGAAACTTCTTTACGTTTACTCTCTCTGAAAAAGTTAAATGAAGAATTAGACAAGACAAAGTGAAAATTATCAATTGTTAGAAAAATATTCGAGATAAAATTTTTATCTTAACGATTTTTTTTTTTTTTTTTTTTTTTTTTTTTTTTTTTTTTTTTTTTTTTTTTTTTTTTTTTTTTTTTTTTTTTTTTTTTCGAAGAGAAGTCCAAACCTGTCGAAAA
The DNA here is from genome assembly GCA_036937485.2 of Tetragonisca angustula. Lineage (NCBI taxonomy): Eukaryota > Metazoa > Arthropoda > Insecta > Hymenoptera > Apidae > Tetragonisca > Tetragonisca angustula. Next base: position 88,536 of record JAWNGG020000004.1, on the reverse strand, counting down.
TTGAAAATTAAAAGTTTTGGTCGATGAGTTATTACAGATGACCTTGTCTGATACTCCGCCATCGATAAGCAATTTGCATTCACCTCGACATCGACCTCTCAATCGTGTAAAATATCTAAAAGCGCAAAAAATATTTATGCAAATTAGTACGGGATAAATAGTACAGTATAAGTTACTAATATATAGTAAATGGTACAGGATAAATAATAAGAAAAATAGTACAGTATAAGTTACTAATATATAGTAAATAGTGTACAGGATAAATAATAAGAAAAATAGTACAGTATAAGTTACTAATATATAGTAAATAGTGTACAGGATAAATAATAAGAAAAATAGTACAGTATAAGTAATATATAGTAAATAGTACAGGATAAACAATAAGAAAACAAAATAGAATAAAATTAAGTAACCGAATGGAAAATTCTTTTTTTTTTTTGTTTTTCATTAAAGATTACCAAGAGTCCACTATAAAAGAAAAAAAAAATTTGGGAATAGTATAAAGAGGAGAGGGAGTGAGAATGAATGACGATCATTTGTGGAGGAAATAGACAGGAAATCCTCGAAGATGATGAAAGAACAAACCATTTTGCAACCGCAAAAACTGACACTGGCCAGACTGTGGTCAAGATTGCCTCTTGGCCGCGGTTTTGGGCAAGGGTGAAGAACAAAGGGGTGGATAGTTCCTTTGACAAAGAAGAGGAAGAAACGCGCGCAGGATGGATGGTCAGCCATCCGTGATTTCCCGTCTTTGCCTCTAAACCGACAAAGAAAAAAAAAAAAAAAGAAATGGCTATATCCGTTACACGTTCGCACGTTCGATCTCCTTGCGATTTTTTTTATCTCTTCGGATTGAACTGCACCACAAAAGAAGAGATTTTGCGCGGCGTCAGCCGTGAGAATTTTTGTCGAAGAAAATTAATAAAAATGTTGCGCGTCATTTGTAACTCAATTCTCGAACAGTTTTGTAAAAACGATCGATCGAAAATAAATGTCTCGTCTCGAGCAAAAATTTGCCTGCAAATTGAAGTTGTCACACCTTCAATCCTTTGGAATTATCATTCTGGGTTATATTTTTCTTAAAGTGTAAACGTCACAGTTCAATCAATATTATATTCAACCTCTCACGTTCGTAGTTTCCAATAAATCTGACTGGTGGACAATTTTTTCAAGTTTCCTTTGTACTTTCTTTTTTTCAGGTCGCGATCTGGATACGATTCTAGCAGCGGCGGAGAATCTGACAGCGAGTACAGTGCCATTGCCTACCGTGGTGCCAGCAATCAGTCTCAGAATTCAGCCACGGCGAACGCAAGTAATCCCGGGCAGGGGAAACACATAAACAAAGGAAGGTGGACCAAAGAGGAGGTAAACGATCCGGTCAACAACAGATTTCATTCGTTTGTCGAGTTCGAGATCTTTAGACGATGTGTAATTCCGAAATTTCTGTAAAACTACCTACAAGAATTGAACATTGCCAAAGTTGCCGGACTTCATTGGTCAGAAAGTAAGAATAATGTTCGAGACTCTGGATTATCATCTTTCTCCTTCCCCTGGAACGCGGTTCAATAGTTGAGAAAATGCACACGTGATCGCGTCATCATACTGTGACTTTAATCGGATGTAACGCGAAAGGGGAGGGATACAATGAGCCTAGGCCTCGAAAAGAGGTCCACCCTTCGTACCTTCTACAACGAGTTACGTCCGTGGGCAGATGCCCTCGACCACCCCATAGTAATATACGCGGCGGCTATTGAGTATGGGGAACGCCGTATGGTTTCCCGTGGGAAACATCACGGAGATCTATCGATCTCGTGCATTTGTTACATGACCTTTTTCCATTCTCTTTCTCTCTCTCTCTCTCTCTTCCTCTCTTGTTTTTTTCCTTTCTAATCCAATATAATTGCAAAGTGAACACTCCATGTGTGTGTTATTCATTTTAAAATTTAGGATATCTTAGCGTGTCTAGCTTCCTCTACATCCACATGGGATAAAGTGGAATACCTCATTCGATAAAGCCCTTTCTACGTTGCTTTTTCAATTATAACTTTGTCCGTGTGTTGTGAAAATAAACGTTGTAATAGAACGTTTATTGTACGTATAGAACGTAATTGTTTTTTTCTTTTCACTTCTGGCTTATGCTTTTCTACGTGAAAAATATGTGACAGACTTGCAAGAGAGATAAAAATTTTTAACAAAGAAAAATTCTAAAATTACGTTTCCACCCTTAATTACATTGACGTAACGATTAGATTTTTCTCAAATGTTCAAGTTTTCTCAGATACGTACTTATTGCAGGAGACGAATTATTAATACAAACAGATAGTCTCGTCGATTAATCGTCAACGAGCTTCCTGTCTTTCCTGTTTCTTTAAAACGAGGTAACGCTTATCAAAGTAATCTTGCATTACTGTTGTGTAAAGCTTTGAGCGATCACCTTATTTCTCGCATCATGTTTTCCCTGTCTGTCTGTATGTAAATCGTGTGTTTCCGTTTGAATGGGTTTCAGGACGCTTTGTTGAAGCAGTTAGTAAGCAACGCTGAACAACTTGGGACCGGACTTCGATGGGACGCTATAGCCAGCCATTTCCCAGACAGAAGTGACGTTCAGTGCCAGCAGAGATGGGCGAAGGTCGTGAATCCGGAATTAGTCAAAGGACCATGGACGAAAGAGGTAAATCAATGAAACCAAATTCTTCTATTCAACTGTTCTTTTGTAAAGATAGATTTACAAACTTTTATCCTGCATTGCCTTAAGTAAACGCCTGAGAAATCTTCGATTTTTGTCTGTACATAAATCCTAGTGTAGAATTTAGTTACCTAAAGATAGGACTTCATTTCAATATTTAAAATTCTACAATAAAAAAATATTATGTTTTGATTAACTTACTAACACAGGTTGTGGACACCATTAGCAAGCAAAAATCAATGAAGTATTGCTTCAAAGAAAATGTGCTTTATTGAAATAGTAATCTTTAGAAATAGGTGCAAGATATTGAGTGTTACTGAGTGCTTTACCTCTGCTTTGGTACAGTCATTGTAAGCTGTAATTGAAAGACTAAATTATTAAGTCTGATTTTCACCAAACGTGTCCAACCCAGTTCAAACTTTTAGATCTCGCGAAAATTCATATGTTTATATGAATATCATATGTTTATTCATATTTATTACAGCTACGTATTTCAAACGCATTGGAAGAAACGTTCGAATAAAAGGATATATAACGGTTCTTCATCACTTTCCCTTCTTCTGGATCAAAGGAATTTTTCATCCTGCTTCATCCAACAAGTTAACATCTTATTTGAGTGAATGCCTTAGTTAAAATCAACGTCACACTCTCGAAAAAAACAAATCCTACATTCAGAAATTGCTTTATTAGTCCAGTATATAAACACGCCAAGTGTTTCCTTTATTGGCGACCAGATGTCACTGTGGGGACCCACGCTGCGAATCATATACGTTACTACCATCAATAATAAGATCTTGAATCAATCCGTTTAATCACATTCGACAAAACTGTGAAGTCCGATTCTCGTTCAAAAATCCGTCAAAGTCCTTGTTTCTTGGGCACTAGGGACCAAGATGATCCCTCGGCTGCTTTGAAAGCTCAAAGGTTCGAACTCATAACGGCACGGCCCTGTACAGCACGCACTACGCCTACACGTAACAGAGGCAGGGCACTCTTTCTCTCTCTGTCTGTCGATGGTCGCCACGGTGGGGGGGTATGCAACAAGAAAAAGAGCCCACTAGAGGTTCGCGGAGATGCTGCGTCGTTCATGCCAATGCACTTGGCAACAGCCAAGGGCAAGTAAAGCCTCTGAACAGTCTACATTGGCCCTCACGGAGAGAGGCCACTGTTGGTGTGCATCTGATTCTTCATGGTGTAAGAGTGTCCTCGTTGTACCTTTTTTTTTTTCTTTTGCCGCTGTCCTCTTCTCTTCCTTGTTCTCTCTCTCTTGCCTTTTTCCCTCGGTGCACTCGAGGATCATCTCCGCGTGTGTCCTGCTGTCCTTTCCTTCCCGCCGTTTTCTGTCGACCTACCGCCTTGTTCTCTCGTCCCTTCCGAGGAATTACTCGCGCGTTGGATACTCGCCTACCGCTCGGTGAGAACTTGCCCGATCAAGCGGGGCCTTTCGGCCGCTTCTCGGGGAACAGGAATCTCGCATCTAATGAAAAGTCAACAATCCTTGGCCGAGACGTCTTCAAATCGATAGTTGGAGATCTTCGTTCAGTCTTTCGAAGTTTGCCTCTCGACTTCTTTTAGAAGCCACGACACGTTCCTCCAAATCTGATTCATTCACATGCTAAAAGGAATTATTTTTAGTCTTCATTAAGAGCCCCTGAGACTTGCAAACCGAAATCAGATATTTCTAGCTATATCTAGCTTTCAAATATTGCTATTGCACGATGCTAGACTTACCGGACGTCAGTATTTATTAATTGAAAATGTTATTAAATTTCTCTGAGGTTACGATTACAATGGATGTAATCTGGCATACGCCCTTACGAGAAAATGCAATTGGATAGTCAGACGTTAGAATGACAGTTTTCTTCAGGAGGAAAAATTGAAAAAGTTCACTGAAATTATAGAAACAAATATTCAAGTAATCTGTTTAAGAGATTGTTGAACAGATCGATATACAAAATGCGTACAAATTCAAATACTCTATATATAATCAATTATGTAAGTTCTGGGGCTATTTTATACATTGATGATCAATGATCTTCGCAGGAGGACGAAAAAGTGGTAGAATTAGTCGAACGATACGGACCGAAGAAGTGGACGTTAATTGCACGACATCTAAAGGGCCGTATAGGTAAACAATGTCGGGAAAGATGGCACAACCATTTGAATCCGGGTATCAAGAAAACAGCGTGGACGGAGGCGGAGGACAGAATAATCGTGGAAGCTCATCGCAGGGTGGGCAATCAATGGGCAAAAATAGCAAAATTATTACCGGGAAGGACAGACAATGCTATAAAAAATCATTGGAACAGTACTATGAGGAGGAAATATGAAACTGAAGAGGGTAGATCCACTAGCACAAAAGGTTCGTATCAGTCCATTAATTTTTCAATTGTTAGACTGCAGATGTTTCTCACATAATTTTTATGATAATTTTCCTGTTCAAATATTTTTATTTTATTTTTCGTATTTTATAATTAAGCTGAATAGACACTTTTATCCTGTATAAAGTTTAACAAAAATATGAGACAATTTAGTAATAAGAAAAATATATTTTGATTTAGCTCATCGATATATGTGTCCTCCTGTGAAATTACATTTAATGAAAGTGAGTTTTTTTTTTTATAGGAAGAGGTAGGAGAAAAGCGGAATCATCGGTGCCCTCTACAGATAACAATCTGTGTCTAGAGGAAGACGGTCACGGCCGTTTGAAGATAAATTCGACGAGCAATGAGAATGCCACGGCTACTGTACAGCAGCATATTCTGAGTGTTGACCAACTAGATTGGTCCAGGGCTTGGGATAATCAGCAGGGCACCCAAAGTTTTCAGAGTCTTTTGAATTTGAACGAACGGTCGCACAACAATGAACCTTCCAAAAGAGGAAGTTCCTCTTCCAGAGTCAAGACTGAACAAATTTCACCTTTCACAAAGTACGTCATAAACTAGAAAAAAAATTCAGAAAATTTTCGCAGAGCGTTTCTTAAGGGGATATTAACCCATGCATTTTTATAGATATTTTGATATGCAAATACAAAGTGAAGCGACCAGTTCAAAGAGTTCGGAGATCAGACTGATGCCAATGCCAGATTTGGAAGAGATATCGGAAGCCGCCGAGAAGGAAAGAAGCAGCCCGCCCCCTATTCTACGTCGGCGTAGAAATGCTCAAATACTTCTACAGAGGACGGAAACATCTGAGAGTATAAACCAGTCCGAGTATTTGATAATAACTCAACAGCCGTCTGGTGTCACCAGTCCATCCACGCCTATCAAACAACTGCCATTCAGTCCGTCACAGTTCTTGAATAGTCTGAGTCCTGAGACCTCCTCCTGGCCACGGGCGAGTACTCCTAAAGGTAGCAGTCCCGGGCCACTCACCACACCACAGCCTACTGGTCTTCGACGAAATCAGAATGGTAAAGTTCTTAATATAAATCTCTTTGCTTGTTGTTTCTTCATGTTTGAAGTTTGTACACAGTTTAATACAGTATTCCGTGTCGTTATTATCATTACATTTTGTGTTGCAGATGGCAATACGCCGAGGACGCCAACACCGTTCAAGAATGCGTTAGCAGAATTAGAACGGCGCAGTGGCGCGACTACTCAGTTACCTGCCACTCCGAGTCGTCTGGACGCTTTGACCGAAATTATTAAACAGGAAACCGATCGTGAAGGTTTAGCAGGAACCAGCGCTATCCTTCAGGACTCTGGTTACAGCACGATCAGACGGCGGGGTAAAGAAAATAGCGCTCCCGGCGGGAAAAGAGCGCGCAAAGCTCTTTGCCAAGCTTGGGCTTCTCAGGATAATTCCGAAATGAGTTTCGTCGTAGAAACACCGGTAAGTTGAACCACCTATGCTTAACGTGTAATATTTATTTACGTAGAATTCGTATTTTCGTGAATCTAATTTGAAAAATGAGACTTGAGTGGAAAATTGTCCTGTCTGTTAAATGAGTATTTTATACGCTTTTGCATATCGTATACATTCTGTGCATTTCTACACTTTCAAATGCATAAAAATTTGCCTAAGCATTACTGTTATATAAAATTGTTCTTTAGTTGACTGATTCTTTTTATGTTGCAGAGTAAAAGTTTGGACACATCAGTATTGTTTTCACCGGCATCCATGGCATTGGAGGATAGTTTTTTAACAGCAGGGACTAGTCCCGTAAAGGTAGAGAACCATGTCCATACTCAATCACAGATTCAAACTCAACCTGCCCTTTCCTGGTATTATTCCCGTACCAATCGCCTTTAGACACGCTAGCCGGCCTTTTCTTAACTTTCTTATTTTAACACTTTATCTTCCCCTTTCCTTTACTTGGTATATTTTAATTAGTCATGCTTGCCTATTGATTAACGTTAAATACGCCTCATCCTTCTTCTATCTTTCTCTTTGATCTTTCTTTCTTTTTAATTTATAACTAAATGTTACAAAGCCAAGGCGCGCGAGGAATTAACCTTGTATTTATTCTTCGTAATCCGGTCACGATTATCGACTCTATTTTGCCTGGTATCGTCCAATCCAAAGATTATTAGCATTCTTGTTTTTTGTTTTAAGTTACGAGTATTGTAATTAAAAGGTAACATAACTAACATTAATAACGACGTACGGGTTTGATTTATTTATACGATTAACTTATTTTTTTTCTTTTTATCCTTTCTTTGTTAAATTATTATTTATGTGTCGTAATGTTATGTACTTGAAGCGAAATTTATGATCATGGATTAAGGAATTAATTGTTTGAAAGGAGCCAATATCACGAAGTACTTAAGTTACACTTACTACGTTTACTGTAATATCTTTTTTCTTTTTTTTTTTGGCCAATGTTCATTGCTGTTATATACTCTACATTACAAAAATGTCCGTACTCTTGAATTACGAATAACGATATATATATACATTGATGTGTACGGTCAATCTTGTTTCGTTTTTGTTTGCTTCATTTTTCTTTTACGATTAATCTTACGGATAATTTTTATTTTTATTTTTTTAATTATGGGCTAGACTCGCTTCATTATTTTTCTTTATTTCATTTTGTTGATGTTTGTTCGTGTAAATTGTAAATTGTTCGCGTATATTTGATACTTTGGAAGCGAAGTAAACTGGGAACATTTAATCAGTAACTTAATTCATTATTTATTATTGTACAAAATTCAGTCATGTAAAATAAAGGAAAAGAGAAAGAGAGAGAAATAGTCTTTTTAATGCTGTTAGTACTTTTTAACGTTCAAATGACTAAATTATTATAAGAACGAATCCTGTGCACGACGGGTCAAAACGTGCCGTATGTAAATCTGTAGGTGCAGTATTAATATCTAAATGCTACAGTTATTTAATATTTATTTACTAAAATGCCATCAATCACATCGAAATGTTTGCAGTTTCAGTTTCGTTTCCCTAGTCATTTAATAAGAAATGGGTCACCGGTGATCCGCAACATGGAACATGTTAATATAATTACGTTTTAGATTTGTATATTCTTTCGTAGTTCGATTATATCTATGCGTAATTATATATAATATATAGATAGATACATATTAAAAAGTAAAAGATAACATTTATTTATTATCATATTAATATATATACATATACACATATTTTTTTTTATTTCTTTGGTAATATAACGTTGAGTTACGTTGCATGTTTTATAACTAACTCAAACGTAAAACGCCCCTATGCAGGCCTGGCCTAGCGTACCAAAGTATCTTCCTCGTCCTTTTTTATTTCTCATCCTCTGTGTCCTGAAAGTTTACAAAATCCAAAGAATAATTTTTCGAGCGACGGCCCTACTAGTCGTGACACATGCTCCTCTCTTCGATACCGATTCGTAACCGTGCGAAGGAAAAAAAAAACAAGAAAATTAAGCAAAATACAAAAGACCCTAGTCATTCTACGATGAAACGTGGTGGTAACACTCCTAGCATGAACGTAAAACAGGGAGCAAAACATGAACGTGTAAAATGCACCACGTGCTGACCATGATTTTTTTCGAATATATATATATATATAGAGCTCCTGTAACCTTTCTGTTTCTCTCTAACGACGTCCTTCTCTCCGTCTTTCTCTTCTTTCATCTCTGTTCCCTCCTCTTTCTCTTTTTTCGCAAGTCTCTTTTGGAATTCGTCTGTCGAAGATTTTTTTGAAATTCACAGCAGTTGAAATTTTTTTTTGTTGATCTTGTCAGTTAAATTGTCTTTTTCTGAAGAAAGAAAAAAAAAAGAAAGAAAAAGAAAAAAATAGAAGATAATCTTCAAACAAACAGATATTTTCTGTAATTGCGTTCTTTTAATCGCCGGCTGTAGCTAGTGTGTCTATCCTTTCTAGACTTCCCACGACTTTGCGTCCGTACAACGGAAGCCTAACGCCAAGAGGGCAATCACGTTCGATGCGTTCGACAGTCCCTGTTGTATTCTCAGCCCCTTGCCGCTCAGGCCAGCCAAACGCGCCAAGGTGAGTGATTTGGTTTTTTTTTTTTTCCGACTTCAAAATTGGTTCATCGTTACCATCTCGAGACCTCCGTGTTAAAGATTCGATATTCGTTCGTCAAATCGCGACACGCTACTTAATTTTCGATGCCGAGAGACACCTGTCGTCATAGATCGGATTTCATTGTAGACGCTTTCAGTGTTGGGATAGCTTCAGTTCAAAAGACCCTAACCTTAATGTTCAAGGTTTGATAAATTGCGAAAATAAAAAATTGTACAATAAATTTGAACAGATGTCGAGCCAATTTACGAAAAAACATTTTCAATATTTTTTTTCTCACCCACTATATAATGTAAAAATATCTTTGAGAAAAACAAACTAGGGGACAGCCAAAGTGGAAGCTTTGCGCTTTCATCGTTCATATATGTGTTCAGTTATGCTCCCTACTGTACGTCATTAGTTATTGCTATCGATATTGTATTCAAAGAGCTATAATTTGATTTTCATTCTCGATTTCTTTTGATCGCAGATACACTTGGAGGCACAATGGACAACAGTAGCGTGTGGACGTACGCGCGATCAGCTGGAAATGACGCGAGCTGCACGCCGATTCCTCAGCAACCACGGATACCTGCCCTTGCGTCCTCGTTCTCTGAATTTTTAAAAGCCACGATCGCGTTTCGTGGTTAAAAAAAAAGGATGGGGTTAAACTAGTCGTAATTCCGTTTAAAAAATATGGCCTTTTTTTCTATCGAAAATCTACCGAGTGTAAAAAGATGTGATAAAAAAGAAAAAAAAATAAGAGAAACACAGCGAAAAAAAGAAATAAATATAAATTAGGCAATTTTTTACAAGCTGAATACGAATGCGTTGTACATTGGAATACTTTGTAATTACCTTTTGCGAATTTTAGTACCGAGGTATTCCGATGCATAGCGTGTGTATTATACAAACGGTAGATTTTTTTTTTATTTTTTTTTTTTTTTTTTTTTTTTAACGAAGTAAACCGTGATGCATTCTCATAGCTGCATCTCGAGAGGTTGAGAAAACGTCACGGTTTATCACGACATATCTCCGTTTGCAGTTCATTCTCAAACGCGGAAGACAAAAGGAGCAAAGCAAAAGACACTTCTGCCTTTTTTTTTTTGTGGGTGATAGAAAGTTGCTACTATGGTGGTCTACAATTGACTACGAACGCAGGAAAAGTCTTGATCTTTTGACAGTGATTCCTTACTTTCGTAAACGTTACTTGTTTTCTGGTGAAATACGTACAAATCGCAAACATACATTGATATACAATTTTTTTTTTTTTTTTTTTTATAAGAACATTAGAGGTGTAGCAATGTCCACGTGAAGAAACTTTCGCGTAAATCATGATATTGCATTAATTTTGTTTTGAAGATAGTTGAAGAACTTCCGACGCATAAGTAGCGACCTCTTATCACGCTCGTACACAAAAAAAAAAAATAAAAAAAGAAATAGAAGAATAAAATAATAGTCGGTTTATTTGATACAATAGTATGTATTATATAATATAAAACAAAAGCATTATTGCGGCCGTTATGTACAAAGAGCCTTGTAATTCATATTTAATTTACAACTGAATAATAAAGACGTGATAATAATCACACCAAAAAATAAACGGTTGGTAAAATGTTTCCCCTCTTTAGAACAGCATAATGGATGCTATTCGAAACCTACGAACCATAAAGAGGATTTTTCTGACGACTTTTCGCCTTAATCGCGCCGCGACTATCCACTTTTACGGTTTTTTTTTAAACAAACAAAATGAAACATCATGCTAAGAGTGCTCGTTAATATTATTAGTAACAGCGTACTTTAATTAAATTCTCGGCGTACATCACCGTGCTATTTTATAAAAACTTGGAATGCCATGGAATGGATAGAAGAGATGCAAGTGCTTATACGATGATCAGCCCGTGTATTGCTCGGCAAACAGATTAAAAAAAAAAAAAGTTGCTCGATGACCGATAAAAGCGTCCTCACGATCGTGGTGAGGTATATTATATCGAGCGTTGCCTAACCAACTCAACTTTTCTTTGTTTTCACTTGAGCCTTCGGTACCCTAAGGATATCTTCTTAGACTTCGCCGCACGAAGTGACACGCGCTTTATCTCACACCGGGAGTCGAATTACACAGCATCTAAACGCAAACAGTGCAAGATTACCCAGTAGTACATTCAAACTGGACACGATATGACAATGTTCATTAACGATAACGGTAATCGTTGAACGTAATTCTAAAGCCTTTTGATACACGTGTTTCCTTTACACGTTCCAACGTCGTGCAGAATTCAGAGTTCTTCGAAGAACTTTCATGGCAAATTAATAAGACTACATTAACAGTATTAAATACGAAATTACATCATTTTTTTTTCTTTTCTTCCTATAATATAACCCTCGTTACTAGTACATTCTTCATGGTCTGACAATTTCTTCACTTATTTTAACGCTAAAAATTGAATAAAGTATGCGCATTTCCTTAACTATTCAACTGGTTATTCAATTTCAAAAGAAAATACTGTTTTTAGTTTATATTCGCTAGATATATTTTTTTCAAAAGTATAGCAGTCGGAATGTAATTAACACCGTCGATTCCCTTTGTAAAATAAGATGATAAAAAATATTGCGAATTACGAATTACCAACTAGTTTGTATAAAATCAATGAGACACGTCGTTTAGCTTTGTTTGAAATTTCTCGTCAATCTTATGCACGTTTTTCTTTCTTTCTTTCTTTTTTTTCTTTTAGGAAGAAGAATCAAAGTGTCAATCTTTTTACTACGACGAATATGCAATATCTACTTGTGTACGAATTATACTAAATATTATTAATAAAGTTTGCGAGTCTGTGATATATATCGTATTGATGTTTAAAAAAAAAAAAAAAAAAAAAAGAAGAAGTTTGCGTTTGCAAACACGTGCACTAAAAGATGCCTAAGCATACATACAAAGTGTATAATTATGGTTTCTTTTTTTTTCTTTTTTTTTTTAAGTTCACAATAACACGGTGGTAATGCCCGATAAAATTCGATAGATAAATGTCGAAGAATCCTCGAATCTCCGTGGATCATTTCCAAGGCTTATCCGTACGAACATGCTTCGTGAAATTTCAAAAACAGGAAAATTATCATGTCAGGTATCAGCTTACGGTCATCCAACTATCCGAGATTCCCCCGCGCATTCTACTTCTTTTTTTTTTTTTTTTTTTACAGAACGATCGTATCAAGAAGTGACTCAAGAAATCTTTGACTAGATGGCGATCTTTTCGAAAATTGCGCGTACAATAATTCATTACGAAATAAAATGTGTCTTATTAGTAATAATCTCATTGATTTCTATCTCTAGATATAATTGCGTAATATAACATCAGGGAACTATGTGTAGTAGAGATAATACAGAGGAACTCTTAGCTGTCGATTATAACAATAGCTAAAAGAGGGAGATTTTTTTTCTTTCTTTGACTAGTACTACCGGTATATCGATTTAGCATTTACGAAAAGATTGCATCGAAAGAAAGTCACGCCTTACGAAATGTTTAAGGATATACTTGGGAATAGCGCGAGAAGAATTTTTAGGAAACGGGGACACCGTGTATACCGCGCCTCCAATGAATAACGAAATAAGAGTAACTATCGAGAGACGAATCGAATGGTTCAGAATCGCTATCGTTAAGTGACATTTGTATTTTCGAAGAAGAAAAAAGAAAAGAGAAATAAACTATTCGCTCTAAATGATTCGAATTAATTCAAGTTACGATTATTCAATAATTCAGTAGTTTCCATGATTACAGATATAAACACTGATGATTAGATCAGTCGCTACATTCAGCCTCCTAATAAAATAACGTCTATAAAAAGTCTAAAAACAATCAACAAAGATGTATAAATTCACTAAAAACAAGTAAAGAGGTATAACGCCGACGAGGTCATTTTCTAATGTCTCTTTTGCTCGAAACGTCCAAAAGTAACACTTTCTTGTGAATGTTTCGCATTTCTTCCCGTTTTAATACTCAAAGTTCTAGAGCGTCGTCGCCAATGTAATTTTGTATTGTTTAATCCAACGTGTCTGGATCTGCTAAAAGGTTTAAGACACATGGAGATTAATTTATAAAATTCGAAATCCCCAAAGAGGAAAAAGTGAAAAATACTTCATTAGGCAATATTTACCTGGAGAAGGGGATCCTTTGACTCTGCAAGTGTTATAACTTCCACAATTCAAACATTTCAAACCTACAATATGGAATTTTACCGTTGACTCCTGAAAGATTTAGGTTACAATTTATTGTTGTCTATTGATCAAGTAAAGCGCACAGTTCAAGCGTAACGGAACAATATCATTGTATCCTTACCTCGTGACAGTCTTTGCACAGAATATCAACCTTGTAATCCCTGTACTCCTCTGGCATTGGTGTTGAAGATACTTCCATATCCAAAAATCTCCATAAATCAGTCATATCTAAAAGCGATACTTGGCAAGTTGGACACGCATAATGTCCTGAGTGTAACAATTCCTCGAAACAAGTGCGATGAAGCAGATGACCACAGTTTGGAATGTGACAGGGTATACGACTTGTGTGAATGTCCTCCAGACAAACTGGACAATTTGCGTGAGAGACATTTTCTACACACTGAAAATAACAAACAAAAAATTACCTTACACAATCGCACTTGGTAATATAATTATTTTATATTAAGGATTAGCATTTAATTAAAATCTAAATAGTTGAAGTTAAATTGAAATATTCTCGCACCTGTAATTCCACTAGAATAAAATGTAAAATTTTCTATACAGAGTGTCCTGATATAAGAATACAGAATAAAGAATGAACGTCTTCGTTTTCAAGAAAATCAAGTTTGAAATTTTATTAGCTGTATTGGGGCCTGCTCAGGCAGATTAATAAATAACGAACTTTTTTTTTCACAAAACGCTTCGTTTTTGAGAGAACTCAATTAAAAATTTTATCACTTTTACACGTTTACTAATTAATAAAATTTACTAAAATTCGTGAAACACATTTTCAAATAAACATACTCGAACTTCGTTTTCGTGAAAAAATGAGGTCTTTGCCTCGCAGAAAGAGAAATTCGGGTTTTTTCTCTGTTTATCCAAGACTGTCTGTCGCAATTCGTCGTCTGCAGCCGAGCTTGCTGCACAAGCAACAGGACTGTTCACTCGACGTTCACTACAACCAAAAAATTCAACGACGCGGTTTACGTACCGTGTGCCCGTTCTGTAACTGAACTGGCAAACACATGTTGCACTTGGCACAGTGGAAAAATCGGTCGCGACCGCCGACCCTGCATATCCCGCAGCCATCGCAGTGATACTGATTCTTGTCCTCGTCGTCGAATAAGTTGCATTCGAGGCACGTGTACTTGCCGAACCGGCAATGACAATTCTGGCAAGTGGCTTGCACGGGTTGACGCGTGTCACACAGCACGCATATGAGTTCCGTCACCTCTTTCCTGTTTACCGTGTGGGTCTCCTCCTTGTCGTGGCAGAATCGGCACGTATACACCTTATTGCAACACGGTGTCTGGAAAAAAGAAAAAAAAAACGAATTAGTTTTCAACGCGATTTGTTTTTCTTCAAGTTCTCCATCAAGGTGTTGGGGGAGGGATAGTTTTATCCCTGCTATTCTTTTCTAAATAATCTGATACATGTATTTATATAATTCGACAGACGTCAATTATTAAAACATAGCATTCAATTTCAACGCTAAGTTGGATCTTTTTTAATTGTCCTTTGCGTTTTTTTTTTTTGTTTTTTTGTTTTAACCAAACTGTGTTGCGCATGCAACTGACTGCGGACCATAACGAGCGACCAAAAATTACAATAATTCGTCGCTTTCTTTCTGAACTGGTCGGTACGATATCACTGGATAGAAATGACTGAGACGTAATAAATTTATTTGTTTTGCCTGTGTGTTTGATTATACTTGAATATATTTAAAATCGAGAAAATAATTGCAATTTTGGGACAAAAGATTCTCGACGCGCGTAGCACGTCATTCCAGCGCAGAGAGGTTAGGGATTAAGTTTCACGATTGTACGTGAGGGGAAGGGAAGAGGGGTGGGACAGGGGCTAGGTTCAAATTTTCCATTCCAAAACGCAACAAAAATGTGTCTTCGACGATCCTTGAGCACTTCAGAAAACGAAGGCCTTAGATAATAATCCAATTAGCCCCCATATGAATCCGTCCTTGATCCCTAACCCTTCCGATGCAGCAGGCGCTTATAAGCGTTCGGCAAATCCATTCGACAGCGCACGGGTGAAGGCAGATCAGCGTGCGGAGGACATGGTAACGCATGCACCCACTGTAGGATTCTGCTGCACGTGGTGTCTACGTTCACCGACATCGGGGCAATCAATTACGCGTCGAATCAGTTAAAGAAACGTTTCAACGTTGTCAAGCACAATTTTTCCATCATTGACAAGGATGATTCACTTCTCAAACTTTTCCATCTAGCAACGAAGCGAATTTTTAATCTTGGTCCAATTTCGTTCATTTGAATCTAATTGCTTTCGGCCTAATCTCCTCTTGATTAATTTTTTTCTATTCGTGTGTAATTTCTTCTGCATCTAATGTTTTATTTGTACAATTTCCTCTGCGTCTAATTTTCTATTTGTATAATTTCTTCCACGTTTAATTTTCTATTCGTATAATTTCGTAAACACCTTTTTCCGAGCTTTTCTTTTTTATTTGTTGGAACAAGAAGATGATTGGGTGATGAAGATTCGACGATTGCGGTAGGATTTAGTTTATCATTACGATGATCGGCTCGAGCCTAGCATGCAATCGATTTCCATCATGATTACTTAGTTCCTATTAGATGGCGCACATGGTGTACGTTTTAATCCTCCATGTGCTATCGAGACACGTGTTACAGTGTTGTAATATGTTTCTAGAAAAATTCGATAGTTCACCGTCGAACTTGTTTCAAAAACGATATTTAAATACGCTAATTTTGAACAACGAAATGATTGTAATTTCGTTTAACGTGACGCTAAATTTAAAAGTGTCTCTCGAATGGGGCCATAAAATACAAACAACAAAGACCTGATACTTAATATTGTATTTCAACGAGAAAGAATTCCTTAAGATTTTCGTAATGATCAATCAAATTGAAACTTAGTACATCAAGAAGTTTAATTTGATTCTTTTTACATCGCTTCTAAAAATGTTAATTAAAAAAAAAAGAAAAACTGATTAAAATAAATACGCGTCTTTAAAGAGGGTACAGCAGTTTGCTCGGTAACAAACTTATCTAGATTATTCACCGATGATGTCTCTCTTGGACAATATTTAAGTAACAAAAAATTTCAGCACGTTACCTTCGCGCGTTTAGGCAAACAAGCAGAAAACAAGGAAATATCAAGAGATCGGGTAGATCGAGCAAAAATTCGAGTTTCAAAATACGAATGTCAAGGGGGTAAAAAAGGACAAAGAGATACCGACTAAATTGCTAACTACGGTTTTCTTTCGTCAGAGGCAGCGCACGAGAAGCTGGTAGCAGCAGCGGCAGCACACGACATTTGACTTATCGCGGCAATTGGTAAGCAACACTGTGAAAGAGGGCGTCTCGTTACACAACACACGGCTGGAACACTTCATCGATTTGTTTGCTGCGTGTACACACGCACATGGGGGACCGCGCATTCGTGTTTACACACGGCGGATAGAAAAAGCCTCGCGTACGAGAGCGATTTCGGTGTCAGTCGTTAATTGCGAGACAACGCTGCTACGTCGTTTATTTTAGAAAACGAGTTTGTACTATCGATTACCCGGAACAAGTTCAAGGGTAGTTACAAAGGTACATCGAATCCTTTTGATTCTTCTTTTCTCTCTCTCTCTCTCTCTCTCTCTCTCTCTCTCTCTCTCTCACGGATGCTTCTCAAATTTTATTTTTTAGGCCTCTTCACTTAGGAAGTGAACATCCGGTTTACCAGTCGAACGAAGATTTGTTAAAACGACCAATTGTAAATACGATAAATTGTCAATCTGTTAAACTTTCTTTAGAAACTTGAGATCATCGCTTGAATGATTTCGATCCTGCTCTGAATAATTCGAAATTATATACACACTATAATGTATGTAATTAATTATCAACTGTGTTACTTACGACTTTGCCTTGCATGATATATATATATATATATATATAATATCAAATTAGATACATTAATATTTACATAAATACAATACATTTAATATACAATAAATTTAATTATATATATATATAATTATATTTTAATTACATATATCAAATACTGCGAATTAATGATATTAAAATCCATTAGTACTTGTTACATTGTCATTAGAGTCGTCGAGAATCAAATTGCTTTCACAAACATGCATGAACTTGCAGGAATGATATGCGAGAGGGAACAAAATCAAAGTTAAGTTAGGTCAAAGTCGGTTGATCATGACAAGTTCAGAACACGGTTGACAGGAGAGGAAACCCTAAGAGAACATCGTAAGAATTAAAAACATTTTTCAGGAGTATGTTGGTTTCATAGTTGAAACGCACAAACTGATCACTGAACATCTGCGTGATCGAAACCGAAAACAGAGTGCCTCTCACGTGCATACATGTATTGTTCGTGTCCGCAGGTTTTGCTAGAAACAGCGACATGCTCAAACAATTGTTAAACTTATTTCGAGATATCAGGTGAATTGCTATTTAACAGGCGTAATGTCACAACGTGTCGAAATTGATCTTAATCTGTAATTCTTCGTAGCAATTTTATTGGATACCCCAGAAAGGTATTTTAATGACGAAAAGAAAAACGATTCGTTCGTTATTAAACAATGTATCTAATTAATAGGCCGCGAATGTTTGCTAAAAATAAATAAAGTATATGAATACATACAGAGAGTAATTAATGACAGTAATGATCATTTTCTTAAAACTTCACAATTTCATTAATTGTGTGTAATAAATAAATAAAGTAATAAATAAAGTATATGAATACATACAGAGAGTAATTAATGACAGTAATGATCATTTTCTTAAAACTTCACAATTTCATTAATTGTGTGTTGTTGTTTTAGCAAACAACACGATACGAAATGTCTACATGGAGTGGAGCCGGTAGGGAAAACGATTGCGGCTGAGAGAACTCACCACAAACTTGGATTTTCGCTTGTAATGCTCGCAGCCGTAATCATCATCGGCAGTCGCCTCCAAGGGTTCCTCCTTCGACGTTGACGCACGTTCGGCAACAGTCCGCGCTTCGTCGTTGTTCTCCATATCTCCCGATGATCCTAAATTTCTGCCTCTTTCTTCTCCTCCGCCGCTTCCTTCTTCTCATCGACTCGCACGTCGTCCTTTCCAGATTTCCTTGCGGCGTGTCCGATTAACACCCGCCTTGGCCACAGTTTGTTTGTCTGATTAGCACACGCTTCAAGCGGCGATTCAAAATAAACGGCGCTGGAAGAGAAAAGGAAAGGAAAAGACAGGAAAAGAAAAAAAAACAGAAGAGGAGGAGGAAGAGGAAGAACACCGACGTCGAACGTTCGGATCACGCGGTTGCAGGGGCTGTTTATTCCGTGCGAACGAAGGGACAGAAACGTCAACCAGAGGCGAATGGAAACGTATCGGGCCCCGTGTGTCCGATCAACGGAAATAGACTCGATCGTGCCATTGTCAACGTACTCGCACACCGTGTACCCGCACGACGCGAGACGAAGTTCCAAGGAACGAGGAGAGACTTCTTTCTTTCCGCGATCACGGGCTTCCAACGACCGCGGGTATTTTCGCCTCCAGGTTCCAATTGGGCTGCGCAACGAACGTTTCGTTTACCTGTTACGGGCGGACGTTACAAGGAAAACGATTATTACTTCTCGGTGAACTTCGAAAAAACGGGCTCGACACTCGTCACTTCTGACACTACTTCACTTCGTTGTACTATCACCACGGTGTAATGATTACAACGGCAGACGACGTTCAGGGGAAAAAAGGATGCAGAAGCACGGCCGGAAGTTGTGACGACTCGGCGAGGTACTACACTCGCGTTCGCGCGTGCACGTCCGGCGCGCGAGGATTCAAACGTCTTCCGATCCTTGGCGCATCGCGAGACGAAATTATTTCTCGCGAGCGAATGGCAATGCGTGGAGTGATTTGCGAACGAACACTCGAAAGTCAATTAGCGCAAGTGACTTATTAAAAACTGCTTGCATCGTGCAAGTATCTTTTCGTCGCTAGAGCTAATGTTCCAATCGATGGAACAGTTTAGTTATCATTTCTGATAATTTAAACACTAATGTCATTTTAATAATATCTTTTGACAGATTTTACTTATTTGCGTTCTAATAATTATGTTATAATGACTAAACTGTTTTGTTGATTGAACAGGTTGTTAAGAAAGAAAGAGTATTTTCTTATTGTTGTTAATCAAAAGTAACTTACATCAGATTATGAGCTATTCGTATAATACATGTTATGCTCTGTCTCGTATTTTAATGTTTCATCGTGATTAGTTAGTATCAGTATTAATAGAGTATTAATAGTAAATATTTAAAAGTTTGAGTGCTGCGTGTATCAGATTTGGTACACGGTGAACCTCAGTTGCACGGCGAATGAAGTTTTTAATGTGAATAAAGTCATTTTTTTCTGTTATACATAGTGTATTTTCTGATTTCAACATTTATTGTAATAATAAACAAATTTCAAGCTCTCGAAAGTATATAACTTTACAATTGCAATTAATTTTGCAATTACTCATTACAGTTTGACTGTCTATAATATAACCAAGTTTCACCTTACAAACAGACCAATTGAATATTGCCGTTTCAGTCGTGACGAATCGCTGTTTTAACATTCTCTGGTTGTTATCGTCACTCAATTAAATCTCATCGAATTCTTTCGTGTTTCTTTTCACCTAGAATAAATCCATTCAGCGACAGACAGAAATATGCAAAGAAAGAGAAAAGGAGCAAGCAGAAGGCGTAGAAACTTTGTGTCCATTGTGGTGGTCATCCGGTCGCGTGGTATCACTGTGAATCATACCGTGGATAATAAAATGGTGAACGACGATGTGTGTTAAGTTGTGAGAGGAGAGTCCGATAAATTTCGCCTGTTAATCGAACTGTTAAGGGGACATCGACAACGGTGCGTTTTTCTCGGTGGCGTTGAACTATTCGCAAGTGTAAAACACGTTTACTAATGTTGAAATGAATCGGAATTGCGTCATGTATGGCGACTTACGAAAACTATGCGATAGACACAAGCAGCTCGCCCCGTACGGGCCCTGCACTACGTCGGACTAATGATCAATGGCTTTATTTGAGAAGCGATACACGAATAAAGTGCTGCTAGATGATACAGAGAAGCTGACGAGCATCATTGAAAATGCAAGAGCAATCGACGGACACACGGTACGGCGCACGCTTAATGCGTATATTTTGACATTTGCTCGATAAATGATGAAGATAACACACATCGGCCTGTTTGCCCCAATCTCGTGTGTTGAATCAACGACGGGCGTTATTGTTCGTCACGTACGCATTCTCGACGGTTCTTTTACATTCGTGCATCAAACGTTTCTTCAGTCGTGTCCACTTTCTTTCTTTCTTAAGTTGAATTAATTTGACAAAGTTATTCTACTCGCAATGTATTATAATTCTTCTCTTTCACGTAAAAGTAAAACTTACAGTATTTAATATGCAAAATTTAAGTATTTAACATTGTAGAGTTTATCTATAAATTAACATCAAAACTAGATCACAAATCTTAACTTATCATGATTTCTGTATGATCTTTGTATAATTTGAATTACTTTTTATTTGTTATGTATACGCAATGGCTCGTGAAAATATTTAAACACTTGCCATAGATTAAATTATGAATGTATCATATATACTATCATATGAAATTTGGAATTTCATGAATCAACGCTATAATGATGATGATGTTTTATTATAGTTTAAAGCATTTTATATAACATGTATAATCTGTTTTCAAAAACCATTGCATATGAATATATGTGTCTGTTTATATAGATGTATATGCCTATAGGTTTTTATTTATTACTGCATGGAGTAATACGTTCATGAAATACATGATTATGTTACATTTTAGGAGTATGTGATTAAAACACAAAGAGGTCCACTTCCAGAGAAATCTTGGAGAGTTAGCAGACGCTACAATGACTTCGTACAGCTTAATGCAGCTCTATCAATATCAGGTATTGACCTGGCTCTTCCTCCAAAGAAAATTATTGGTAATATGGAACCAGACTTCATAGCTCAACGTCAAATAGCCCTACAGGTTAGTTACATCATAGGAAGATTGTTATCAAGTATATCTGTTTGTTATAATTTTGTTTCAACTTCTTTCAGAATTACCTAAACAATATACTAATGAATCCTATATTGGCATCGTCGCTTCCTATGAAAAAATTTCTAGATCCGGATAATTACACAGCACCGTTACATGGTATGATTTGATTATTATAATGAATGTAATGATGCAATTAAAAGTAAGTCATACATGTATGTACAAGTAAATGACAGGTACAAAGAATATTCTATCTGAAAGTATGAAACTAACTTCAGCATGTTAGTAAATGATGGATTTATTGTATATAATACATTTCATAAATAATTTCCATTTTTCAGAAATAGCTTTGCAACAGGTATCACTAGCTTTACGCAGCGATGCAAATTTCGAAGTTTGTAAGGCCATTCCTGATATGGGATGGAGGTTGAGAAAGCATTATTACACTGTAAAAAATCGCCAAAATCCCAAGCAAGAGTTGCTACTTACATGGGTAGAATTTGGTCCAGACAAACACTTGCAAGATAAAGATATGCAAGGTGTTTTCAAAAGTTTAGGAACATTGAGACATAATTATATAGAACCAATCGTTTATCAACATGTAACCGAAAACGGAGCTTTAATGATAAGAAATTTTTATCCAATGGGTACATTACGTGACATTTTGTGCGTTACTAAACCTAAACAACCATTCATAAAGAAATATGGCAATCCAAAACAAACTAAATCATTATCAGTGCCTGAAATTGCTATGTACGGTTACCAGGTTAGAAAATTAATACTTTATATTGAGATAATGAAATAACATTTAAATATATATGTATCTTATACTTTCTGTTTTAGATTTTGGAAGCTTTAGGATTTCTTCATGAAAAAGGCTTACCATATGGACATTTACATACAGGAAATATTCTTTTGACACAGAAATGTGCAAAATTGTTGGATATAGAAAATGGTCTCTTAGGTTTACCAGCGTTCTATCGGCCTTATGTTGTACAAAGG
The DNA here is from genome assembly GCA_036937485.2 of Tetragonisca angustula. Lineage (NCBI taxonomy): Eukaryota > Metazoa > Arthropoda > Insecta > Hymenoptera > Apidae > Tetragonisca > Tetragonisca angustula. The sequence goes on along the minus strand of JAWNGG020000004.1, from coordinate 66,122 downwards.
CGTAAACTTCACGCTACGGTAAATATTATATGTACTCTACATTTTGGAAGATATAAAAATATGTATATTAATATTATAAATTTTTATATATTCTTTTTTTTCAACAGACTCAAGTAGATATTTATTCGTTTGGACATGTCTTGTACGAAATGGCATTTGGACGACCGCTGTTAGAAGCAACGTGTTCGGAATTACCTTACTGCGAAGCAACCCTGAAAAGTCTGTTGGAGGTGATACTTTCACCAGAAGCCCTAAAACAGGATTTACCAACGGTGTCGCACCTATTAGAACATCCGTTCTTTGAGTCAACAAAACATGCTGCATTAGCTGTTGGGTCCATGGAAAGACCACATTTCAAATTAAGTAGTCATTTGAAGGAGGCCCTGCAGGAAGCAGTGAATAAAGCAGAACAAAGATTAAAAGACGAACAAAAAGTGGCGAGACATCAAAAGAGGCTTGTCAAAGTTCAGGAAATGATGAGCTCTGAAGAAGAGATGAAAAAACGAAAACAGAAACTGGTAAATTTCTCACATATTTAAATATCTCGTAATGTTCTTTGAAACAAACTCATGTATTTATTTCTCTAGAAGAAAGAACAAAAATTGGCCCAAGAACAACGTTCGGCAAATCAATTGAGCGCGAATGGAATGAAACACATAAACGGCAAGAGCCCGGAGCGCTCGGATAGTCCTACGAGTACTTCTACGGCGACTAGTGTTGGAACATTAACACCACCATCGCTGCGTAAGTATCAAATCACTTTCTCAACAATTAATATTAACGATTAACATTAATCGATCCTCCTAATTTTTACGTTAGCTGGGCACAAAAGTTGATGGCGCATACTACGCTTATTTCTCTCACGTAGGTCATATATGATCATTCAAACATTAATTCTACACATTCATGCATTTTTTTTCATTTAATTATTGCTTGGATACATCTCGTGATGAAATGTATGTATTTCCTTTTCAAGTTTATACATCGTAGATTATATAATTAATTTTGATAACTGGTATTGGGTGTAGTATATCTGGATGAAATAGTATGATTGACAAAAAATTAAATGTAGTGTAATGGTATGTGTCCAAGTGATGTCGTAAGAGCTATAAAAAGTTACTATCTATTTAACTAAAGGTTCTGTAGATGTGCCGCAAGGTGATGGAGTTCCTGCTAAGAGTACTGTACCACCACCTCCATTACAAATGCCACCACCTGTTGATGTGACAAGTAATCTCTCAAAGTTGACCAACGAACGAGCTGCTCTACTAGGAAGTATTTGTAATTTCAATAAAACTAGTCTTCGTAAAGTTGCCAATGAATATCATTGAATTGATAAAGTTACATAATTGAAAGAAAATAGCGCTGAACGATCATACTGGTTTAGAAGAAAGGAAGAAATCATGTGACTGTAATCTATACCAAAAGAATGTTATTTTTTTCATCAAATCGCAAAGAATTTTATTTCGATCGCGATGCTTGTAAGATCTATATATATATATATATATATATATATATATATATATATATATATACACATATGTGTATATGTATACATATATATAGATTTTATTTTTATTTCAATTTTGTAGAATCTTAATATGTATATTACATAGTAATAGGTACTTATAAATTATAAATTTACAAATACTCACGTACAAGATAATTCTATTAATATATTTTAACAGCAAGAATTGTTGTTAGAATTGAGCAATATTTAAATATTATTTATTGTTGTTTTTCATTTCTTAAATACCGTCCAAAGATAGATTCAAAATTGTAAAAGATTAACTAAAAATATCAAATACATTTTAAAATAAAAATATTTCTTTAGACGTTACACTTGTGTATCTGTTATAAAAAGTAACAATGAATAAAAATTTATTGTATTTAAATCTATTCAAGAGAAATGGCTTATTGATTTACAAAATAATCCATATTTTTGGACATGCTTCAATCCAAGTTTCGCGATCGAACTTTCGGTTATGTTTCATATTTTATTTGTGTGATTCTAAGGAAATCGAAAAGATAAGTGATAAGATGAGAGTGATAATACCTAATGTGTACCACATAAACTTTATCTCGTTAGTGTTATATACCGTTCTGTCTATTTAAAGTTTATGGTATATATAACGTAATTAATGTATAGATTCCATTCGTCTTGTAAAAGTGAGTATTGTGTGTTGCTTTCGTTGTGTTACTTGTAGAACCGAAACCATGTCTGTTTCTACGCAAAGAGAAGATGTGCCAAGATCCGATCTTTCCATTGAACGAATAATAATGTCGTAATGGTGAATGACGATGTAATATATACAAAAAAGGAATATATGTACAAGACTTATCTGTGAATATCGTAATGAAATAATGTAATATAGTCACAATTTTTCATATGTAATACTGATCTTACATGTAATTTGTTGAATTATTCGTATAAATACTATTCTTCATAGAGTAATATAAATATTGATTATATTGATAATTATTAAAAACAGATTGAAATAAATATTATATTTATTGAAGAAGATAATGTAAGTTATATGATTTCAAGATCTTAATCGTATTAATAAATCGAATTATCTTTTGTTTGCAAATAATAATCTACTATCACGATATTCTACATACTTTTTCTTGAACACAACGCGAGAAATAATTGATTAAAACAAATAATTATTGTACCTTTCAATAATACTCGTATTTAGAGATTGCAACGTAGATTGCAGAAAATAGTTTTCTTCTCGAAGATATTTTACTATTTATAATGAAAATTTAATGAATACAAAATATGCATATCTTTGAAATATCTTTTATCATTCAAAGTGTCTTTAATATATAAATACTGTAAATTCTTACAATATCAAAAATATCAAAAATATACGCGCGTGCATATAGTTAATTAAATGTATGATAATCGATTGTAGGCACTACAATTTCATCTTGTTTTGCAAACGCGTTTAAAAATCTAAAGAGTAGAAACTGGTTATTTAATCAAATTCGTCTTGATTTTTATTTTTATCGTTTAGTTAAAATCATTTTTTTTTCCCTTTCTTTGTAAATATATAACTATATTCAAATCATGGAGTCATACAAAATTCTTCAGTATACACAAAATAAGTTTGGTGTATCATACAAAGTTTGCAACAAATATTATATTCATTGAAGAAGACAATGCAAGTTACACAATTTCAAGATCTTAATCGTATTAACAAATCGAATTATCTTTTGTTTGCGAGGAATAATTATTCAATATTTATTACGTAATAATTATCGCGGCATTCTGCATATTTTTGTGCATAAGATTGTTACGCTTATGCTCTCGCAAATTACGAAGCCCTGAAATATTTAAAAAAAAAAAAAAAAAAAAAAAAAAAAAGTTGACACGCGAAGGCGGGAAAGGCGGACATTTTCAATTTTATATTTCACAAGCTCCCGTAATTTGCGCGTGTGTTAAAATTTCTTCTACAAAAAATAGCTGCATTGTATTTACGCTGTATTGAGTATTTACGCAATACGACCTTTTTCTACGTATATACGTATATACATTATATTTTGCATGCGACGATGTAAACGCGAAACGCGAATATATGGCATACCTAAGTCAACGCGACTTACATTTAAATTAAAATCCCCCGAAAGACGTAACGTTTCCTTTTTCCTTCTTTTCTCCCCGCCACGAAGAAACGTAATGAAAGAAGGAAAAACGAAGAATTAAATTACTACTATTCCCGATATTACGCAATTGCATACATGTCACTAATACGTCATTCACAGGTGAACATCCTTAGTTACAAGCCGAACATGTATCATCTATTGTCGCATTAGAATTAAAATTTATCTTTTTGGCAAATTAAAGCTACTCTAGATGACAACAAGGATGTTCCCCGTTTAAACATCATGAATTTTTGTGAAGCTCTTCTGTGATCGCTTTCAATCTGGAAAAATAGAAAAAGATACAGATTATTATCATCGCGAGTAACATAGAAGAATTACTGAGATCAAAACAACAATTTACTTTATAAGTTCTGTCTGAATACGATCCGTAATGGCTTTTCTCGCTTCCACTTCACTTGCTTTCGACGCACGCAGCTCTCCTAATAGCTCGGTAAAATCTATCGGCTCACCGTAATTCATGGTGACCTTTTTGCGGATTTTTAATCGATACGGCGGCTCGTTTGGAAGAACGTCGTCCATGCCAAGGTGATATATTGGAATCACCACCGGCGTGACGGGTGACTCCAAGATCAACCTTCCAACACCCCACTTTAATCTGCAAACAGATCAGCGGAATATCAACCTTTGTAATAAACGATCTTTTATCAGTATGTAGTGATTAAACAGGGAACGCAAAACGACAAAGAAGAACAAGGAAGTAGTAAAGAAAGAAAAGAAAAGAAAAAAAAAAAAACAAAAATAATCGCAAACCTCATGTTCTCTTTAAACATGTTTACTTTTCCCTCGGGAAAAACGTGAACCCAATCACCGGCTGCCAACTTTTCGATGCAGAAATCCATAGCTTCCTGATACACACCGGCACCTCTGATCACGGGGATGCATTTGCCCAGCATAAAGAAGTACGAGTGCCAGATGTTTGTGAAACAAATGTCGTGGGCCGCGAGCGACCACCTCATCTTACGTCGATTCATCAGACTCTTCAGGTTCAGGGTCGCTAAATGAGTTCAGAGAGTTTTCTGTCTTAAATTTTTTCATTCGATCGCTTATCGATGGTCATTCTGAGGAAGAAAAGATTATATATGTTTCAGGAAAAGGGGAATGCGCGCGTATGGTGTGCATGAGGTGTGCGTGTTAAACGTGTGTACGTGTGGATTTATTTAAACAGATCTTAATCGTTTAATGAAAATAAACGAAACGGATGAACAGAAAGCTTTCGACATGCTTTCGTACTGTTCCGTAGTTTGTAAGAGATAATAAATCTAAATCGAAATTGTTTAACTGATCGTCATACCGAGCTGAAGAAAAATTTATCTCGTCGAACCGTACGAACAAACGAAACAAATGTCAATATTTATGTAAAGTCGAAGGCGACTGCACAAGAAGCACGTCCGCGTGTACTCGCTCGTTTTCGATTCGTGTAAATGTGAACAATGTGAAAAAAAAAAAAAAAAAAAAAAGAAGCAAAATATCATTTACTTTTATTAGTGAAACGTACTTAGAAATCTGAAAAAAAAAAGCTATTGTTTCATTGTTTCGAGATAGAGGCTTGTCAATCGACACTTGGACAACAAAATGTTTGCCAACGAAGCGCAAGAACGAAGATAGGAGATAATATCGATGAAACATCGTCCACTGTTCAGCGCGGACAATGGCCGATGGCCGATGGTGCAATTGTTGAATCATAGTGAAGAGAGACTTCTTACCCCATATGCCTGGATCGTCGAAGCAACTGTGATGATTCGACACGGTGATGAGCGGGACGTTTTTCGGTCGCTTTTCTAATGCCCGATTGATGATCTGCTTGTTGTATACTGTCGTTCTGTTCAGCCATTCTTAAACAGCACGAACGAAAAAGAAAGAAGTTCTTCGATAAATTAATTCGCGTCTCGCGTGAGGGACGGATTTAACAAGGGCAGCGTGTAACATTCGAGTTTGTACGTTTCCCTGCATGTAACTATACGTAGGAGCCGTATACGCACACTTCATCTTGATTTTTTTTTGCATAGAATTGGTTTTTTTTTTTTTTTTTTTTTTTTGCTCAGTATACTCATTGCCAGTGAAGCAGGGCACTTGTGTTTCACGCTGACACAAATTTCAAGCAAAAAGCTGTCGCTTTCGCCGGATAATCACTCTTTTTTTTTTTTCGTCGAAAACATGGGATCTTGTTTTATCAAAATTGATAACGCAATGAAATCGAATGATGTGACTGACCCCTTGGTGATGTAATTGACACGACTGTCCTGAAAATTTGAAAATGAAAAAAAAAATCGTTTTCGGCGAAGACGATCTGACCGACGATGTTTCGAAAATGATAAGAGCACTTTTCTTTTGTCTCGTTTTATTAGAGCAACTGTTACTTTTTCCAACGAGTTCAACAACCTCTGTTCAAGGCTGCAAGTCGATTTCGATTGCACGCCTACTATACGTGTGAAAGTGTGAAAAAAGTTGAAATATCTACTGTGAAAATACGAAACTAGAAGATTAACGTAACAGTTAAAGTCGAAACAACCACAAGAGAGAGATGCAGGTGTGATCTCTGTGCTAAAATTTAATCATGCACTATTCTATCTAAACTCTAGTACGCTAATGGTGATTTCATACTCATTCAACTTTTTAAAAGCAATCGTCTCAATTACTTAATAAAAATCACTTGTGGAAAGCACTAGTTATCGGCATTATCTAAATGGACAAAAAGGCAGCTCTAGTACATCTAGGTGAAATTTAATCAATACAATATAATATAATTTAATTTAATTAGTATTTAATTAGCAATTTAATTTAATTTAGTATAATTAATTAGATTAATTTAATGTAATTAATTTAATCAATACAATATAATACAATATAATTAACATATATATATATATATATTATATTATAATTATAATAAATTTATTATGTATAAATATATTGTATTGATTATATATATATGTATACAATATTAAAACGAAACTCTAAGTTGAAAGAAACCAATGGCGGCTATTGCGCGCGGATAAACTGATAAAAAAAACGAGTAAAGAAGAGAGGAACGTGGAAAAGAAAGGGGAGGATTGGAGGGAAGGAGATAGGAGGAGGACGGTCACGTATACGTGGCGCGGCTACGCGCCCAACCAATTGAGTAATGCGCTTAATTTCCGAAGTTTATTGTATCGTAACTAAAAGTCAACACCAAGCCGGGACCATTGTAAATCTCAGTGGTACTCACTGAAAGGCCAGTGTTGGCCAATGACTGATTTCCTGTGCCCTTTGTCGGGCGGTAACCTGACCCTTCCTGAAATTAGAAACGCCAAATCTTCGCAAAACAAAAATGTAAAAATGGCGCGAAGAAACATCGCGACTTCCTCACTTCCGGTACGACGTACAACAATACGAAGTTCAAGTTAGTGGAGTGGCAAAATGCATGCGCAACAACATGTATGTATGTATGTATGTATGTTAATTCGTTGTTAATATGTATTATTAATATGTATTCAAGCATTAAAGAAGAAAAATAGCCGGACTTCGTAATAAGTACGTAAGGTTAAATGAAGGATTCACGCGGCACTTTCGCTTAACGTAATTCTGATGACGTCATAAAAAAATAAAACCTGTACGGACCAATTCTATAGCAATGAAGTGTGTATAAATTAATTAAATATACCTGTCGCACGCAAGACATTTTCTTTGCATTTTCTTCCTTTCCTGCCTCTGTTCTGCTCACGTGTGTATAAATATATATATATATATATATGTATAATTATATAATTGTAATTAAAGCGTGTAATTATCAATTTCTTTGTGCATACATTTGTATTTATACACAGGCTATATTAGAAAATCGTATTACGCCGCGTGATATATGAAACACGGTTCTAAATTAAACGTTAGATTTATGTATATTCATTGATACGAAAATTGTTTCAATTGCAAGCGTGCGCAACCTTTGTTCATCACGTCTTTGTTTCAATATCCTACGACATACGTTGAATACGATGTATTCAAGATTTATCCATGGCGATTATTTGATAAAAATCGTACAATTTATATCATCCTATTTTGAAATCATCCTTTGACTCAAGTCAGATATACTCTACAGAAAAGCATTGACAAAAAAGCACGTGTCATCTGTAAACATCGTACGAGCAAAATTTAAATTTTGTTATTAGGTGATTGAAAATTGAAAATTAAAAGTAACTTTCACAAACTTGTTGCAATCAGTGGAAATAGATCGCAGATTATATATCGCTCCGATATGTCGATCTATGATTATCGCAGCAATTAAATAAGATGAGTTTTACGAATATACATACATGAATTATTACATAAATCGGCGATATTTCTCCGCATCACGTTGCAACACGTTTCGCGCGTTTAATTACTACGAGTATCGAGTTCGATCTTTCAATGCAAACCACTCGTTTAAATATTCCTTCTATTTTTCTGTATGAATCATAAAAGTACATAAATTACACTCCACCAAGGTAAAATAAAAACTCGAAGTATATCGAGAGAGTGACATCAACGCACAAGCGGTAAACGAGAAAGATTCATCAACGAATGGACCTATCGATATCGACGAAATGAATTGTACTAATTTTTCTTTAACAAACCGGCGCGCGTAGCCACTTACCTATAATGATTTTAGAGAAAATCCCTACTGCTACAAAGGTTATGCTACTCGCGATGTTCCAGAGGCTGCTCGTATTTCGAAGCTTCGGTATTATCCATTTGATATCGTATACCATTGCACTATCTTTCGTTAACTAGATCGAAGGGGAAAATAGGAATGTGGCACTTTTTCCGGAGAACTGGGAAGCGCCTTCCCCGCGAGAAATCGTCTACTCTTTCGTAACTCACGACAACCATCTTCGTGCCAACTTCACGCCATATTTCTCGACGCAGTCACGTGGTTGGCCGGACGTGCCCGAACGTGGACGTACGTGGCCGAACGTTGCCGAGCATGGCGGCGTTTCATTTAAAATTAAACGCGCTCCGAACACTTGTTCTCACCTCAGTTAACGACGTGTAAATATATCCCGTTATCGGGTCAATTGCAATTATTCTTTCAATTGCCGCCACGAGGCATTCGGCGATGATGGTAATGCTCACGATTACGTACATACGACTTCTTTTTGGTCACGTCGAGGATTCTTCTTTCATCTTACAAACTCGCAAATGCTATATTGATGATTTTCACAGTACAAATCTAAACGAATGTTGGTATTGAGAACCATTGGGGATGTTACAAAATGAGGAAGTATATGTCTGAAACTTGACACGAATTTACACTATATTTCAATCGTGTTAAATTCCCTTTTTGAAATAGGTTTAAGTTATTTAGTTATATAGTTATAACTATATTTTGTCGGCGTACAACATTTATTCGACACTCACAGGAAATGATAACCTACGAGAACTTGACACGAATTTACACTATATTTCAATCGTGTTAAATTCCCTTTTTGAAATAGGTTTAAGTTATTTAGTTATATAGTTATAACTATATTTTGTCGGCGTACAACATTTATTCGACACTCACAGGAAATGATAACCTACGAGAAGCTCCAGTTTCGTTTCTCAATTAATTGAAGAATGAATGAAAGGCACCGACCGAATATGAATCTCCAAGTTTAAATGAGGCCTCGCCTTCCTGACAGGTGGCGAACGAAATTTACAATCCATCCTAAACGGGTGGTAACGGGGCGCCTCGTTAGCGCAATTTGAAAACTGCAAGATATACACGTTGTAACAGTCACGGCACGAGATCTTCGATAGCTATTCACGCGTACAATGTCTGCAAAGTTGTACCTCTGACAGTGATGCTGCACTCGCGATGTCAGCCGGAACACCTATCAGAAGCTGCTGCGAGGAGAGAAACGACGATTACGAAGAGAGGCTAGACGTTGTAGAAAGAGGGAGAGGAAGGGGAGGGGGGAGAACTGCACACGACCATCTGAGAGTACAACGTACGTATGTACGTACACATTAGGAGCTTCTCGGGTTAAGTTCATGCGCGGTGGAAGAAAGGACGAAACAACACACCGGGTGCATCGAAGGAGGTTGAAAAGAAAGGAAAAGATACAATGATGCGAGGCAGAGTCGGTGGGGCCGCGGGGGAGAGATGAGAGGAGATTGTCCGGTGGCATGTGGAAAAAGTGGGGGGGCCTAACGCGAGCGGAGAAGCAACCAGTCGAAGGGGCCTGGGAGTGGGGGGAAAAGGGCCTCATCTCAACAGCCAGTCCGATTCGAGTCTCTCGACTGCGTGTTGCCGTGCCATCGTACTTACCGGGGGTACCCTTCCAGTTTACAACTTGCGAAAAAGGATATCTCGAGAGCACCGTGTGCATCAAGCCGAATTGTGTGCATCGTCGGAGAACTGATCGCAAAGTGTCCCTTTCGCGACGACGTGTACATATATGTATATATATATATATATATATGTTTTCTTTTCTTATTCAACCTCGATCTTGATCGCGTACGCGCAAGTTTTTGCGCGGCAGTACGAAGCTTGGTAAGAATTCGTTCAATCGGTTCGTTCGATTGAAGTGTCTTCACCCACATCCGCGACCTTGAGACAATTCTTACGGCAATGTTGGCGCTACCGCCACTCATCCGGCAGGCTTCTCGATCGTTGAACCGCGAAATGACGATGTCCAATCTCTTCTGCGAAACGCGATAGACTCGGCTCGAGAGTGACGCGAGAGTAGAGTAGGGGAGGAGCAACGGGTAAAGTATCGGAAGCAACAAAACAGTATCGGAAGAAAAAGTTGAGAGTATCGGCTTGGAGGCTGAGAGAGAGAGAGAGAGAGAGAGAGAGAGAGAGAGGGGCAGACAGAAGATAAAAGGTGGAAAGAGAGTGAGAGAGAGAGAAACACAGAGTGAAAGAGAGCGAGCCAAGCGTTCGGCTTGACTCGAGTGCAGTGTACGGTGATGCCGCGAGGATGCCACCGTCTTCGGTTCTCTCAACACGATATAGAACAGCGCGACGGTACCCCGTGATCTGTCGGGGCCCCACGACTCGGCCGTGCCGCCGCGACATTGCGCTGTTACTCGCGCGGTGCGATGCAAGTGCAAGTGCAGGTGGAATCGTGAGGTGGTGCCAGTTGAACGTGAACAACGTGAACAACGTGAACAACGTACAAGCGGAAAATTACGCAACGCGCCAAGCCCGGCGATGGGACAAGCCAGGAGGAGTACTTCTCCTATCCAGTGATTACCGCCGAGTGACGCTTACCAAGGCAGATCGGTCGGCGTTCGGGTTAAGTTCGCGCGCGTGTGTTGCCAAGTGTTACGCAGGAGGGAACAACATCGTTCCTCGTCCGAATACAGGCAACAGAACCGGCGTGCCAGCTACGTCCGCGCGAAGAACGGTGAATTCGTGTTACGACGGCGAATTCTCACCGACCGGCCCGAGCAGTTTCAGTTGTCCCGGGCGTCGTAGCTCCAGCGTCTCGACTGCAGCCGAGAGAAAGCAACAGGTACATGTATAAATATATGTGGCATACGTTCCAGTATTCTCTCGACACCGGTTGCACGTTTATACGGTCTCCGTAGCCTGTGCTCGTTCGCGCACGAACGTGCGCACGCTCTTGATCGGAAGATCTTGCCGTGCATCGAGCCAATATACAGGTATCGACTCTCTGTGTGCTTTTCATCGCGGAAGAACTCCAGTTCAAGCGAGCGAGGCTGGCAGCATCTCTCTCCGCGCTCTCCCCTTTACACACGAGTTTTGCTACTCTCGTATTTCCGTACCTTTGAGCAACATGATGGCGAAACGATGGTCGTTTCGAACGTTCGAATTCGTACTTGCGTACGTGAGGAGTTCGTTCTCTGTTGGCGACTAATCGTCTTTCGACCACCGTCGTTATTTTCGTTCGCCGAATGAATTTTCGGAGCCGTTCGTTAAATAAATTTAATTCTCCTCGTTTGGCCCCCCCCTCCCCTCCTCTTTTTGCGTTTCGGGAACCAACTCGAATTCACCTTGGTAATCTTATCGAGTTAACGGCAAGCAGGCTCGTAAAATCCGTCGACCGATCGGCGCATCGATTCCGATTACGATGTTTTTTTTTTTTTTTTTTTTTTTTTTACGAAGTATTCAATTAAAATTATCAATACTTTCTATCGGGGCCGACGTCCCGAGCTTTTTACCCAAAAACTTTCCACGATCCCCGCTTATGATCGCCGACCACCTATACTCCTTTTCGAGAATGTTAATTGGCCGTTTCGCAAATTATAAAGCAACAGCAAACGGCAAGGGTACACACACCAACGACCAATTACTATCACGTCCATTAACATACCTGAGTTTTACCCTTATCGTCGCCGTTACACACTAGCGACGTTTGATGTTTAACGACGCAAAAACACATTAATTGCAACGACCTGCAAACGCTTGTTCCCCTGTACATGGCGGCGCAGTACCGTACCCTACTTCCCCTGTTTCCTACGTTTTCGTTTTGGCCGACTGTGGCTACCAATTATGACAACTTAGGCTTAATTATCGTCGTTTGTTCAACGATGGCAATTGCGAATGTTCCTTGCGAAAGCAGGATACCTCGGGGACGGCTCTCTCGACGCGAGATGGCGCGTAATATTATATACAACAAGGATAATCATAATTGCACGAACGAAACAAGCGAGCACCGGTATAAATTAGATTTGAGAGTGGGTTCCGGTTCGTACGAGCGACGAAACGACGACGGTGATATGATCTCTCGTCGAGTTATACACACGAACCAGACACGTGGATAAACGTGTACAGAGCATGTTTGTTAAAACGATAGCGCCGGCTCGTTTCGTTTTATCGAAAGACCCTCCACCAGAGAAATTTTGCAACGTTCATCGAACGAAATTGTTCACGACTTCTCCGCGCTCTCGGCTTTATCGAACGTGCAACGCTACAGATAATCTACCAGCGATTCACGACGATCGGATGCATGCGTGCGCGCAGTCATTTTGTTTTTTTTTCTCTCCCCCCCCCCGAGGTTACAAAAATTTCGCCAGCATTTCTATGGAATCGTATTCGAGATGGGTGAATCACGTGAGCTACTGTTGCTCGAGAAGGAATCTATGCTATTCTATGCGTATCCCAGATTGCACGATAAGATTCATGCAGGAAATGCGGTACAGGTAGATCGTAAACTATAATCGGAGAGATGTGACACTCGCTGACATCTTGAGCTCCTCCGGGTTTGGTTAAAACTGTTTGTCTCGTTTCAAGGTATCGTACGCTGATAAAAATAGTATGCTGATATCTAAAAAGTATTGATATAATATTAATATAATTTTTAATATAATATTAATATTAATACAATATACAGTAATACAGTATAATATTAATATTAATATTTAAAAAATATTAATTATTATTTCAGTAAGTAACAGGGGTAGATTTATATCAGAAATAGTGCTACCAGAAATATTGTTACCATAACTCTAAAAGTTCCCTAATAAAGTTCCCAATTGACTAGATCCTCACACGTCTACCAATTCTCCTCTTTAAAATAAAATACGAAACGTATTGATTTTTTTCTTTTTTTCGTCGACTAACCTTTGCTCGAGCTACATGTGGATGGGAACGTAACCTAACAAAGTTGCTATACACCGAAATATATACCAATTGCGGACATCATCAAAAATGTCGACGATGTATCATTTAAATCGTGTAACACGCCTGATTTAAAAACGATTCGTTAAAAAATTATAGAGAACCAGAGTTGTCTGAAATAAAAAAGAAACAGACGCGATGTTTCTAACTACTCATCTATATCACTTTATACTCGTTACACGAGATCCGACGTGCAGTTGTAAAGTATATCGTCAACTGCGTGCTTGGCTTAGTTGGCCAGCTCCTCTTCTGCCCTTCGTGATTTTACATTTTACAGACAGTGGCACGTGACAGAGTCGCAAGACCATGAACGACCTTGCAGTTCCTGCCACGGTCTTTTATAAAACGCGTGGTTCAGCTTGTCTTATTGCACGTCGGGGCTCGTGTAATGACGCTGTAGTTAAACTCCTTTAGATCCTTTTGTTCCTCTCCTCGGTCGGCGCCGATTTTTGTATACCAGCGCTAGTACGCGACTATGATCGACCTTCGACGCTCGAGCACGATCGATTCTCTCCCCTCCGCTTCTTATTCCGACGCTCCACAGTCATTTCGCCTTGAAAATATCATTTTCGGTTAACCCTCGCGGTAATAACGGTGGCTGGGTCTGCGGTGACCCGTTTGAAGTCCTACTTTGCGCGTGAGTCGTACAAGGTTAGCCTGTACGATTTGGCGATAAAAAATGGGATCATATATAGCGAATGGTCGGAAGTGTATTTTCAGTATTTTTCGTTAGTAGTATTCTGTAGTTTTGCAATACTATTCACTTTTCGTATTCTTCGGTTTCTTTCAGTATCTTTCATTTCTTGTATATTTCAGTCTTTCGATGTTTTCCATTTTTTGAGACTCGAAACGATCGAGATGTTTTTTATTTGCACAATGACAACAAATATAGCGCTGAATGTAGCAGTTGTCACAATTTTGTTCGTAGCAAACATAAATGCAATCTAACGGTCTGTATTAGATATATTTATAGGTAATAAAAGTAGCAAAAGGTGTTTCTATTACCTACTATCCTATTGTCATGACAATCGCAATAAAAATACGAAAAAGAAATAAAATCGAACCAGCTACCGTACATCGTTATATATGTAGTCGATAGCCTGGGTCTCGCGAGACCCGGCCACCGGCCAGTACGGGCTTAATCTTACAATCCCATGACCCGTTTCCATTTTCAATTTTTAATTTCGTTTTATTTCGGCTGTGACGAAGCGTCATTCACAAAAGAAAAGAAACGATAATTGACAATCAGGTTAAACGACGGGATAACTTATCGACTCACGGTTGGCAATGATTTCGCTTCCACGCATGCGCGACCGCGCCATTATTTTTGATCGCGACGGGGACATATTTATATAATGCCATCGGCAAGAAAGAAAGAGCGCACGAGGACACGAGATGCGAAAATTTCTAGAAGGCGTGATTGCTTGGAGGCTGGTTAATTACCGGTTTTTCATTTATTAATTCGTGCGGGGCGCGAGTCGCTCGTGTTGCACGGCGCCTTTAATTAATTAGTGTTTCTTCTTTATTCATCATTAATTATTTTTATATTAGTATGATATACCTTAATATGATATTAAAATAATACAAAAATATATCATTATTTCAATTACTTTTGTATCATCATTATTTTATAATATTTTATTTCTTTGCGTTGCACGATCGATTAGTACGAATATTTTTGTACAACGGGTAACAAGAAACGTGTTTTCCTCAGATCCATACTTTTTGAACTGGCTGACGGGATATCTCACCGATTCACTTGAAACTTGGAGGAGATCTTCACCGGATGTGCCTTGATCGCGTGAACCACGGATTTCAAAATCTGATGTTTTCTTCTATCTTTTTTTTTCTTTTTTTTTTTTTTTGTACCAAAAGACGAAAGGCAGAAGGAAAGTCGATATTTTAACTTCAAAATGCCGCCATTGTTTTTTTAATTTTCGAAATTTCGCTGTTTCCGTGGTTCGTGC
The DNA here is from genome assembly GCA_036937485.2 of Tetragonisca angustula. Lineage (NCBI taxonomy): Eukaryota > Metazoa > Arthropoda > Insecta > Hymenoptera > Apidae > Tetragonisca > Tetragonisca angustula. Next base: position 50,900 of record JAWNGG020000004.1, on the reverse strand, counting down.
GATAGCCATATTTATACTAGTGAAGATGCATTTTGGTTTTTTAGTTTCGAATGACCGGAATCACGTCATTTTTAAAAACATGCTTTACCCAAGGCTGTATGTATAATTTCCACAACTTTCATTAATTTCGTTAAAGAAAATTGTAACTACCCTTTAAGTATGAATAAAACTGCATGCCAAAATGTATCATGGTTTCTTTAGAAAAAAATCCCCAAGAAAGTCGATTTTTTTAAGCCGGATACTTACCCCCCTAAATTTGACAAAGATCGATGAGATTGGCGAGGTGTATAACCCCCATAAAAGTGTCCACCGTTCTCCTCCTGCTGCTCCTCCGATGGTTTTCAACATCGTCGAAGGTACGCACACGCGTATTTATAGAATATATGGTAATTCCATCGTTCGCGGATATTAAAGGAATCATCTGTCTGATTTAATAACGCGCGTGGTGGACTCGGTCACGGTAGAACGTTAATTTACAATAATCATTGTAATTTATGGTAATGGGCCGTTATTATCTTCTTACGGTGGACCCGGGGCACACACCGTAAACTGAAGATCGGCGACACCGGGCCGCCGATTTGCATAAAGGCCAAAGACTGAAATAACTTTCCATCGGGAGTTACACTTTGGATGAAAACGGCGAGATACGTTGCAGAGACGAAAGACAGAAGAAGAGAAGGAGAAAATTCACGATTGGGGGGAGATATACACGCGCGTGCACGAAACAAAGCGAAACAAAGCGAAATAAAGATAAAACAATTTCTAAATTGTGTCGCAGGATGCTGTCATCATCCGGTCAAGACGGTCAGTCCAACAGTTACTCGCACGGTAACGTCGTCCTCCAAGGTGCACCCTGCGGTCAGTGTCGAGATTTATGCCCGGCTGGATACGTGCCCCACTTTTGGCGGTGAGTAATCAGACATGTTTTTCATGCGCGAAAATGTCACGGTCGACGTGCTGATCAACCTATTGACGAATTTTCAGAAGAATATTTTTGGTCGAATTTTCTGTGCAAGTTACGGTCCATTCTTCTTGAACATCTCGTCGTACAGACATTCCTAAATAAATATCTCCCTAATTCTTTTGTATTTTCTTGCGACGCACGTCGAGAACTTTTTGCCCCAAATTGCAATCTGTTGCAACAGAAGCTATTCACTTGAATTCGTCGCAACTTGATAGTCACGATCAATTGGGGCTTTGCTCATTAATTTCCTTAAGACGCAAGAAATATATAAAAAACTTATGTGAACTATATAACTTATATAACTTACATAAAATATAAAAAAAAAAATTTAGTTCTCTTGTTTTTCTGTATCTTGGTATTTACTCGGAGAAAAAAAAAAAGAAAAAAAAAATTGGAGAAGCGAAAGTTGCAACATTTTCTCAGTTTCAAGTGTATGTAAATAAACAAAGGGAAAACAGATGACAAGTTTGTCACGTCTGAGTAATTTCTATCCGACGATGTCATACCGACGAGTTCGAGAAAAAGGACGAGTTATCGTATACGGTTTCGGTCGCTCGTTACGGTCCGCGGACCAGTTGCCAGCTCAGTTGCTGCAACGAAGGGGTGTTAGAACGCCGCAGTGTTCTTCGACGAAAGTGCAAGTATCGTTCCGTCGGTACTTTGAAAAACAACGGGAGGAAAGCGTGCACGATCCGCGTACAGTGGTTTCTCAATGAAAGCGAAACGAATGACACGCTCGCGCCCCAACGTTTTTTGCCGTGTCGGGCAGAGAGTTATTATTGCGCGGCCAACATTCAAGCGATTCGTGAAACGATCACACGAGAAATTACCGATCAATGACCACGCGTAAATACTTGTGTAATGTCGGCTATAACTAGAAGATGCTTGCTTCTTCGATTTCCCCCCGATCGGTGATACTTCGAGTCTCTGAACGAAACCGGTGAAACCTGGTACATTTTGTTGCGATGAAAAAGAAGAAGAAGAAGAAGAAGAAGATGTGGAAGACAGATAGCATCGAGACAAGACCGGAAATGCAGGATTTGCGTCGACTTACTTTAGCCTCGATCGCGAGGATCGGTAAAACGAAGAGGCCGCGTCGTTCCACCACGTTTGACCGATGCGTGTCGCGCCAACTGCTCTCGTGACAGCTCTCGTCCCTGGTGTTGATAATGTGTAACATTAATGTGATCCTTTCGTAATGAAACTTTCGATTCGTTAAGGGGACAAAAATTACGAACACTTCGGAGGGCTGTACATGTTTGATTGACGCGAGCTTTTGTGGTTTGCTTGCAACACATTGTGAACTATAAAAAGCAACATTGAGAAAGAAGAAAAGGGGGCTCTTGTTCAACTTTCTAATCCTTTTACGTAACTTTTTTTCCTCACATTGCCTCTATCGGTGTGCATTAGCTGCAACAAAGAGGTAAAAAAAAGGTCCAAAAGTAGACGATCCAACATGTTCATTTTTCGTGAAAATTATGAAAACAGCAGCTATTTGTTTTTGATGTGTCGAATTTGTGAGAAAAATTTCCACGTCTTTGTCGTACGAATATTTTTCGAAATTATTGAAAATTAAAAAATATTCGATCGTTCATTAATATTAATAGTAAATGTTACACGAAAGATACGTGCCAAGTTTCACAGTGATCGGTTGATTAGATTCTGAGATATTTTGCACACCGTTTCTAAATACCTAGTTTCGAGGGAAACGCGTTTAAAGTTTCAGAACGTCATTTTTTCACATGTATCCTTTACTTACGTTTTTTTACTTATATATATCGCGGCTCACACAGTTCTTGCAATTCACAACTAAATTGAATCCAAGTCCCCTAATCTTCGATTCGCCAAAAGTAACATTTGAATCACACGATTTACTTTATAATACTGCTCAAAGTTGTAAACAGTGATGCAAATTCAATTATTCTGTATCCGCGGATTTATTAAATATTATATGTAAATAAGTCGTTTTAAAGGCTTTTGTATCTTATTTCAACTATTTAAAACAAGAAAAAAAAAAAAAAGAAAAATCGATTTTTTGAAAATTTTAAACTTAAATGTAAATGATGCTAGGAATGTAAGTACATAATTGTAACAAGTATCGTTCAGACAGTAAATCTGGTGACAGTTGGTAATCTTCCTCCTGTATACGTCTGTTCATATTGCTGACTCCCTCTTTTTACTCGTGTTTGCATACATAATAATTGTGATCATAATTGACTTTAGCGACACGTTATGACACTAGACCAGTTATTACTAAATTCTTTCATCGCTTTCTATGGCTCATTTATGAATACGAATAACAACATTTGCTTCAGGCATAGCTGGCACGTTGCTTCCACTCAAAAACCGAATCTTCAAAAATCTACACGAAAATTTCATTTCGTTACTTGGACTTTACTTTGTTTGGACAGTCGCGATTCACAGTCAACGTACACAGCAGGCGTTGTTGTTCCTTAGAAAATTACAGAAAAAAATCCGAACAACGTACGAAAGCCCATGTTGCTCAGCACAGTTCGCAAAAATCCTCTCCACCAGCTAATCGCTGCTATTCGTCTGAAATTTCCCACAATTCCGCCTACAATTATCCCCTCTCTCCCCTTCTCCTCGCCCCGCGATTCCACCTACCGGTTCGAAGAACACCCCAGCAGCGTAAGACGCGCGAAACGCGTTCAAATTGGCAGAACGTGTCTGTGCAAATAACGGAGGGTCGATTTTTCCCGATGAGCATTGGTCAGAGACACGCGCGGCGGTAGGTGGATGGGTGGATGGGTGGATGGGTAAGTTGGAACGGCGTAATCGAGGCGTAAGAAAGCGTCGTGGAAGCGTGTCCGTCGGGGATCACGTCGTGGCGTGGCGAAGGGAAGACGAAGGAAAGAGGGCAAAAAGGAACGAATCTCTCTCCTCTGTGCATCGGGTCGTAGGGTCGACTCGTCGATCTCACGCGAGGCCCTGCGTGCAACGAGACGAAACGGGCCCCGGATGGGCCGTTCCAAGACGAATCGGCTGGCAACCGAGCTTAACCGATGAGAAAGAACGAAAGAGTCTGCACACCACCAGCTCGCCAAACGATCGGCCGGTGAATGAGGGGGAGGGGGTGGGGGGAGGAGGGTCAGAGGAGCGAAAGAGGGATGTATGTTGGTCTGTAATTAACATACCGAACCCCTGCCCCCCTCTCGCGTGTAAAGTTGGTCGGCCAGGTTCGCAGGTTCACGGAGATCACATCGTTGTTCGAAAGAGCTTCGCTCGACCCTTCGAATATTGCGTTCTCCAGTTTTTTTCCCGTTACCAATTCGCTCGAACTTTCAATGCAATTTTTCCTGGATCTGTGGATCTCCAATTAATCTTTAACTACTGAACGTACTGGTTCCTATCGTGACTGGTCTCAAGGTTAGTGGGAAGGAATCGAGTTGTTAATTTAGTATAGAAAACGACGCGCGAAATATGGATAATAAGAACGATATACAGGGTGTTTCGTAAATTGTGGGAGCCTCACTTGGAGAGCTGATTGTACGCCTGACAATAATGAGAAAAAGTCATATAAATATATGTCCTATCTGTCTTCGTTTATGAGATATGATGAATCTTCTGTTTTAATTACTTTTACGAAAAGATGCTCGAAACGACCAGCTTGCGTTTGAAGACAAGCGTGCACGCGTCTTGTCATTCATCTGGTTACTCTCTCTATCGTTCCTGGTGTTTCTCGAATTTGTCGGAAGCCTTGCTCTATTCTATTTCGTGGTATTTCAGCATTTTCAATCGACGTTACGTATACAGTAGATTTTAAATGTCTCCACAAGTGAAAATCTAATGGGTTCAAATCCGGAGAGAACGAGCAGGCCATGCAACAGGACCTCCACGACCGATCCATTCATTTGCAAAGTGTCGATTTAAAAATTGCCTAGCCACTCGGCTAAAATGCGGCGAAGCTCCATCATGCGTAAACCGCGTACCAAGTCTAACATCGACTGGAACTTGCTCCAATATTTCGTGTAAACGCGTGTTCAAAAAATCAACGTACTCTGTGCCTGTTGGTTTCCCATCAAGAGGAAAAGGTCCAATTAAAAATTTATCAATTATTCCTGCCCATACGTTTAAACTAAACTGCTGTTGATGTCTTGAACGCACAATAACACGTGGGTTTTCTTCATCCCAATTATGATTATTATGAAAATTGAATGTACCATCCCTGGTAAAACTAGCTCACTAGAGCTTTGCTCTGTTGTATAAAATTCATGATATCTCATAAACGAAGACAGACAGGGCTTATATTTATGTGACTCTCTTCTCCATTATTTTTAGGTGCCACAAGTTACGAAACACCCTGTAGATTTTCATTCGTTCTAACGAGAGAATGCAGAATTTTCAAACCGACCAGTGTTAAGGGAATGGAAAATGACGAACAGAGCAACGTTGGTTGTTAAATTGAACTTCTTACGGTCGTTAAACCTGAAGAAACGTACGATGATGCCTCGCTTCGTTCTCAGAATCACGCGCAGTCGATGATAGAACGAACAGCAAAGGGGAGAAGAATCGTTGTGGCGATGAATTCTGGAAGGTTGAAAAGTCGAGCGAGATCGAGGTCGACCGGCTGGCGAATTAATCGGGCAAAGATCGATCAAAGTCCGTCGGATCTGAAGAATCAAACCGTTTCTCTCGCTTGGATCCTGGCTGGCTAGTAAGCTGTCGCTGCCAATTTCCAGCAGCGTTTTTCACCGCGATACGATATCTTTCAGCTTTTTCCACCACTTTCGTGCCCCCGTACCGTTCGCATTCCACGGATCCGACAGACCAGGGTCAAGACAACATTCCTCCTCCTCCTCCTCCTCCTCCGTGCCTTCTCTTCAAGAGGATGTTAAAGTCAGTTTTCTTTCTCCTTTTCACTGTATAAGTCGTAGTTACTCGCGAGTTTCGAGGCTAGGTCCTCGTAGTTAGTCATTAGCCGTGGATCATTAATCCCCTATATCGAATTTATTTGCTAACTCGCGGCGCTTGGCGGTAAATCACGCGTACTTGGCGTTTTACGACGAAAACCTGGACTAACGAGCAACTTCGTTTGCCGTCGATGACTGTTTATGCGTACACGGGAAACACGAACCGTTTCCGTAAAGCATAATGAAGGGATCTGTCCATTGAGTGAATAGACGTCGCCTGTCCACGTGTTTCAACAACGTTCGTCCGTTTCATCGTAACAGTTTCACGAATGATTCGATGCACCATTTCGTTCGCCGTGGAATTAGACGCGCGCTACCTTTTATCGACTCGTACGTATTTACCAAGCTAGGATTAAGACGTTGAAAAGTTATAACATCGATCTGAAATTGATTAGTTTACTCGGTTGAAGAGTAATGAAGAAATAAGCACAGGATGGATATTTTCGATATCTTGGCACTGTGCGTGTAAGCAACAATGGATCAATGCTTGTATTTGGAGTACCCAAGGGTAACGTCGGTTTTTTGATACTTTTTGGTTACAAATTTTTACTACATTTAATAGTTAATACAGTTTTAATCTGTAGTATTATTATTATATATTTTATAATTAATATAATTATAATTATAATATATATATATATTTATATTATATATATATTATAATATTTATATATACATATTATAATAATATTTATATATATATTAAAATATTTATAGAATTGTAATATTTATACATTATCATTTTTGTTCTATTTATCGATTTAGTTATTACTTATATTTTATATACAATTGATATAATATTTTATAATTTATATATATGATAGGAAAGATATTGAAGAGTGATATAGGTTGTTATACGTTAGTAATATGCGTTATAAAAAGTTAAATTGTTGATAGCAATGTCTATTCAATTAAAAAAAAAAAACATTACTTATGGGTAACCTTATTGTATATACATACGTGGAAAAGTCACCTCAATTTTTCAAACTGAAACTATTGTATTAATGTACAATGAATATTTTTCTCTCTTTATATATGTGTGTGTGTGTGTGTATTTATATGTATTTATATATAAATTTATATATTTACATGTACATGTGTGTGTGTAATAGATAGATTCAGATGTTTCTTGTCGCTAAAGAAACAAAAGGGATTTTCTTTGCTTCAGCTGGCTTGCAATCGGCGTTTAAACCACTACGCGCTTGCGGACCGTAACGAGTGACCAAACACGTGTACAATAATTCGTCGCTTTCTTCTCGAACTCGTCGGTATCACTGGATAGAAATGATCGAGAAGTAATAGATTTATTGTTTGTTTCGCCTGGTAAATAATACTTAAAATTGAGAAAATTGTAAAACATTCATTCGAGGTTAAAAAACAGCAGCAAGATAAATCGCATCGAGAAACACGCGATTTTTCCCTATGTTTCTCCCGACGAAGATCTGAAGTGCAATCGAGCAACCAATTTAACAGCCAAATCTAACCTTTCAGCGAGTGAGCGCGTTGCGTTGCCCATGATCTATGGAGAGCGTGCTTGAACGCGTACAATGAAGATCCACAGACGTGATAGTCACGTCTGACTTTCTATTCCCATTTCAGTTCCCAATCAATACGGTTTCCAGTACACACGTATCCAGGGTTTTTGCTTTGTTGGAACGTCGCTTTAATTAACGCCCGATTCGTGTGCACGTGTGTACGTATACTTGTAAATCATAAGGCATAAGATATAAGAGAGAGAGAGAGAGAGAGAAACAGAGGCTTCTTGTTAACCGTTCCGGTTGGCCGTTTATGGTTATTCTTACCGCGATCGTAAGAACCAGTCGCCATCTTTACTTCGGATCAATCGATTCATTTAGTTGGACATAACACGAACGATCGATACTCGTGGCAGTAAATCGAACGATCTCGATCAACAAAAACATCAACTTTCTCTAGTTAGTTTCTAATGCATTATCTTGAACTCTGTACTTTTCACAAATGTTGACCTTTTTCCAAATATTAACCATTCACTGTTCACTAGAGAAATATCACGAAAATTTCGAGATTCCCGAAAGAGATGAGATTCTGGGAAAGGATTGGGAACAAGCTTAAATAATTCGTCTTCAACTATGTCGAAAAATCGCAGATCTATAACCATCATTCGAGCAATTCCTTCTGTTCTATCTTTCGGTTTAACAATCTTTCGCGCATCATTTTGTACACGCGACAAATTTTATATCGATTCAGTTTCTTTTCTAGTACGTGTACTTACGTTTGGATGCACGTGCTTCAAACGGCGTAACAAACCGGTAGTATCTGCATACTTAGTTTTAAATTCACGGTGACAATGCGTGCACTCCGCCTTTGTGTCATCTTTTTCTTGAAAATGATTCCCAAACAGAGCTTCTTCTCTTCACCTTCTTCCTTTGCACGATATCTTGCACTACTTCCTGCTACCACAGCTTTACTCTCACTATCACTCGACATTTCAGTCGTCATTAGATTCGCACAGATTTTGAAATACACGTCCGAGTTTCCCGAATTTCTCAGCGATACTGCTCAACAGCGTACACAATGTCCAAGTACTAAGCACGCAGTCACACGTTCGTTTACATTAGGTCACACGGTTCTTAGAACCCGTGTTTCCAATAACTTCACTGGCAGAAGAAATCGAACTGTGTATTTACATATTTTGTAGGCTGCTATACAACATTGTAGAGTAGCCGGGGCTCTCAAAATTTTCGGGTTCTCGCACATCCCTACTATTCACTGTTCCCCAAACTTGTTAACTTTCATCGTTTACAAATGACGTTTTCTTTTTCCTTCTTTTCTTTAATATGATCCTCGCGATGTAAACTGTATGATTTTCAATTATCCGTCATTTGGCTGCAGCGTAACATTTCTCGATTACCTCGGCGTCTAAACGTCATCGAAAACGGTACGAACAGTGTAACGTTATGAAAATCACGGTTGCTTCATTGTTCGTGGCGCGAGGATGTGATTAACGTCATTTGCCGAGATCTGCCGAGAGGAGGAACTCGGAATCATTAAGATTCTTACGGCTTGGTTACGAGTCAACGAGTTCTGACAGAACGTGTAATCAACGCGCGCGAGGAGCTTACGAGGAACATCCCCTCGTCAACGCGTTCCAATAGTACATAGTGGTCCCCAGTTGAGACCGAAAATGGACGCTTAAGTGGGGTGGTGTATTGGTACGTTCTGCGAATTGGTATCGAAAGAAAGAGCGAGGATTAAAGGGGATAGTCCTAATTCGTGAATTGAGGAGCAATAGTAATTACAAATTTGTTATCAGCATTACCCTATATTGGACAAATAATTGTTGAATGATTATGAGGAGGATTTTCTATTAATAATTCAACTTTAAATCGATTTTGTTCATTTCATTTTATTTTACCATTAATTATTATAATAATAGTATTTTTACATTTAATAGCTTTACATATTACTGGTTCAAGTAATCCTATACGTTCAAAAAATAATATTTATAAAATTATTTTTTATCCTTATTTTATAATTAAGGATTTAATTACAATTATTATTATTTTATTATTTTTATATATATATCAATTTACAGTATCCTTATATATTAGGAGATCCAGATAATTTTAAAATAGCTAATCCTATAATTACTCCTTCACATATTAAACCAGAATGATATTTTTTATTTGCTTATTCTATTTTACGTTCAATTCCTAGTAAATTAGGAGGAGCAATTATATTGTTTATATCAATTTTTATTTTATTTTTATTACCTTTAATAAATATTAATAAAATAAAAAGTTTAAAATTTTACCCTATTAATAAATTTTTTTATTGAATATTTATTAATATTTTTATTATATTAACATGATTAGGCATACAAATAATTGAATATCCATATACAAATTTAAATAATATATTTACTATTTTATATTTTAATTGGCGATGATAAGCGGACGGACGCTTACGCAGTCCAAAAGTCCCCAATTAACCCTTTGACTATTCTAGCTATAAATTTGACTAAAAGAAAGTAAACGTGCAAATGATTGAGACGTATCAGCCGTAGTATACGATAGGAATTTAATTGCGACCTACACCGGCCATGTCTTTATCTCCTTGTGTTAGTGACTGTTATATATATCCCTAACGATTATTATGAATTTATTATGAATTATTATTATTGACGATTGTTATGAAAAACCTTGATGTCAATGTTAAATTTTTAGTATCTGCGCTAACAATTCAATGAGAATACGAATAAATAAATAATATTGGTTTAACCTCATGCGCTAGTGACTGATTCACGGACCGTAACGAGTGACCAAACCGTATATACATATAAAAAATATACAAATATATATATATATATGTACAAACGGCGAAATTTTTCGTTAGGCGTGCACTTTTGAGAAAGTATATTAAAATAATCAAAACACTGACCGTTTTGTTATTTCAATTTTCCATTTTAAGAATATAGAAAAGAAAGAAAAAATAACTGCGAAGTAAACATATTTAAATAATATATGACCAATGGAATATGTAATTGTTGGATTAGCGTTCAATTACGTTTCACGGTTTAAATGAGATTTGTTGGAATTATGGCCGATTTTTTTCGGTAAATTTTCCGGTTCCGGAATTTTCTAAGTAGGCTAGCCGCCTATAGGCGTGAACAGTGTCATAAGAGCAATTTTTTTAGGCGCCTACAGTGTCGTAAGAGCAATTTTTTTTTAAGCGCCTTTGGACGTCCACAGTGTTATAAGAGCAATTTTTTTAAAGCGCCTTTGGACGTCTACAGTGTCATAAGAGCAATTTTTTTAAAGCGCCTTTGGACGTCTACAGTGTCATAAGAGCAATTTTTTTTAAGCGCCTTTGGACGTCTATAGTGTCATAAGAGCAATTTTTTTTATAAGCGCCTTTGGACATCTATAGTGTCATAAGAGCATTTTTTTTAAGCGCCTTTGGACGTCTACAGTGTCATAAGAGCAATTTTTTAAAGCGCCTTTGGACGTCTACAATGTCATAATAGCAATTTTTTTTAAGCGCCTTTGGACATCTATAGTGTCATAAGAGCATTTTTTTTAAGCGCCTTTGGACGTCTACAGTGTCATAAGAGCAATTTTTTTTATAAGCGCCTTTGGACATCTATAGTGTCATAAGAGCATTTTTTTTAAGCGCCTTTGGACGTCTATAGTGTCATAAGAGCAATTTTTTTATAAGCGCCTTTGGACATCTATAGTGTCATAAGAGCATTTTTTTAAGCGCCTTTGGACGTCTACAGTGTCATAAGAGCAATTTTTTTTAAGCGCCTTTGGACGTCTATAGTGTCATAAGAGCAATTTTTTTTATAAGCGCCTTTGGACATCTATAGTGTCATAAGAGCATTTTTTTAAAGCGCCTTTGGACGTCTATAGTGTCATAAGAGCAATTTTTTTATAAGCGCCTTTGGACATCTATAGTGTCATAAGAGCATTTTTTTTAAGCGCCTTTGGACGTCTATAGTGTCATGAGAGCATTTTTTTTAAAGCGCCTTTGGACGTCTACAGTGTCGTAAGAGCAATTTTTTTTAAGCGCCTTTAGGCGCCTATAGTACAGTATCGCAACCGCAAAAAATTCACCAAGCGCCTTTAGGCGCCTACAGTATCGCGACCGCAAAAATTCACCAAGCGCCTTTAGGCACTTGCAGTCCATCGCAAGCGCAAATTCACTGAACGCTTTTGGGCGCCAACAGCAGTCGAACGGTTAATTGGAAACTACTGGTTACATACATGCATACGCATGTTACGCGACTATTCCCCAGAACAGGCGTCGCACGAAAATCCGAATGAAGCGCGATTTACTCGCGCGAATGTTTATTTGTACGAGCAACGAACGAGGAAAGGAGAACGAAGAAAAAAAGAAGAGACGATAAACGTTTCCCGAACGACGAACGACCGTATACTCCTTTCTATCGTTTCGTCGAAATCGTCAAACTCGGATCGTCGAGTGTCTGTCTTATCTGGCTCGTTCGCGGCTTTAATTTCGTCTCCTTCGCTTATCGGCGCCGGGTTCTTGGAATTATCTTCCAAGCGGGGAAATTGGTGGCGTATTGCTCGTTACGCGGAGATTTGCTCGACAAAAAAAAAAAAAAAAAAAGAAAGAAAAAGAGAAACGACTCAACCAAACGGTCGGCGCTAATTTGCTGCAAAGTGAGTAGAGGTGAAAGAGGGAAGAAGAGAGGGAACGTGTTCCGGGAGTGGTTCGTCAAAAAGGCTTTCTTGGCTCGCTGTTTTTCGTGCGAGTGTCGCCCGAAGACAGGGGGAGAGACTCGATGGAAGTCACGCGGCTCATCCGTGGAGAATCTGGCTGACGACGAGCATTTTTATCGTTGAAACGTTGAATTTTTATTTGTTTATTTCGCGAGACTACGAAGACTTCCTTTCTGCCGAATATCACAAAAGAAAATTAAGTGGAACGTTTCTCTTTTGCTCTTTCTTAATATGGAATATTTGTGAGAAGATTTTAAATTACTCGAAGAAGCGATTAAGGCTTAAAGGAAAACCGTGGACTTTGTTTCTAAATATGGATATTGCGATAGTATTGAAACGAAGTTTCAGACGTTCCTCTATTTCACCAATTTTAAAGAAAAGTTGCAACAAAAGTTGCGCAGTTGTATATAAATTCAATTAACCGAAATAACTGTTGGCTGTTTCGTCGAAGTTGTTGACGAAGACGAAACGCTCTTATCCAGCGCACACCCTGAAAAACTATAGCCCTAAAAGTTCAGCCTTTTGGACACCGATTTCTTCACGTTTCGTCGAACCGAAAACACTCTGCTCTTAGAAGAGAAGAAGAATGTCGCTCCGCGTCGCGGGTTTCGTACGCGGCCCCGCAAAAACTTGAAGACCTTTGGTTCCTCCTGTCCCGTGTAACTCGTTCTCTCGCTTGGCAAACTCGTTGATCTTCTTTCCACGCAGCCCCGAATATGCACGGGCCCCTCGTGCAGTTTCACTTGTCGTTCACGGGTCTCGCAGTTTCTTCTCCACAGAGAACTTCCCCACATCCATATGCAACCGTCGTTGTCGATTCGTTTCTCCATCTCTTGCGTCCTCATTCCGTGTCGGAGTCTAGTTCCTTCTAGTAGTCGCATTTTTTCCAACTCGTAAATTTGTTTCGCAAATTCCTTTCATTGCAAAATTCTTCTTCTCTCTCGTCGAAACGTGTCGTTCAGTTTGGGAAGAGATTCAGAGATCGACAGTTCGTCCCAGTAAATTTGGTGTGCAAATCCAACTTTGTGCTACTTTTTTTCAAAATTTTACTAATTACGCGATATATGTACATATATATTTTTTTTTCAACGTTGAAATATATATATATATATATATATATATACAAAATATAAAATTTGAAACACATATTATATATTTACACTATATTATATTATATATTTACATATATTACATAAATTGTATATATATAAAATTTGAAACATATATATATTTATACTATATTATATTATATATATTATATATTTATATATATATTACATAAATTATATATATAAACTATGAAACATATATATATTATATTTATATTTATACTATATTATGTATATTATATATTTATATATATATATATTACATAAATTATACATAATTATATAAAATATAAAATTTGAGACATATATATATAATTATTATTATATTATATTATATATATTACATAAATTATATATATAAGCTATGCAATATATATATATTATTTATATTATTTATATTATATTATATTATATTATGTATATTATATATTTATATATAATATTACATAAATTATACATAATTATATAAAATATAAAATTTGAGACATATATATATATATATATATAATTATTATTATACTATATTATATTATATCATATATATATATAATATGAAACATATATATATTATATTATATTATATATTTATACATATATTACATAAATTATATATGTATAAATTCTAAAACATGAAAGATGAGATATATATATATATATATATATTTCAACGTAGAGATAAGCCGGAATAAAACACAGAAGAGTGGTTCACAGAATTCGTGGCGAAGTTATGCGATACCCGGCCGAGCGAACGAGACGCCGCATTTCCGCGGGAATCATTTTTACGGCAGAGAATCCGGCCACTTTTTCTCTGATTCTTTCGACCCACCTTTTCTATACCGGCGTTCAGAGGCCGCGTCGTGTCCTGCCTTTTACGGTGCACGTTACCCGCCTCGGAAGCCGCTAATTAGCTTTGTTCGCGTTCATCTCTGAACGTTTAATCGGAGCCGGCTATATTCAGAATCCCTCGTTCTTACTCCATGTTCCCGTTCAATTTAAACGAGGTTACTTCGATTCCGTGCTACCGAACAGAAGTCTGAAGGGAAACGGACGATCGCGCTGTGTAGTAATAATAATATTAATATTAATATTATGATAATAACAATATCTATTTTCACTAATTCCTTTCACTAATCGTACTTGATTATTTTTGTTAATTACTGTTGCTCAAGAGCCTAAGAACTCTTGTAACTCTCTTGTAGTCTAAGTAAAATTGGACTGTGGCAGTAATTTTCACACCGCGCGCGTGCAGTCACCGAAATACCATCTTTCCACGATCTTTCGTTATCATTGCACTTGTCGAGAAAACTTTCTCCACCATCGCCGCGTCATCTGAAAAAAGAGAAGAGTGTCGCGATCGGGACACGTGAACGTTGAAGTGTGAAACGTGCGATCTATCGACGCCAGAATTAGGGGAAACGTGACGGCATACTGGCGGCGATTAACAGTGCCTGTTATTTGATGCTCCTCTTCCACCCCTTTGCCATGTGTAACTCTTGATAGACAGGCTGATGAAATTAACCCTTCGCCAGTATTTGTAATTTGGACACAAATAGATTATTCTGCTACGAGAGTTTTGTTAAAATATTGTGTAAATATTACAATATTATAATATTATAATATAATACAATATAATATTGATACATGATACAACAATATAATATAATATTTTAATAATATAATATAATATTGATACATGATACAATAATATAATATAGTATTGATACATAATACAATAATATAGTATAATATTGATACATGATACAATAATACAGTATAATATTGATACATAACACAATAATATAATATAATATTGAAACATAATACAATAATATATTATAGTATTGATACAATAGGTACAATAATATATTATAATATTGATACATAATACAATAATGTAGTATAATATTCATACATAATACGATAATATAGTATAATATTGACACATAATACAGTAATATAATATAATATTGATACATAACACTATAATATAACATAATATTGATACATAACATACTAATATAATATAATATTGATACATAATATAATAATATAATATTTAATATATAATACAATAGTATAATTATAATATTGTAATAGATTATTCTTCACAAGTTTGTTTGTGAGTTTGTCAATGCAAGAAATTGAATGTACGTTTATACCAGTGGTTCCCAACCTTTGGTCATGCTCCACTCCTGCAACACATAATTCTTGTTATTCAAGAAAGTAAATTTTCGATTACTGAAGAGGAAGCCTAAGAGACCATTAATTTGGTCTAAACAAGCATCCAAAGAACGTGACATCCACGAAAGAAACAAAATTAGAAAGTTAAGTTTTTGATTTAAGGAAATGCAAGAAAAAAACTGTTAATAACCGCAAGTTGGGAATCACTTGAAACTTGTCATCAATATATAGAGAGATGCAACTTTCTGTTTGAAATTATTCAAGCTCAATCGGATATATGTACAGTTACAACAGTTGGTATTATTTTACTTGTTTACCATCGTCAAATTAATTAAAGTCACTGCATACCTATTTTCTAAACGACGAGCTGATAGCTGATAACGTTGCACCATTACCACACATGATGCTCCATGGATCTTATTAACTATTAGTCAGCGATTAAGAGGCAGCTAAATGGAAGAGACGAGTGCGCGCGCGCGCGCGCATTTAAACGAAAATCGACACAGGTGCAGAGACTTTGGAACGGTCAAAAAAAAATTATAATACACACACACACACACACACACACACACACACACACACACACACACACACACACACACGTTCGTTAACCTCTTGCACTGGCAAGATTGCGGACCATAACGAGTGACCAAACAGTAATTCGTCGCTTTCTTCTTCATTCGAGCACGTCGGTATAATAATAACTATCGCTGGATAGAAATTACTAAGAAGTAATGAATTATATTGTCTGTTTTGCCTGGGTTATACTTAAAACTGAGGAAATGTTGCAATTTTGCGATAAAATGCGTTGCACGTCATTTCAGCGCAAGAGATTAAGGGCAACGCGTGGTATGGGAGAAATACTGTGAAAACGGGGGATCCCTGAGAAAAATTGCGCTGCCCCCGCGCACTGACCAAGCTCGAGCATGCCCGGAATGCGACAGAACCCGGTTTTGTGTCCTTCTTTCTCTCTTTTTTTTTTTTTTCTTTTTTCACCTCTTTACACGACTGATAATCGTGTAAGGGAGGACGATTTCGCTGGAATCGCGGACTCGTTGGCGGTCGGTCACGTACCCACGACTCTATAACCCGCCCCCCCATGATCTCCCCTTGATTAGAGGATTTATTAAATATTTCAACCGCCATTACTTTGGACGTAGCCGACTCCGAAAGGGTAGGAAGTCATTCTCTCGTTCGTTATGTGGCTGTTCTTCCTTTTTCCAAACGCTGTGCGCTGGCTTCGAATAATTAATTTTGACATGTATTTATACCAGCTATATAATTATACTTATATTAGTCTTTAATTTACAAAATTAATGTTTATACAAACTATTATAACTATCAATGATTAATCTATAATTAAATATTAAATAATAAATTTTCACAGATACAACAATAAAATAATAAAAAATAATAATAATTTGTTCTCTAATTGTATAAATACATGCCAAATATTTAATTTTGACATGTATTTATACTAGCTATATAATTATACTTATATTAGTCTTTAATTTACAAAATTAATGTTTATACAAACTATTATAACTATCAATGATTAATCTATAATTAAATATTAAATAATAAATTTTCACAGATATAACTATAAAATAATAAAAAATAATAATAATTTATTCTCTAATTGTATAAATGCATGCCAAATAATTAATTTTGACGTGTATTTATACTAGTTATATAATTATATTTATATCAGTTAATTTACAAAATAAATGTTTATATAAACTATTATAACTTTTAATAAGCAATCAATAATTCTATCATAATATTAAATAATAATTAAATAATAATAAAATAATAGTAAAAAAATAATATTACATAACAACAAATAATAATTAAATAATAAATTTTAGATATAACTATAAAATAATAAAAAATAATAATAATTTATTCTCTAATTGTATAAATGCATGCCAAATAATTAATTTTGACGTGTATTTATACTAGTTATATAATTATATTTATATCAGTTAATTTACAAAATAAATGTTTATATAAACTATTATAACTTTTAATAAGCAATCAATAATTCTATTATAATATTAAATAATAATTAAATAATAATAAAATAATAGTAAAAAAATAATATTACATAACAACAAATAATAATTAAATAATAAATTTTAGATATAACTATAAAATAATAAAAAATAATAATAATTTATTCTCTAATTGTATAAATGCATGCCAAATAATTAATTTTGACGTGTATTTATACTAGTTATATAATTATATTTATATCAGTTAATTTACAAAATAAATGTTTATATAAACTATTATAACTTTTAATAAGCAATCAATAATTCTATTATAATATTAAATAATAATTAAATAATAATAAAATAATAGTAAAAAAATAATATTACATAACAACAAATAATAATTAAATAATAAATTTTAGATATAACTATAAAATAATAAAAAATAATAATAATTTATTCTCCAATTGTAAGTTTAAGAAAATTTGCATGTCAATCTATATCCAGAGAGAGTGTGATAGATTTTGAAGTATTTATCACAATCTCTCCATCTTTCTCAACTATCATTCCACTGGTATCTTCGTCATCCAGCGTCATTTTACTCATCCGTCGTTTTCTTTGTCTCTCATCACTCCTCCCTCTCTCTCTCCCTCTCTCTCTCTCTCTTTACTTTTAATATTTTACGCAGCCGATATTTGCATCTACCCGAAAATCGTTAATCGCGTTTAATAGGCAGATTTACGGGTTTTCGCAGGCCGACTCGCGTCCGTTTTGAGTTCTACACGTTGTTTGCGCGACCGCGTACCTACGCGGTCGTTTGTCAACCGTTAAACACTGGTCACCCCTATTTTCCACCCCTGTAGGCCGCGGGCGATAGCGAGGCACTCTTGATTAACGAGACACCCCATATATATCCGGCACCGCCCTCTCGCCTCCGTCCACTCCGTGTTACGGGGGGGGGGGAGGGGAAGGGAAGGGAGATCGCATTGTTGCATTCGTGCTTTACTGCATATTGCGCTGCTGCCACGATCGCTATGCTGACCTCTGACGTTTCCCTGAAACCAGTTGCCATGCCTCGAAACAGATGGTCCACCTGTTCTGTTTATTAAGCATCTTCGTTGTTATTACGCAGAGATTGTGTTTATCATTATGAATGTTGTCATGTCGTTGTTATGTTATCATATTTATTATTACATATGTTATTATATTGTTTATTATGTTATTACGTAAAGCCTTCTGGTGTAATTATGTAGAGACTGTATTATTATTCGAAAAGTTGTTAAATTCGATGTGCGTGGTAGAAAATTAAAAAAGGCTTTCTGACATCTTAATTTCGTCATTTCCGATTCGCTTCGGTCTTTCAAACCCGCGTCAACTTTCTCCGATACAGCTATACAGGGTGTTTCGTAACTTGTGGGACCCACTTCGGAAGCTGATTGTACGCCTAAAAATAATGAAAAAAAGTCATATAAATATATGTCCTATCTGTCTTTGTTTATGAGATATGATGAATCTTCTGTTTTAATTACTTTTACAAAAGATGCTCGAAACGACCAGCTTGCGTTTGAAGACAAGCATGCACGCGTCTTGTCATTCATCTGGTTACTCTCTCTGTCGTTCCTGGTGTTTCTCGAATTTGTCGAAAGCCTTGCTCTGTTCTATTTCGTGGTATTTCAGCATTTTCAATCGACGTTGCGTATACAGTAGATTTTAAATGTCCCTACAAGTGAAAATCTAATGGATTCAAATCCGGAGAACGAGCAGGCCATGCAACAGGACCTCCACGACCGATCCATTTATTTGCAAAGTGTCGATTTAAAAATTGCCTAGCCACTCGGCTAAAATGCGGCGGAGCTCCATCATGCGTAAACCGCGTACCAAGTCTAACATCGACTGGAACTTGCTCCAATATTTCGTGTAAACGCGTGCTCAAAAAATCAACGTACTTTGTGCTTGTTTGTTTCCCATCAAGAGAAAAAGGTCCAATTAAAAATTTATCAATTATTCCTGTCCATACGTTTAAACTAAACTGGTGTTGATGTCTTGAACGCACAATAACACGTGGGTTTCCTTCATCCCAATTATGATTATTATGAAAATTGAATGTACCATCCCTGGTAAAACTAGCTTACTAGAGTTTGCTCTGTTTATAAAATTCATTATATCTCATAAACGAAGACAGACAGGACTTGTATTTATATGACCTTTTTACATTATTTTTAGGCGCACAATCAGATCCCGAAGTGGGTCCCACAAGTTACGAAACAGCCTGTATGTGTTATTACATTGTTTATTATGTTATTATGTAAGCCTTTTGGTGTTATTATGCAGAGACTGTATTATTATTCGACAAGTTGTTAAATTCGATGTTTGCGATGTGCGTGGTAGAAAATTAAAAAGGCTTTTGACATCTTAATTTCGTCATTTTCGATTCGTTTCGGTCTTTCGTCTTTCAAACAGCTCCACACGCGCGTCAAATTTCTCCAATACAGCTATATATCTATTGTATCTGTTGTATCTATTAATTAATTTAATAGAAAATTAAAATTATATCTGCTGTATGTGTTGCAGTCAACTTTCTTCAACACGTGTTGAACATCAGACGAGTGAAAGACATAACTTTAATCGCGGTGCAAAATTTCGTGGAACCTAGCTGATTCGCTGAAAAACCTCGCTCATCATTCGCCGACCGTTTGAATAATGCGTCTGGTTCGGCTTCAACGAATCGCCTGGCGCAACTCGTCCCTGCAGTCTCGTTGCTTTAATGCCTTAACCATCGATTGCTGATCGAATCGATACGCGATAAGCATTCCGAACGTCCTCGTCCCGGGGAGAGTTTCGAGATTCCAGAATGCAAACAATTTTATCCCGACTAAAATGTACAAATTACGTCGACGACTGTGCTCTGTTGTTGTTAATAACAGCATGAAATAACGTCAATAAATTTTGTGCAACCCTCGGTTAGATAGGATCCAACCGGAGACCAAGCAGAGTGTCACTTTCCCCGGTCGTAATTCAATTCGAGTTTTATCGGCTCCCACTCCAATTCGATTCGGTTCATCACGTCGCAGTTTGATCCGAGTTTAACGCACGGTGATACAGTTTTCTTTCAGCTGGAGACAATTCTCCCTACTTCCGTCCAATCAATTTCAACACACCCTGTGAATTCAGTCAATTTCCAACCTTCACCCCTTTGTCCTTGTTTCATCGTAGTAGCTACTATTACTGTCCAATATGGCGGACGTTGTGAAATTCTTCGTCGAGAACCATTCATTATCATCGTCGTGTAATTATTTCGAAAAAAAAAAAAAAAAAAGAAAGAAAAAAAAATGATTCCACGATCGCCTTCTACTAATAAGCTCCCCCTGCAAATCTACCAACCGTTCTATTACAGCTTGCAACTCTCCATCTACAGTCATCATCACTTCTCTACGTTCCAAACGCGATGATTGCAGCAGAAGAGGAAACCGGCAACATCCGTTCGATAACGAAAAGAAATCGAATTCACGCGGTATATAACAACCGGTGTGTGCACGCGGTCAAATCCCGGGCTTGTGGGGGGTTGGGAACTGGCGGTGGGGAAAAGGAGGTAATAAGAAGGGCTGTACAGATATAGGAGTTCTTGGCCGTGGAGCAGTTACGACATATACGGCTGAGAACGGGACAGCGAGGGTGGGAATTAAATGGGGCGGACTCTTGATTAGTTTGCTCGTCCAGCCTGTTCCAGCCGTCCCAGACCACTTCTACGTTTAATCCAGCATTATGAATATTTTTTCCTCGTCCGGCGGACGGGCCTGGTCCAACAAGGAAGCAGCTGTATATGAGGTATGTACCGGCGAGTGCACGAACTGCTCCGTATCTTGATAAATACTATAATGATAACGATAAATTAAACATCATATTAAATAATATTACGATAAATAATAAGCATTATAATAAATTATAATAAAATATAATGATAATATTATAATAAATATAATAAAATATAACAATAACATTATGATAGATATAACAAATAATATTTTAATAGATTATAACAAATGGTATTATAATAAATATAATAAAATATAATAATAAATATAATAAAACAATAGTAATAAAAATAATAATATTAAATATAATGAAATAATAGTAATAAAAAGTAATAAGTAATAAATAGTAATAAAAATAATAATAATAATAAATATAATAAAATATAATAATAATATGATAGATATAATAAATAATATTATAATAAATTATAATAAATTGTGTTACGATAAATATAATAAAGTATAATGATAATATTATGATAAGTATAATAAAACATACTAATAATAAATATAATAAAATAATAGTAATTATAGTAATAAAATGTAATAAGTAATAAATAGTAGTAACAGTAATAAAAATAATAATAATAATGATATAATAAAAATATAATAAAATATAATGATAATATTATAATAGATATAATAAATTATAATAAATAATATTCTGATAAATATTGTAATAATAACAATAAATTTTGTTATGCTCTTTTTTAAGTAAAATCCACGTTGTTTCCTGCTTAGAAACGTCGATTCGAAATTGCAACTCGACGAGAACACGAAATTAAAACGAGTTCGCGAACCAGCTTTCGGAGAATTAATTTTCATAAAAATTGCTTTCGCCTGACCTTTCACCCAACCTTGTTCCACGCCATTTGTAACAAACATTTCCTATGTTTGTTCGAAAAATTCTGGAAATTTGCTACGTTTCGCTGCAATCAACGAGCTGTATATCTCCGGCTATACTTCTTCACTCCGATATGTCTTATATCCCCGAGGATCGCGTAGCTCCGGGGCCCAACTCCAGGATTCTGTCGTTACGAAATTCCAGCAAAATCTCGAAAGCCTCGGGCTTTCGGAATCCGGCGGGTGTCGCCGGAAAGGGTTTTCCCGAGCGAACTTCAAAGCGAAGGAAGCCGCGGCGCGTTAAATAAGTTTGCCCGACCGACATCCGAGAACGACGGGGGAGAGAGAGATGGGAGGGGCCGTTTTGTCGCGTTTCGAATGCCGTCGCGTCGCGAGGAAAATCGCGCGCGGAGAGGAAGACGGAGAGGAGACTCTTCTACGGTCGTTTTACGACACGGTTCACCTCACCCTCCGCGTACTGGGAATGAATCTCTTGCTGGGTAATTAGGCAGATTACTTTCCGGAGTCGTTCTCTCTGGTCCTGGTTTCTTACTCTAGACCATGCTCTCTCTCTCTCTCTATATATATATATATATATATATATATATATATCTCGACACGGGCGGAGGGACAATTAAAGGAAGAAATTCTTTGGTCCCCTTCGAACAATCGGCGACAGAGAAAGAGAGAAGAAGGGTAGCTGCACGGGTGGTTGGTGCTTTGTGCGATTCGTGGCGATTCGAGCGGGACTTGAATTCACCGCAGGGCTAATCGAGCAAGTGGCGCGCGCTCGTCTCTAGCGGAAGTAATGCCCGCGTTTAAATAGTTGCCGCGGCGGGTTTTCGAGAAACAGTGCCACGATCACCGAAAATATCGCGCGTCCCGCTGGAAACGGGAGGAAAGGGGAATCGTTTGCGATGATTCCGGTAGACAAGTGGAAGAGGATACCCAGCTGGTGAGAGTGAGACGATTGAGAGAAGATGGCGAGTAACGGAGATTGGCGAGGTAGCCAAGCAAAAGTGTACCCCCGTTTTTATTTACGAGCCATGGGAGGAGAGGATCCAGAGGCCTCGACCACAGCGGTCGTCTCCTCCCGTTAATTAAATAATATTTCTTGAGAGAGAGAGAGAGAGAGAGAGAGAGAGAGAGAGAGAGAGAGAGAAGCCCACGGGAGCACGGCGGAGTAAAGCTACGACAAGAACCTCGACGAGGGGGAAGCGTCTCACGTCGGCGGAAGAGGAAAAAAAAAAGAAAAAAACATGGCTCTGCTAAGAGCACTTATTGCAGTATTGAGATCGTAATTCAGAGCCGAGGCCTCGTCATAAACGTTCCTCCCCCTTCTGGCCGGGACCTTTGGTCACCTCGACCTTTTCTCCCTTCTCCACCTGCTTTATCCATCGCTCCTCTCTTTCTCTCTCCCGTTTCCCCTTGTATCTGCTCTATATCCTCCGTCGAATCAATTTATACAGAAAGGATGGCAGCTTCTCGTTTCTGGGTCGTCGTCGTCATTAACGACTTTTCGGGCCGTGACCGATCAACCTGATGGATCACGCGAAAAATTGAGACTGTCTGGCACTTGGGTCGATCCAGGGTGAGTCGGAAGTTCGTTTCAAGTCGTGCAGGTTTGTCGTTTTGTAGGTCGTTGAGTTTGATTACTTGCAACTTTTGGCTCCATTTCGAGAATATCTCTGTCGGTTTACCACTGAATGTCGAGGTTTAGTCCCTCTCTTGGTTCCTTTCACTCAGTTTGAAAACCGAAGTAGGTTTAAAATTCCGTTGTAGCATAGACTGACTAGAAATGAATAAAAGTTGAAATATTGTCGCTGCACTGACTCTAAGTGATCAGTTGTATTAATGACAGATCAGAGTGTCAAAGTATCATCTGTCCTGTGTTAATAAAATAATATTTTATAATATTGTTATATATATATTATTTTATAATATATTTTATAATTTATTATTTTATAATAATTTATAATAAAATAATAACAAAATGTAACGTTAATATAACTTGCAGTTAATATTAAAATATAAAATATTGTCTGTTCAGTGTTAATAAAATAATATTTTATAATAATTTATAATAAAATAATAACAAAATGCAACGTTAATATAACTTGCAGTTAATATTAAAATATAAAATATTTATAAAATATTATCTGTTCAGTGTTAATAAAATAGTATTTTATAATAATTTATAATGAAATAATAACAAAATGTAACGTTAATATAAGTTGCAGTTAATTGTTATCTCGAAAGAAACTCCAATTTCTCCACGGTACACAGACACATGTATATCAAATTGTTTGAAGGAGTAACGAAATTTCAGATTGAAAGTCGTACAATTCCAAGGAATCTGCGGTTACCTCGCAGTCATTAACTCCGCAAGAACTCGACCTCTCGTGAGAGAGCTGTTCGTTATCGCGAGCCCTCCTCTAGGATCGTATGTGCAACAACAACAAGATTGAGTGCTGCGAGTAATCAAGAGCAGCACGAATGCACCGGATATCTGAAACTCAGGAACAACCGTTATTGCTCGCGATTTTTTTCGATAATATCCTGTTTCATTCGAGTGTTCGAGTTTCGTACAATCGTAAACGATGTGGCTTCGCCACGATCGGCGATAAATTTCCTCGAGAGCGATAAAAATTTTATTTCACCGTGAAGTTTTTACAGGAGAGATAACTGACGTTCCACGAAACGTTATCTGTCGAGTTTGCCGGCAGCCGAAAAAAATTACGAACTACCTTTCTTAATGACTCTGATCGTGAGTTTTCTTGCGGTTCTTTTGGGCTGGTTTCTTTAGCGAGCATCGTGCAGTGTTATGACGGTGACTAGCGAAAGTTCTCGAGACAATTCGTCTATACGGAGACTCTTAAATTTGACAAAAGTGGCGAGAAAAATTACCTTTGTATCATTTGATTACGATATAAATGCATCAAGTCGCATTAACAATTAATAATTAATCGTTTGCGCGCTGGCGACTGGTTCGCGGACCATAACGAGTGACCGCAAACCGTACACCACGAATAATTCGTCGCTTTCTTTTTGGCCTCTCGTTAGAAATTACTGAAAATTACTTAAATTTATTATTCGTTTCACCCGGGGTTCTACTTAAATATACTTAAAACTGGAGGAAATATTGCGATTTTGGGACGAAAAATTCCAATATCATTGCCACGTCATTTTATTCAAGTTGAATAAAAGTGGAGTGTATTAATCTTGCTTATGGCTGTTCGCTTCTTTCTCTACAATCTTTCTTCCCTCCAGTCCTCACCCCTTTTTTCCGTCTGATTCTTCTCGACTGCACGTTATTTCCTTTCTTCTCTCCTCTCTCTCTCTCTCTCTTCCTCCTCCCCCTCCCTTGGTTTCGTTGGCTCCTCTTCCTTTTCCGAGCAGTTTCATCGGGACGCGACTCGCTGTCGCGTTCCTTTTTCTAGCATTTTGCTCGACAAACATCGCCGGTCGTTGTCCCGACGCGAGTCTAGGACACGCGGCGCCCGGCATCCGCCGGCGTCTGGCGTCCCGGCGCCCGCTTCTCCCTCTCTGTCGTCGGTATGCTCCAACCGGTCTCTCTCTCTCGTTTCGTAGACTGTTCAATGAGACTAGACGACAAATTGGCTAGCGTTTCTGCAAGTATGTACATCACTCTGTGATTCTGTTGGATGGCCACTTGCGCTGGTAATTAATCGCGGACCATAACGAGTGACCAAACCGTACGCAGTAATTCGTCGCTTACTTCTTGAACTCGTCGGTATGATATCGCTGGATCATTAAATTGGAAATTACTGAAAAGTGATGTTGGATTCCGTGTAATGGAGTCAACACGCTTACAATTTAGAAGAGTTTATTTCCTTACAGTCGTGGTCGTGTATGAAATAGAATGATATAGAATGATACAGGATGATTTACAATGTTTAATGCTCTTGAATACGATGTAGAATGATTTGTGTCTCTATAATGATTTAGAATGTTTAATGATATGATAGAGAATGTCTCTATAATGATTTATGTCCTTATATATGTATATTTGGTTATCATCGTCAAGTGGAAGGGGAAGGAGCATAGATGATCAACTACTGGATCTTGCCCTTATGACTAACTATTCACAATCCACTTTTATGTGGACTGTTGCTAGCTCATTGTCAGTATTTGCATAGATTCAATATTGTTCGGGTTGGTCATCCAACAGTAATAAAGTTTATCATTTGTTTCGGCTGGGTTGTACTTAAATGTACTCAGGACTGAGGAAATATTGCAATTTCAAGGACAAAAAGTTCTCAACGTGCGTGGCACATCATTCCAGCGCAAGAAGTTAAAAGTGGACTATAAATAGGTAGTTATTGGATGATCAACCCGGACAATATTGAATCTGTGTAAACACTGGCAATGAGCTAGTAGTAGTCCACATGAAAGTGGACAGTGAATAGTTAGTCATAAGGGAGATCCAATAGTTGGTCGTCTATGCTCCTTCCCCTTTTACTTGACGATGATAACCAAATACATATAAGGACATGCTTAGAAGAAGCAGATACCATATAAGAGCATTCTAGTGCATTCTATAGCATTCCAAAGCTGTTGGATGACCAACCTGAACAATATTGAATCTGTGCAAATACTGACAATAAGCTAGTAACAGTCCACATGAAAGTAAAAATATATATAAGGGCATGCTTTAGAGACATTCCAAAGCAGAAATCATTCTAAATCGTTATAAGAGACATTATAAGACGTTATAAGAGATCATATTCTAAGACATTCTAAATCATTGTGAATTGTTCTGTATCAATCTATTTCATACACGACCACAACTGTAAAGGAACAAACCCTTTTAAATTATAAGCTTTGTTGACTCCATTACACGGAATCCAACAAAGCATTCTAGAGCAATTCTATAAGCATATTCTATAAGAGCATTCTAAATCATTCTAAATCATTGTAAAAGCATTCTATTCCATTTTATTTTATACACGACCACAGATTGTGGACAAGGAATAAACTCTTCAATATTATAAGTGTGTTGATTCCATTACACGGAAGGGAAAAATCCAGTAGCTGGTCATTTATGCTCCTTCCCTCTTCCACTTGACGAAGATAACCAAATACATATAAGGACATGCTTAGAAGAAGCAGAGATCATATAAGAGCATTCTAGTGCATTCTGTAGCATTCTAAAGCTGTTTCATGACCAACCCAATATTGAATCTATGCAAACACTGGCAATGAGTTAGTAACAGTCCACATAAAAGTGGACTGTGAATAATTAGTCATAAGGGCAAGATCCAGTAGTTGGTCATCTATGCTCCTTACCCCTTCCCACTTGATCATAGCTAAAATTACATTCGTTCAACTCGGCTAAAGATTTTGTACGAGACATGACCACAACTTGCGACGAACCTCTACGAAATAAAAAGTGTTATTCCATTAAAGCGGAATCCAACAATTGTTCATCTAGTTGATACCTAATTCCGAGATATCAACAGTAGAGGCGGTTGGTTTTTATGATATTGGGTAATCTGATGTATCATTTAGCCTGTGTTGGACGGTGGTGTTCTGTTTTTTTCGGTCGTCGTGATACGATTGATATTGCGAGTGTGTAAAAGCATTTGTAAAAACAAGTCGTTCATTGAAGATGGTCTTTAGGTTCTTGTACGGTTCGCGTGAATCCGTAAGTGGAGAGGAAATGTGTGGTTGGTTTTTGTAAAATTGAACGATCTGCTGATTTGATGTAAAAAGACAGGATGGATGGATCAAGATGGTCTTATATATGTTTGTACTTCTGATCCGTTTCAATTCGCAGTTTTGTTTCCGTTTTTGCTTTTAGCTTCTCCCCTTCTCACTCTACAAGTATAAAAGTTTCTCAATTCTTCCTTTATGACGTATCGTTCATCAACGATCAAAACAAAATCGAACTTCTAGTCACCAAAAATCTCATCTTCGTTGTCACGTTCTGCTATTACTACGTCATTCGTCCAATTCGTAAGTTACATCCTTGATTTTTTTAATCTTATTTGCGGTGGTCGTTTTTAGAAGTCTGTCTAGATTATGTCGTTAGAACGATTATACTCGTAACAGAGAATATGTGCAGCTACTGTAAAATTGAATTAAATCATAAGGAAATAACACTTTTTTTTTTTTTGAAAAATCAATAATTTTATCCTTTAACTTGATTAATTAATTAATATTAATAGCAATGATGTGAAAAGTTTAGCTTCAAAATATTCTGAAATTCAAAATGTCTAAAATGTCTGTTCATTCAGAATGTCTAAAATTTGCAAATATGTTTTATTTATTACAGAAAAAAATTTAGTTCAAGTAACAAATCGTAATTACTAGAATTAGTCGAGTTTAGTCTCAAAATATTCTAAAATGTCTGTAATTACTTTTCTACAGCTAAGTCAAGTCCAGAATATCTGAAAATATTCTAAAATGTCTAAAATTTGCAAGCAAAATTGTTTTATTTTTCAATTTAATTCAAGTAACAAATTACGACGAGTATATTCGTCGTTAATAATAATAAAAATAATAAAATAAAAAATAAAATAATAAAAAAATTTCTTCGTGACGAGTGTGCTACACAGCTGAGAGAATTAAATCAGTATCGACGATAATAGTGAGAAAAGTCATCTTTGCCTCGTTCAGAAAAAGCTCAGCTGGCGGCTATTGTAAGTTTCACGCCCACACACACACACACACACACACAAACACACTCTCTCTCTCCGAATACTTGTCGAAACTGATCGCTATTTAGATACGTATACGTATAACCATACGTATGACGATCATCGTGCTTCATTCATTTCGGTATCGTTTGCAACCTGATACCCGATTCGAACAATGAAAGAAAGAGCGAGATGATGGATGAGTTTGATCGTGGTTACGCCGGCCATCGGAATTTAAAGGTACACCGGCTGGTACTCGTAGGTAAGGGCTCGGTCAGTAAATTAATTACGGCTTAAAACATCGTTAGGATCTGCCACAGCCGGTCCGGTGGGTTCGGTTATTAGCGCAGTACATCATACTTGTCGCTGAGAGCTAACCCCCTCGCGATCCTCCCTCTTCGATTTTTTCGCTCGAGATTCGGTGTTCTGTATTGCTGTTGTTTGAACGGGTAACTCGCAGTTTCCAGTCGTACTGGAAAAATGATAGAGGTGAGGTTGGAACGAACGGAGGAGGATGAGAAGATCGTTAGAATTGAGAGATGATCCCGAATGGAAAGGATATTTGAGATCTCTTTTCGAGTAATTAGAGAGATTATTAGAATTATTTTTATTTCATTAAATTATTTTATTTTTCAATTTTTATTTATATATATAATAAATATAACTGACACATATTACATACTTATAATAACTAGTATTTTTATTTTTATTTATCTTTAAATGAAAATACTACTTACTATAAGTATGAATATGTGTATATACAAATATAAATAATTTTTTAATATACATATATATATAAGTAATTTAATACAGAAAATTCAATCTCAAAAATCCCCATTATTCTTCATTCATTTTTGACAAAGTAAATAATCCATTCAAGGTAAGGGACTGCAATTACAAAATTTAATCAAGATTAACATCAAATCTCTAACGATTTAAAATTTTCCAGTCCGATAGTACGTTCAAGTTAATCACTTGCGCTAGCAACCGATTGCGGACCATAACGAGTGACCGAAACCGTACACAATAATTCGCTTTCCTTTTTGAACTCGTCGGTATATCACTGGATTATTGAATCGGAAATTATTGAAAAGCAACAAATTTGTTATTTGTCTTTCGCCTGGGTTACACTCGAAATATACTTAAAACCGAGGAAGTATTGCAATTTTGGGACGAAAAATTCTCGACGTGCGTAGCAAGAGGTCAAACGTATACTATACTGCAGCGGATCGATGTTGAGGTGAAAATTGTAAAATATTGGCAGGCTAATCACAGGTATTAGAACGTAACAGCGTAAAATGTAGAAATATAGTGGCTTGATTAAGGCGAAACTGAGGATTAACTCTGCTGGAACGATTTTCTACGGCCAACCCTTCTCTCTCTCTCTCTCTTCCTTCTCCCAGTTTAGCCTGCTACGAAACAATGAAATTCGAAACTCGAAGCGACAAAATCAATAATCAAGGAGAGATTTTTCTGTTCATCGAAAAAAATTCAATCTACAGTTTTAGAAATCAACCAATTCCCTTAACAAACTTGACAAACCATTCAATCACTTTAATTATTTGAACCGCGATCGATTAGCTCGCGTCATCTGTTCTGAACGATACATTAGTTCGCAACCCTAATGGAATCTTCCGTATAAAAGGCACGAGAGGAGAATCGAAAGGGAACAAAAATCTAGAAATTTTACTTGATCGTTCTGAGATCGTTAGATTAGGAAAGAAATCGCTATTAAAATTTTGCAAGACGAACGATACGTATGTATCTCTATACGGGAGGTGTAATGTACAATAATATTGCAATAGACGTTTCTATCTTATAATTAATTAAACCTAAGTCACACGCATCCCACGACGTCCCACGTTGGCGTAGTTCTTAGCTTGGCATCGTTTCCTTCTCCAACTCTTAATTTTTCGAAATATTAATGAAACATTTGTATCTTGTCTTAATGCTTCGAGATATATATATATATATATATATATATAAAATGGAATAATGTTTTTAACAACAGAATGATAAAAGAAAAGAATAATAATTATTAATCAAAGGTATCGATAACTGACAAACTTTATATCAATTGGAAATATTAATATTCCTATCGTTTCTCGAATAATGATATCTGGCAAACGATAGCAAGTAGCATGAAAAATTCGAAATATTAATGTTTAGGAAACGATACCAATTACCAGGTCTCACCACGGGGAGGTGACTACACGCGAGACCCACTGTTACTTGCATGTATATGTTAATCTCACAATCAGTATTCAAGTTATTAAAAAAAATAATGAGAATACCAAGTAATGGAGAAGTTGGATGTGCCATAACTCTAAGAAACTTGTTTGGAATGCTGAAAAATTAAATTAAATTGTTAAATAAATATTAACAAATGTATCGATAAAAATAAAATAAATGATATTAATAAAAATAGAATAAATGATATTAATAAAAACAGAATAAGTGATATCAATAAAAATAAAATAACTTAATACTTATAAATGGATAGTATTTAAACTCAATACAATTTTGATGTCTCACTGTGTTTTGTTGCCCATATCAACATCCATTTTTCTATCTTGTAGTGATCTCGAATTTCTCAATTGATACACGCTGGCACTGAAGGAAATCTATCTTCGTATCCTCGAATTTCAAAGTGACCGAGCATTCGAGTTTCACTCAACGTTGCAACCCTCACATTTATATTAAAAGCGTGGAATTTAAATTTGCACGAGAACCAATTACGAACCATTATCGATACTTCATAAAACATTCGCACAGATCGATCTGATTTTCGACTATATTTTTATCTGTTATCTTCATCTTATCTTTCTCGATCGCCGATGCTTCCATGTTACAGTTCAAACTACTCGTCGCGTTTCCTTTCCGTTTTAGAAAATTACCATCGATTAAGTAGTTTGCTGCTTATTACCACATCCACCCGGCGTTTGACACGCGACGAGCAAATAGAAAGCAAGAGTTGCCCGATCGACTTCGCATTAAGATTCCACGGCCGTGCTTTTTGTTCCTTTCGTGGCTTGCGTTTCGGAATCCTTAATCGGGAAACGATGTCGCCGGTATGTAAAATCGGGACGTACATCGGCGAACAAGTCGTACGAGTAATCACTGGCAGAATGCATCGCGTTGTACACTCGCCGGCGAACAGGCCAGCTTTCACTTTAAGCTCCGTTCACATTGAATCTACACGCCGCGTGAGAGCACTGCGGCGTCTCATGGGAAACATGAATCTTCGACTTGAATGATTAATATCTCGTGGATCTCGTTTGTCCTTCGAAGAGATTTCTACGATTCGAGATACGCGACAAATAAATCTCTACACTCGTACCATCGATGTTTAACAATGCTCAAACGATCACTCACACTGATATTGAAAGAGGAATTCAGTTACTGCGGAACAGATGATCATCATTTCTGGACGATCTTGGATTAAAATTAAAATCAAGGTTGAGCATAGTTCACGTTTTCCCCATTTTTCTCCCGTTTAGCTTAAATTTAAATCCACTTGATCAAATTTCTATTTTCACCTAACTCTGATAAAGAAAAAAGTATCACAATGGTGCATAGAAATAATACAGGGTGGGCCAAAAGTTTCTTCCCGCCTGTTTTTTTTTTCTTTTCTTTTCTTAACGAAACATCGAAAATACAAGGAACAAAATAATTTTATTAATTTTAAATTAAATCCAAATTTGAACATAATTTTTTCAATTACGTTTCAAAGATTATTTCTTTCGAATGACCGCCAGAGCGTTCGCAAATTTTGTGCCCTTGTTTATTAAGTAGGAAATGAATTGTTGATCTCACCTTATGTGTACCAATTACGCATTGCAAAGTTCATTTTAAATCCTGACTTCTAAATATTTGTATCATTCTAAATATGATATTTTCTAAATGTACTTCTAATCAGTGATCGTAACTAACCTCGTCGAGATTTATAATCTGAAAGTGAGACGAAACAAGTTACCGGAAATGCAATCAACCCCTTGCGCTGGCAGCTGGCTTTGCGGACCGTAACGAGTGACCGAACCGTACACGATAATTCGTCGCTTTCTTGTTCTCTCGAACTCGTCGGCATGACATTATTAAGAAGTAACATACTTGTCATTTGTTTCTAATATCTAAGGGGATGTTCTAGTGTGAAGTGCGTGTTTTTTTTTTTTAACTTTGTTGGGGAATTTTTTGCAAAGAAACTACTATACATTTTGCAGTCAAATTAACAAGGTTTATTTGTACGTATTTCAACGACGTTTTAAATTTTTTTTGGCACAAAAAAAGTTAAAACTAGTGGCACTGCATGCTCTCAAACATAGTCGTTTAAAAAAAGGTCGTCGCACGGTGTCCATGATTCTGGCCATTTTTGTCGGAAATAAAAAAATGCGAATGTTTCTTAATTAGTACAAGTTTGACCAAAACAAAAGAAAAAAGTGGCGATACTTTGAAGTTCGATTACCGATTTTTGCATGTTTTTTGTTAAACTTCGGAAGCCTAAAAAAATATAAAACATAAAAAAATTTTTTGGTTGATTCTGGTAGTTTGGTTGATCTACAGTCACGCGTGTACTAAATGCGTACTTAAGATTTTGAGTCAATTGGTCAAATAGATTCTGAGATATCATGGATCACCGGTTCTGAAAAACATAGTTTTCAAAGTTTAGCCTTTAAAGTTTAATTATTGCGTTAATAACGAGATTGTCGCGCCCCTCAAACAACTATAACTTTGTTAATTTTAGGAGTTTGCACGTAAGGTTACAGAGATTTATTTTTGAAACTATGTCCTTTAAGAATATGCAAAAGAAAAAAAAATCGATTTTTTTCAAAAGTCATTTACACTAGAATACCCCCTTGAAACTGAGAGAATGTTACAATTTTGGGGCCAAAAGATTCTTCCAGCGCAAGAGGGTTAATGGAATTAACCAGTGCGACCAAAGGTCGCGGTAATACGATTGATCGGTTTTCTTATTCCTCGGTGCTTTCCATGGTACAGTGGGCTGCTTATCCCTCGGTGCTTTCTATGGTACGCGAAAGCTATCGAATTTCACGTGTATGCCTTCCTAGGAATGCAGGCCGCGTAACTCTATACGTTGGTCACGCACGGAAGATTCGCGGGAGCGACGTGTATGCTCGGTATTATGTATACGCGTCAGCCAGTCCCCCAACGAAGGATTTCCGTGGTGTTGATCACACTGGCTCCATTCGCCTTCTTGTACGCCGTCGGATTTGCCAAAGACCAATTTTGATACATACCTACAGCGTGTGAGACGAATGACAGATAAATCCTGAAGTGATGTGTACAGAGTGTTTCGTAACTTGTGGGACCCCCACTTCGGGAGCTGAGTGTACGCCTAAAAATAATGAAAAAAAGTCATATGAATATATGTCCTGTCTGTCTTCGTTTATGAGACATAATGAATTTTCTGTTTTAATTACTTTTACAAAAGATGCTCGAAACGACCAGCTTGCGTTTGAAGACAAGCGTGCACGCGTCTTGTCATTCATCTGGTTACTCTCTCTGTCGTTTCTGGTGTTTCTCGAATTTGTCGAAAGCCTTGCTCTGTTCTATTTCGTGGTATTTCAGCATTTTCAATCGACGTTGCGTATACAGTAGATCTTAAATGTCCCCACAAGTGAAAATCTAATGGATTCAAATCCGGAGAACGAGCAGGCCATGCAACAGGACCTCCACGACCGATCCATTTATTTGCAAAGTGTCGATTTAAAAATTGCTTAGCCACTCGGCTAAAATGCGGCGGAGCTCCATCATGCGTAAACCGCGTACGAAGTCTAACATCGACTGGAACTTGCTCCAATATTTCGTGTAAACGCGTGCTCAAAAAATCAACGTACTTTGTGCTTGTTTGTTTCCCATCAAGAGAAAAAGGTCCAATTAAAAATTTATCAATTATTCCTGCCCATACGTTTAAACTAAACTGGTGTTGATGTCTTGAACGCACAATAACACGTGGGCTTCCTTCATCCCAATTATGATTATTATGAAAATTGAATGTACCATCCCTGGTAAAACTAGCTCACTAGAGTTTGCTCTGTTTATAAAATTCATTATATCTCATAAACGAAGACAGATAGGATATATATTTATATGACTTTTTTCATTATTTTTAGGCGTACAATCAGCTCTTGATGTGGGTCCCACAAACACCCTGTATATATATATATATAAATGTCGAACAAGTGCGATGCCTTTTGTGAGTTGTTTCTTGCTTAATGCAAGGCTTCTCAAGAGCAAATATTTTCGCCATAGGTATAGAGGTATATAAACTAGGAATTTAAATAATTCAATAATAACTAAAGGAATTAATCATTTGCTGATGATAAATCATAAAGAAAATTTACTCGAAGATAATTCTTTGGTTTTGAATTGATTTTCGGTCGTTGCGCGTCCAGAAATTTCTTAGTTTTGCTAAAAATTTCTACAACCCCCAAATTCAATGATTTTGGGAAGCTATTAATTTCAAAACGAAGCGTGTTGTTTTAAGAAAATGATTAAGACACTGGCAGCAAGTGCAGGTGATCATATATGATTTGATCAAGTTATGCGATGGAAATTGTAATATAATTTTATTTTTAATTTTATAATTACTTAGTATCCCCTTATAATTTTTTGCTCAGTCTCATTTCATTTAAAATTTTTATAATTGTATGGTCTACTAATGGGTATTTCTTGTGAAAAATGAGTAAATAAACAAATGAATAAATAATGTTATTACTGTCGATTAGTTAATAATGTTAAAAATGTGATAAAACGTAAGCATTTCTGAGTGAAGTACGTTTTATTTCACACATAGCTAACAAGCTATTGATTGTTAAATTGACATTGTTAATGACGTTCACAATATTTACAACATTTATTACGACGAAATTAGTAAGCAAAATGCAGTAACTTAATTATTACGCAATGTATCATACTTGCAACGTATATTCCGTGTAGAAGGGATGACGACTCCATGTCTCTTAGTATACTTCTGTTTTACAAATTGCCTGTTATTTTCGGTTTGTCCTCCCGCCATTCACTTTCTCATTTCTTGCGTCTTTCTTCTTGTTCTCTAATCACCTTACATATTAACGGGGATGTACGTACTTAATATGCCTCCACTGTTGAATGGCCACTCGCGGAATACATTATCCTTCATCATCATTAAGACGATGACCATCGTCTCGCATAAATAACGATGTCAATAGGAAAATTCGCCATCTTGCCTCGAAAATTCGACCAAATACCAAAACAACCGTAATACTGTACTGTACGTGTGAACATCGTCGTACGTTTATTAATTTTATATATTCATAAATAAAATTTTATTAATTTTATACATTTAAAGATAAAATTTTATCAATTTTATATATATTTGTAAATGAAATTTTATCAATTCCATATATTTACAAATAAAATTAATTTGATCTTTGTTCTTTCTTTCCTAATAAAAATGGTGGAGTGAGCAAGCTTGCAAACATCGTAATTTATTGCGTAACGTGGTAGTCAAAGTACAGTGTGTACTGACTGCGAGTTTATCGAGTGGCGTTATGGTGTTTACGGCGACGTAACCTTGCACCGCTTGGTCTTCTAAATAAAATTATCAGGTTGCGCCCGGGAACAGGAATCCCCTTGTACCCTTGTGTGGTGATACCATTGCAAAGAAAACTACTGGTATTACAAGTTTTATAATTTTATGAAACAGCTCTGCCCGTGTAACATCGGCGATCAACCGTATCCGTGAATATAATGTAACGCGCAGGAACGCGCGAGAATGTGCCATGTAGATTGTACATTGTATGTACACAATATAGTACCGTGAAACTCCATTTCGTGATTCAGTTCATAAAAAACTGATTTTTCTGCTTCTATCTGCAACGTGTGTTGATTTTATTTTTGTCTCCTTTTCTTTTTTTTGAAACAGCTTCAACTTCTTAAACGAAACAAGTAATAAGATGGGAAATTTAACGTGATGTGATATGGGATTTTTAAATAAATTATTAGTTCAGAATTGAAACGAAAGGAATTATATATATAGTAATAAAATTATTATCAGAAGTTATGTGTACTAATTAAAATTATTAGATATTATCAGAAATATGTATCTTAAAATTGACTCTGATAAGTTTAATACTTTTTCTCTGAGATATGCACGATAATTCTAGAACATGTTTTCAAGCTTACCTCTCTAAATTCCCACTTGTCGCTCATCATCCTCCTTTCAAAATTCTCACCCTACTATTATGTATATACGTACACGTACACATCCGCAATTGCCATTTAGTCACAAACGTATTCCCACGATCCTTATTTCTAAACAACATGGTCACATTTCGCCCTCAGAAAACTCATAGTAACATTATACTGAATGGATGCCACATGTATATATATCGAAGACTGTTCTCAACGTCCAAAATTATGAGAAAATTGTTGCAATCATTGGAAATAATATTTGTCATTATATTTTAATTTGAAAAAATTAATTCTTTCATCGGACATCTAATGTTATATAATAGGCTAAATATAAGCACTTAGGTTCATAACGATAAGTTAAAAATTTTTTACATAATTATTAAATTAATATTAATTTTTAAAATCAAATATATATATATATTATATATTATTTATTGTTTAATAAATAAAATAATAAAATTTAATTTTTTAAAAATATATTTATGTTTAACTGTATTAATTGATAATTTTATAATAAAATGAATTATTTATGAATTTTCAATAATTTTATTAATTAGACTTTTAAATAAAAATAATTTGGATTTTATGTTATTCAATTTCATCTTTGTCATTGATTGTATTTACATTTTTTATTATTATTGATAATTTAATTATATTTTCATATACAAATTCAAAATTTTTAATACATTTTTTTTTTTTGTTAACACACTGCGCACCGACCTGCTTCCAGGCACATTTTTGAAGCAACAAGGAAACTTTGCACATATGCACCTCTCTGATTCACATTGATCAAATATTACTGTATATTTTTTATAGCAATATTTAAGAATCCACTTATTACGTATTTAAGATTTCAACTACCACTTATTTTATATTTACATTACGAAAGTTCGTCCAACTTCGTCCAAATGCCAGGCAGAAGCGAAAGAAACAAACCTAATCTCTCTTATTAACGCCACTTCAAATATTTGACGGAGGAAAGTTTCCCGTAATCCGCGGCGAAAGTTAAAGGGCTATACATCGTCGATGGAGAGAGAGAGGGGGGGAGGGGGGAGGGGGTGGAAGCCATTGGGAAAGTTCGGGGATCATTATCTCCAAAAATCGTGCACTGTTCCTAATAGAGTATTCCGACGGAGTTTCACATCTCGAGGGGTTGGAAGAGAAGAGAAAGGTGGCCGGTGGGATTGGGGGCGCTACGACACTCGAACGGTGCCCCGATTCTTTCTTCCTCGAGAGAAAAACTTCTTACAACCCCCTCTTCTCCCTCTGTCTCTCTCTCTCTCTTTCTCTCTCTCTTGCCCTTCGTTTCGATGGTCACAGTTCGGTCGGCACCCTAAAAATTACTTCATGTAAAAAACGAGCTCGGAACGGGGCAAGGGCAGCTGCGAGGGTTCTCCCATGGACTATCAAGTTTGAGTTTGAGGACCTCGCGGCGATTCGAGGGCACGATTTCCTTGAGAGTTCCTTCAAACCGGCCCCGGCGGTTCAACGTGACCGTAAAATTTCACTTCTGCAACGACGTTCATTGTGACTCGGCTATTTCAGTTTCCTTTCCTTATCTTTGCTCTCTGGCGTACGAAAACTATGGGTAAAAGTGTGCAGGTTTCGTTGAATCGATTTTATTGGCTCTAAAGTCAAGTTTTGTGCCGGAAAGCATTCCGACTGTTAGGTTCTTTGTAGAAAGATGAAAAAATATGCGAATTATTATTTGTAAAAAGTAATTCAATAAAGAATTAATTCGATAAAGAATCGAATTGTCCATTTGAATTTACTATTGTATCGAGTTATTGTTACGTATTCTAATGATAACAGAGTAAAACGTTTACAAACCTACACTTAACCGAACATATTGCTTAGAAACGGAATGGAAATGTTTTTTATTTTTAAAAATAACGTTAATAACGTTTGCAATAACCTGTGTTGTATCATAGTGTCTCTGTTCTACGAATCTGACGCAAACGAATGATGAGAATGATACGACTCGCGGTGAGCGCGGTGTGACAATGTATAGCAGCGACTGAAACGGAAAGTCGTTTGCCGGGAAGGGACGCGTCAACCGCAATTATGCCGTTGTCGACACATATATTTTGTATTTAATCCTCGTCGCGTGATTGATAGACAGATGGATAGATGTTTCTTGCGTCTAAAGCGATTAACAACCGCAGAAGAAGTAGCTCGATCTGTCGTTGAAGGATCGTTTGTCGTTTCTTCTTTGTTTACTATACCGACCGGTTTTCCATGAATTTTCCTCCACGAAAGAAGAATCACCAGCCTCCAAGTTGCTGAAATTCTGCTTGATAAATTTATCAGGATCAATGCCCTCGAAATACTTAATAACTTTTTAGTTCTAGTAACTTTCGCACGTATTTTATTTAAAATTCTAAAATCGAAATCTGTTCTTCCCTGAAATCTGTTGCAAATTTATCCAGCTCACTTCTTCCATTTCAGTCGTGTCGATAAAACAATCAATAGAACAAATTACAGAAATGTCAGATATTCATGGCCATCATCGATCCTCAGAAATTCACCTTGCTCCTCGTATTCCGCCAGCTCACTCTTGGGACCTGGGGCTTTTTTGTTCCGTTTTACCGTGTTTCGCCAGTTTCTCGAACGAAAAGGGGAGACAGAGACACGCGTGGCCGAAGGGTTGCACGGAAAGTGAGTTTTCCGCCACCCTTCCGCTTTTTCTTCTGCTTTCCACGCGCCACGTTTTTCCTTTTCCTCCTGAGAACGCTATACAGGGTGACACTGCGCGTTTATCACTGTTGGAACGTCCGTGTTTTTAATTTTAAAATATGTCGCGGCAAAAGATAAACGATAAACATAAAAATCCATAACTTACAATATTTGCATAGTATTTTGTGATTTAGAAATTACGTATCTGTTAATATAGCAGTTTGATTGAATATTTTTGTTTAGCACTGCGCTTTGATTGTGACGAGTATTTTTTTTCTCAAAAGATTCCCGCCCGAACGATACTATTATAATAATATTTATACAAAATAATATTATATAAATTATAAAATAAAATTATATAAAATAAAATAAAAATAATATAAATAATATTATATAAATTATAAAATAAAATAAGAATAATATAAATATTATACAAATTATAAAATAAAACATAAATAAAATTTAGATAAAATAAAATAAAAATAATATAAATAATATTTATATAATATAAAATATGAATAAAATAAAATAAAAATAATGTAAATAATATTATACAAATTATAAAATAAAATATAAATAAAATTCAGATAAAATGAAATAAAAATAATGTAAACAATATTATACAAATTATAAAATAAAATTATATAAATGATATTTATATAATAATATTTCTAATAACAATAATCATGACAATAATAACATCAGTAAGGATTATAACAGTGACAACAATAAATCAATTTTATCGTGCGAAATTAACATTCTTTCTAGATGTGAATTAAATGAAAAAAAAAAAAAAAAAGATCGTTACTTGGGTAGATGAATTGCCATTTCTTCCCCTGCACTTTTAACTCAGGTCATGGTCATAGCGCATAGAGGGCAACTCTGTATTAACCGAAATGACCGTAAATCTAATTGGCTGATTATTAACTGAGGATCACTTACAACCTCCTTCTTCTGTCACGATATACTAACTGACACAACGAGATCTTTATCTGTGCATTAACGTATCTAGATGTCATTGCATGTCCCAGCGTTCCACCAAATTAAAAACGTAGGAACAACAACGAAGTTACTGGCGCTAAGAAATTCGGAATCGCAAGGGACAGATTCATTTCAAAGCGCAAATAACGATACGAGAAGATAAAAGTGAGCGACTAGAGACAGTCCCAATCATCCGTTCTCTCATCCCTTTTACAACGGCCAAGCAAGTTGTTTTTATGAGACAACGACAGTTGCCCCACCCTGTATAGGAATCGGCGAGGCGAAATAGGCGGGGGAGAAATTCTCGTATATATCTTCAGCTCGCCGGCGGCAGCACTCAGCCTTCGGGATAAGTTCGTTAGAGTGCTCCGACTGTCTTGTACCCGAAGACACTCCCGAAGGACGAGAAGGGTCGTACGGTATTACTCTCACCTTGCCCTTTCATAAGGCTTCCCACACTCCGTCCACTGTCTTTTAATTTCCAGCGTTTCCACGGCCGTTCAATTTTCGCAATTTACGGGTCCGTTTAACCCCGCCAAAGGTGCTCTTCTTGCCTCTTTCTGTCCTTTCCTTTCGCTTCTTTTGTTTATCCCACAGATGATTCAACGCGCCGCGGGCAAACGAGCCAATCCGCCAATTTTCACGGTGTTCGTTAGGTTAATCAGTAATTAATTTCATCTGTTGCGGAAATCACGCGATGTTCCAGTGGTTGGACGGTATTTTTATGAATTGATCGTGGCTTTGTTTAATTGTAAGTTGATCGTTCGTAGGTAATTCGACAACACTAGAACTACCGACGACTGAAATCGTGAAATGTCCATCAGAGATATTCAAGTAGAAGGAACAGAAAATACTAGGGTACACAAGTTTTTATTCATGTAGTCTACGTCTCTAAAGATATATCTTCCTTTTGTATCTATAAAGTATCTAACAAAAATAACGAAATGGTCATTTTGACCATTTTGGTAGTTGCAGTGTTAAGTAAGTTGATTGTTTTGCTTTGAGTTCATCCCTCACAATGATTAATTAATCCTTTGCACTCGGTTCTCCCTTCTGAGGGGATATCGTACTTGAATCTAGCCAATAGCTTGGACTTCCTCTTTTTATAATTTGCTGATAATTATAACACAATTATAATATTGCAATAATAATTATAATTATAGTGATAATAATAATTACAACATAACATAATTATGAGACTTGAACAGACGCCTAGAGTGAAGAATCTAATAATAAGAGTAAGAAGAATTTCAGA
Organism: Tetragonisca angustula; assembly: GCA_036937485.2. Lineage (NCBI taxonomy): Eukaryota > Metazoa > Arthropoda > Insecta > Hymenoptera > Apidae > Tetragonisca > Tetragonisca angustula. The sequence continues at coordinate 9,075 of JAWNGG020000004.1, read as the reverse complement.
AATTTCTCAAGACAGTCTTGACACTCGAAATGGTCATTTTGACCATTTTGGTAGTTGCAGTGTTAAGTAAGTTGATTGTTTTGCTTTGAGTTCATCCCTCACAATGATTAATTAATCCTTTGCACTCGGTTCTCCCTTCTGAGGGGATATCGTACTTGAATCTAGCCAATAGCTTGGACTTCCTCTTTTTATAATTTGCTGATAATTATAACACAATTATAATATTGCAATAATAATTATAATTATAGTGATAATAATAATTACAACATAACATAATTATGAGACTTGAACAGACGCCTAGAGTGAAGAATCTAATAATAAGAGTAAGAAGAATTTCAGAAATTTCTCAAGACAGTCTTGACACTCGAAATGGTCATTTTGACCATTTTGGTAGTTGCAGTGTTAAGTAAGTTGATTGTTTTGCCTTGAGTTCATCCTTCACAATGATTAATTAACCTTTTGCACTCGGTTCTCCCTTCTGAGGGGATATCATACTTGAATCTAGCCAATAGCTTGGACTTCCTCTTTTTATAATTTGCTGATAATTATAACACAATTATAATATTGCAATAATAATTATAATTATAGTGATAATAATAATTACAACATAACATAATTATGAGACTTGAACAGACGCCTAGAGTGAAGAATCTAATAATAAGAGTAAGAAGAATTTCAGAAATTTCTCAAGACAGTCTTGACACTCGAAATGGTCATTTTGACCATTTTGGTAGTTGCAGTGTTAAGTAAGTTGATTGTTTTGCCTTGAGTTCATCCTTCACAATGATTAATTAACCTTTTGCACTCGGTTCTCCCTTCTGAGGGGATATCATACTTGAATCTAGCCAATAGCTTGGACTTCCTCTTTTTATAATTTGCTGACAATTATAACACAATTATAATATTGCAATAATAATTACAATTATAGTGATAATAATAATTACAACATAACATAATTATGAGACTTGAACAGACGCCTAGAGTGAAGAATCTAATAATAAGAGTAAGAAGAATTTCAGAAATTTCTCAAGACAGTCCTTAGTCAATTGACACTCGAAATGGTCATTTTGACCATTTTGGTAGTTGCAGTGTTAAGTAAGTTGATTGTTTTGCTTTGAGTTCATCCCTCACAATGATTAATTAATCCTTTGCACTCGGTTCTTCTCCCTTCTGAGGGAATATCATACTTGAATCTACCCGACAGCTTGGACTTCCTCTTTTTATAATTTGCTGATAATTATAACACAATTATAATGTTCTAATAATAATTATAATTATAGTTATAATAATTAATACAACGTAACATAATTATGAGATATGAACAGACGCCTAGAGTGAAGAATTTAATAATAAGAGTAAGAAGAATTTCAGAAATTTCTCAAGACAGTCCTTAGTCAATTGACACTCGTTGGAATAATTAAATTATTGCTTCTTAAGAAAGTTTGAAAAGGATATTATTTCTCCAGAAATTGAAACTATGTATTATTACTCTTATATGTATGTTATATGTATATTATACAGTTCTTATATGCATATTATACAACTCTTATATGCATATTATACAACTTTTATATGTATATTATACAACTCTTATATGCATATTATACTTCTTTTGGCATACGTGCAATGAACGTTGATGATTGCTTTAAATTTAAACGATATCACACGTTAGAAAGATATAATTAACAAAATTTCGTGTTGAGTACCATTTGAATTATTATTTCCAACGCTGTGTCATTTTATTTGAATTTTATTGCCATTTTGTTTGATGATGCTTCGTAAATAAATTGCTGACAGACGATGCGAGAAAGTTTGCCAAGGGCAAAGGGTCGAACGTCTTTTGTAAATCGAAGAAAGCGATACATTCTACGATGCTCGAGTTCATTGGCAAATGTGTCACTCAATCGCCAATCGACCTCTCCAACATAGATTCTGCTGTTTATGTATTTATGAAAGTCGATAGCGGGAAGTTCGATTTGCATTAGAGCCGATATCAGGATGATCCTGCTGAGAGTATTTGCAGAGTGAGATCGGTCTGGACTCGCTGGACTCAACGCTGGTGATCCAAGACTTGAGAAATTCGATACCCACGTCTTCAAAGTCGTGAAATTCGATATTGGTAATACAGAACATATGAAACCGAATACCATAGATACCGGAGAGTATGCAACACAGGCGACACGCGAGTCGCGAAATTAGATACAGGTTAGTTTTGGAGTAATTGGACTTTATGCCATTGACGTGTATTGTGGACTCGTATAGGAGATTGTACAATTTAAAAGCCTTAAAGACTCAAATGTATATATATATATATATATAATATAAATATATAATTATATTATTATAATATTAATATTATATTACTACATTATAAATATATATTATACTATTATATATATTATATAAATATTAATATTATTAACATATATTATATAAGTATATAATTATATTATTATAACATTAATATCAATGTAATATAAATAATTAAGATAATTAATATAATATTAATATTATACCATTACATTATTATAAATATATATTATACTATTATATATAATGTATAAATATTAATATTATTAATATTAATATATATATATATAGTTAAGGTTATTGAAATTTCTAATCGAGTTAAGAATATTGGCATATCTAAAATTACAATAACTCTTAAAGTTATATCTTGAATGGAAGGATTCAGTAGATAATTGTACTAGGAAAATTTTTAAGGATGTTAGAAGATTTAAGATTTAAGGATTTAAGAAGCTAACAAAATTCTAAAGTCAGACGGATATAAATGTTTTTAAAAGGTGTTAAATGATTCAAGAATTTCACAAGGTTTCAAAGCAAGGTTCTAGCAACTCTATACGGGACATCTCACAGTGAAGGTTAAAAAAATTCCGATATTCTAAAATTGTAGAGCTAACTGATTAACCTAGCGAGCCTCTCCAATCCCTCAGAGAACCTAAACCTCTTCTCTCTCTAAGAAATTATTCTACGGACATACAATCTTCAAACAATCTTCAAAAATTCAATCTTTCAAGACAGGTTTAAAAAAAAACAAAAAAAGGAATGAAAGAACGTTCATGATACAACGTAATTCCTGAATTTATATCCCCATCAATACGTCAATTTACGATCCAATCTACGATCTCGCTCTTACCAATCCAAGTTTAAACCAACTGTCGTTAAAGCAATCTCCTATCCATTCCCCCCTCTGCATCGACTAAGAAGTTCTCCTCCTTCTTTCAGTATCGAAAGAAAGAAACGTCGATCAATCCAGTGGGAAAAATACCGTTCCGCCTAAATTGACTCGACGACAAATTGCACGGTATTGCACAAGCCGGCGTTGCGCGCGCGGGCATTATTCGAGCGCGCGATGATGATGATGATCGATGCAGCCCGCTGGATCCGCGCTTGAATCACTCGCGTTTCTGTTCGCGCTGCTACGCGCAGTGAAGTCGCAATCGTGTCTCCTCTCCTCTCCTGGCCGGGTGTGCAGGGACGACGGGTGGCCGGGGCAAAAAATGCGCGCTCGCTCGGCGAAGACCGGACCTTGATGCGGAGAAACTTGCTCCCGGGGGCAAAGCCTGATCGCGGGGCGGCCTCGAGAATCCCGCTTCCCGGGAAAGCTCTCTCTCACCGGGAAATTATTTTCCCCGGGAATTCTGCAACGTATCGCGAGTTGCACGCAGACACAGCGACGTATCGAGAATTATACGGCCGGTGCGTGGTCGTTGTGGAAAAATTGCTCGGAAGTATTTTGCGGTTTTTTTGTTTTTTTTTTTCCCCTTTTCTCTCCTCGATCGTTAATTCGAGGCGACAGTTGGATAAGAGAGATAAGATGAGTCAATTTTTGGAACGACCTAGGGTTGTAGGTTTTTTATATAATTCTATAATTATAGTTTTAATTGCAGAAAGATGTTTTTTACGTACAATTCTGTTGATATGTAGGATGAACCAAACGTTTCTTCCCACCAATTTTTTTTTTTTAATATTACCTATAATATAATATAATAATATAAAATAAAAATAATATAATATAATAATATAAAATAAACATATTTTTTATTTAAAATATTTTTATTTAAAATATTTTTTATTTAATAAAACATTAGAATATGAGAAAGAGCTAATTTTATTAATTCTAAATTAATATAATAGTGTAAAAATAATATAATAATATATAATATAATAATATAAAAGAAAAATAATGTAATATAATATAATAATATAAAATAAACCTATTTTTTATTTAATAAAACATCAGAATATGAAAAAGAGAAAATTTTATTAATTTTAAATTAATATAATAGTATAAAAATAATATAATAATATAAAATAAAAATAATGTAATATAATATAATAGTATAAAATAAACCTATTTTTTATTTAATAAAACATCAGAATATGAGAAAGAGCTAATTTTATTAATTTTAAATTAAATTCCATCTCAAATTTTGCTTTTCATTGTGTTTTGAAAATTATTTCTTTCAATTGTCTGAAAAAACATAAATATACATCACTTCAATACTGTAATATTATTAACATCATATTGCTTTAATGTCATTAAAAGATTACGGATTTATTTTAGTAGGAAGTGAATTTTTGGCCCAACCTCTGGACTTCCGGTCAGATCGGATGCAGTCGGTGAGAACGCAAATGTAATTCGATATCGGAAGTGACGGCGAGACTTCCTTTGGCGAAAATCTTAATGTCAACCGTGTGAATCGAGTTGAATCTCCGGAGCAAGCCCCAGGTGACTCTGAACGATAGAAACCAGGGTGATACCCGGCTCCACTGTTGCCGAAGCACAAGCCGTTTTACCCGTCAACGATAGCGAATACGCGTCTTTGCTATATTTATCCTAATCGCTCCCTTCCTTTCGACTTCCTCGGTGCTGTTTCCATCGTTCAGTGCCAGGACGTTTCTCTCTCCAGGTACAGCTTCTCTGCAGATAGTAACTTTCTCTCTCTCTCTCTCTCGCTCTGTTTTCGGATCGATCGCGGGAGCCAATTGTTGAAGGCATGGACGAGCGCGATTTACGAGCAGTCGGCTTAAACCTGCGATCCTCCTCTTTCGGGTTTGGCTGCTTACTTACGCAGCCACCCCGGAGACCGCTTCTCTTTTACTCTCTCTCTCTCTCTCTCTCTTTGGCTTTGAATCTCAGCCCGTCGTGACTGTCGTCGACGACGACAAACCCTCCTCTCTCTCTCTCTCTCTCTCTCTCTCGACGATAAACGTTCTCATCGACGACGGGCTTATCGCCTCGAATTATCCACGCTGAGAGAAAGAAGCGACGCGAAGGAGGAAATTGTTATTCCGAGCGGATTGGAAGGATCGTTTTGTTTTTGAAAATTCGATCGCTCGCTTGGACGAGGAATATCCTGACATCTGGATATTCCGAAGCTGACTCTTTGGAATTGAAATTTCCCGAGGATCGAGGATATCTCGGGAATTTATCGAGCTGATTTCTTCGAGAAATGATGAATGTCAGATGAAGATTAATCGTGGATCTATGGATTTAAAATATCTCAAGGATGGATAAATATATAAATAAAATTGGTAAAATTGGAGTGTAAGTTTTTTTAACTAATAAATAGGTACATGAATAACAGCAAAATTGGGGGGTAAGTTTTTTAACTAATTTCAACCAGTTATAAATGTAAATATATACATAAATAACAGTAAAATTGGAGTGTGAGTTTTTTAACTAATAAATATATACATATATAACAGTAAAATTGGACTGTAAATTTTTTAACTAATTTCAGCCAGTTATAAATGTAAATATATACATAAATAACAGTAAAATTGGACTGTGAGTTTTTTAACTAATTTCAGCCAGTTATAAATGTAAATATATACATAAAGAACAGTAAAATTGGAGTGTGAGTTTTTTAACTAATGAATATATACATAAATAACAGTAAAATTGGAGTGTAAGTTTTTTAACTAATAAATAGATACATAAATAACAGTAAAATTGGAGTGTGAGTTTTTTAACTAATGAATATATACATAAATAACAGTAAAATTGGACTGTAAATTTTTTAACTAATTTCAACCAGTTATAAATGTAAATATATACATAAATAACAGTAAAATTGGAATGTGAGTTTTTTAACTAATGAATATATACATAAATAACAGTAAAATTGGTGTGTAACTTTTTCAACTAATAAATAGATGCATAAATAACAGTAAAATTGGAGTGTAAGTTTTTTACATTACTATCGATCGTCGTCAAAATTTTACTTTACTATTGGATCAGCCGTTCTTCGAACCTAACCCGTGTAGATCGGATCAAAGATACAATACGTAAAAACTCGTGGCAAACAGTGGAAGAAAATGAATGGAACCATGCCGTTAATTCTCCCACGATTATCTTAGAATTTTTCCAGCTGATAATGGCAGGACGGGAGATGATCGAGGAGACACGTAACGCATAAATCGATCGAATCGATTCGCGTGCGCGAACTTTATACACCGATTAGCGTTGGCCCTCCCCCGGGGTAAATGCAGAGCCAGGAATATAATTTATCGGCAATAATAACGCAGCCGGCAGTCGGTTTCTCGTCAGAACTTTCTTGCCCGATGGCCGCACATATATTACGTCTTCCACGACAAACTTTCCCGTTTAATAAGTCTCGGCGATTTTTCACTCTTGCCGGAGGAGACAGAGCGCGGGAAAAAAAGGGAAAGATCGTTGATATTTTTCGGAGGGTCGAAACGACTCTCGCTTTCAAATTGGCGTTAAGAGCGTCTGCAATCTTTAACAGTTGTTTAAACGGGCATTTCTTGTATTTTTTTTTTTTTATTATGGCTAAGTATTCTGCAAATGCGTTAAATTGACGAGTGAACGAAAATGCATACTCTTCGAAGGATCGATTTAACGCTCGAACTGTCGACAAGTGTAACATTTGTAGCAAGGAAATTAAAGTGCAAAAAGTTAATAATAAAGTTAAGAATAAGAAACGCAAGCTTCTATTAATATGTTTTGTTAAACATCACTCGAGTATTTAAAAATACATAAAATATCCAAAATTGTAAATTAGTCGTCTTGATCACTTTGGCAGTTCTAGCGTTAATTTATTTTATATTAGTTATTTATTAATTTTATATTATTTTATTTAGTTATTTATTTTATTTTATATTAGTTTTTTTATTAATATATTATTTTAGCATTAACAAACTTAATTATACACTATTAAGCTAGAAGTGTAGTTATGTGATGTTATATAGTTACAAAATGTTTATTACAAGGTTTATCACTGTGCAACGTACATAAGTAGTGATTTTGACAAACTCAAGACAAAGATATTGAGACCACGCAGTTGTTTTGCACATTTGAGATATCAGGTTTTATTTTTCCAAAACAGTGAAAATATCTCCCTCGCATTATTATAGTTTTTTTTTTTAACATTATATTACGTTTTATATTGCTTTTATACTTATTACTGGAGTAATAATTTTATCAATGAAACAAATTTATTGGGATTATTAGATAGGTATAAAACTTCAAAATTAAACGTATAAAACTGTACGTACAAAAATTTAAAACTAGAGATTTGAGAAAATAATGACACGCTTGTATTATTATTATTCACAAATCAACAAAAATTATCAAAAAAACATTGTAAAAGTTTTTTCTTTATTGTTCATAAAATCAATAAACCGAGTTTCTCAAGTCAGCATCTGTTTGAATCTATTAATGCTTTTACGAAAGGCGATTCTCTTGTAAAATTTAATTTTTAATCCTTAAATTTTTATAAAATTTAAGGATCAAAGATTCTTAAATTTTACATAATTTTCATAATGCGATATAAATTTTGTAAAGTTTTATTCTTCCAAAGAATTTCTGTTTGTTTCAAGTTTCGTTTCGAGGAAATATAATTTTTCCAAATGGATTTCGCTCAGTGTTGCTGAGAGAGGCACAATGAAAAATTGAAAAGGATGAAACTTGCAATTTCAGGGAAACATCGGTCTCAGACAAATTAAAAAAAGCCCGGTGACAAATGAGTGTTCCAAAACCATCCTCAATCTTTCCCAACCTGTCGAAAAAAGATAAATAGCGCAGAAAGGAAGTTTCCATTCCGTACCCACGTCGCATCTGACCTAACTGAAAGTGAACATTTTCGACGTAAGTATCAAATTACGTGCCAAACTGTGATAGTTCAAACGTAAGTTAACATCTATGCACACGAATGTACTATAGATACTTATCGACTTGCGCGGGCTTATTTTATGCGAAGCTTGTTCGGATTTATATCGTATCGTGATAATGATATCAAATTTCCCTAGAGATTACGTCGTCCTTTAAATTTTATCAGAATTCGAAAAATTCTGAAATGTGTAGGCTTTCCGTATTCGATTATCACGAATTAAAGGATTGTTTAACAGGAATCAAACATTTTCTTGGTGAAAACAAGATTCTCAAATGTTTTCGCATAAGAAAGAAATTGAGGTGGAAGTTCATTGCATCCACAGTGCTAAAAAGTCAATAAGTAAGGAAAGAAGTTGAACAATGAAGAAAGTGTAGTACACTATTGTTCTAGTCTCAATTTCATCATTAAAGAAACGAGGTTGTGGGCTTGAAACGAGCATGACTATGGTTCTCTGCCGTAATTGTGTAGTTGATTGACTTGTTTTGATATTTCACATTTCAGTAGACTATTTTCTAGATTTACGTGGATCTAAATCTAACTATAAGTTTGGTGAGATCTCATAGAGAATTTGAAAGATTTTCAGAAGAGAAATTTTAATGAAGAGAAAAAATGATCGTCCAAGATATTTATATATAGATTTAATTGTCAAATGGGTACAACAAACACAAAGTATGTCCAAAAATTCGTGTAAATATATACTAATCTACTTATATAATACATACTAAAAGATAACAGTAACTGTAGCAGGTAATCTGAAAACTACGAATGATGAATATATTATAAAAGAAAACCACGTGGGAATTAACCTACCTACCTACTAACCTATTTAAATATATACTAACAGATGACAGTAACTATAGCAGATAACTTGAAAAAATAACCTGAAAACTACGAATGATGACTATATTATAAA